>WEKY01001517.1:0-55901 GCA_013390045.1 Picathartes gymnocephalus | reverse complement strand
GTTTAAATTAGATATTAGGAAGAGGTTCTTTACTGGGAGGGCGGTGAGGCACTGGAATGTGTTGTCTAGAGAAGCTGTGGATGCCCCATCCCTGGAGGTGTCCAAGGTCTGTCTGGATGGGGCTCTGAGCTACCTGGTCTAGTGAAAGAGGAATTGGGTCTAGATGATCTTTAGGGCTCCTTTGAACCCAGGCCATTCTATGATTCTGTGATTTTTATTGGCAAGGACTAAGTTTTGTCATAAGAAGCCTTCCAGGTCCTGAGCAGGCTCAAGACAGCTGAGTGCTATAGTAACAAATACTAGGCAGTAGTTTGTATTTCCTTGTGCCCACTGCAGTGGAACTGGGCCCGGACATACACCTTGTACAAAAGTTGTATAAAATGTATTGCAACTTCAATTCAAATTTACTTAGTCCCACTCCTTCAATATCACATGGTCTTTAGAACTAAATAAAGTTGGGCTTTTTTCTATGTTCTTAAACCTAAAGTTGATGTGTATTGGGAGCAGTCTAATAAATTGTTTAGTGCGAATCTGAGAAAACAATATATCATTTCAGGTTACTTCTGTGAAATTTTTCATCAAAACTGACAAAAAAACACCAGAAATAACATTTAAAAATAAATCAAGGAGCTGATACAGTAATTTTTGTCACAAGAAATCAACACAACTGCTGACATCCAGTTCCATTTCTTAGCAAAAAAGGAAGTTTATTATTATAAACAATAGTTCTATCTCCTTAATTAAAAGTAGTTAGACAACTAATTTATATAACCTGATGGAAGCTTTTTAGTGGGTAATCTTGCAGTGGTTCAGACACAGTTTATAATTTTTACTTGTAGATTTACAAATTCAACCAAATCAACATAATCTCACCTAATTTGAATGTGTACACCACAGAGCATTTGTACCAAGCCACTCGAAGTACTCACTCACTTCAGACATAAAAGAATATGGCTTTGTGGTATCTAAGTTGTTTAAGATGCCTAGAATTTTAGTCAGTACGTTGACACACAGCCTCACAGAATTAATTTTTGTGTGTTCCATATGCCAGAAAAACTTACTGCACAATCTTTCTACAATAGAGAAGCCAGAAGGAAAGGCACCCCACTGGTTCTGTTCTACTGCTTACGGTTTATTCTTTTACCTCCTTCTCTTGAGAGACCCTCGACAGTAAGTCTGAGCCAAAGCTTGGCATAGTTCTCTTTTGTAGAACTCAGATGCAAAACTTTATTTGGGTCTTAAGGCATTTTTTTCTTATAACCTCAAATATTTAGTCAATACTAAAGACTTAATAATGAGACTAATAGAAGTTAATAAGAAATAGCAAAGAGATTTCAATTCCAGCAGAGAAGAAAGCTCTTAGCTCTGATTGACAAAAGCTGGATGCAGCCTCATTATTGGTGGCATTAACTCTATTGACCAGATTCTAAATCCAGGAATATTAATACATGCAGAAATAAAAAGAACATGAGCTGAAATTCAAATTATTTCTGACATTCATGAAATTTCTAGTCATAATACCTTGTCAGGAAAGGAAGAGCTCGCATTCTGTGGAGTGTCAAAGCAAAATGTATGCCCTTACAGAGGATCTACTTTAAATTATTCTCTTTTATTATTTTAAAATTGTTATTAGTTAATGTTTAAAGTGCTTTTCTCTATATACTTTTTTGAAATTGTATGCTTATAGTTTCAAATTCAATAAACAAACTGAAATAATCCCCAAAGCATATGTTTGGTTAACGTATGCTAAAATATACCTCAGTATATAAAAACTATTTGACATACTTCTATTAAAAAGAAAAAAAAAAGAAACCCTCTAGGGGGAAAAAAATTAATGTGCCATGGAAAAAAGTATTTTCCTAAATACAAAAACATTCACTTTAATATAATACCTTGCAAACACTGAGACACTGCTCAAATGTACTCTTTGTCCAATGTACAGCATTAATACACGACCAAAGCATTCTCAGTTGAGTTCTATATGCACAAAACCAGTCAATATTTTAAGTAACACTTTGTTCAGAGGCCATCCCAGTTTCATCTGTGAAATTTCACAGCCTAATATTTAATATTCCCACTAAATTTTAGGACAAATGAGATGGAAGAAAGACTGAAAACTCCAAGTTTGTAGAAAGCATAATCTGTCAAATCTGCTCCCAGTAGCAATCTTGTTTTTTTTCCCTTCCCTCTCGAAATACACAATCAGTCCATGAGTAGGCAGAGTTTTTTCTCAAAGGTCTCTACTTTTCTCAAAGAAATGTGATAAGGATAAAAAGACTTGAGGACAGACAGATTTTCACTCTTTCATATTAATTAATCCCTAAAGTTTCTGTCCAGTGTTACAGAAACTGGGAGATCTGACCTTTCCCAAGTGTTCCCAGAGGAGAGATAGATAAGGGATAGGTTTCAGTAGATGGAACTGTAGTACTCCTGGGCTTATTTCTCTCTGCTGAAAAGGCCAATTTGGAAGGCGGAAGGGAGGGGGGAGGGCGGCAGCGGGGGGGGGAGAGGGGGGAGGAAATTAAAAAAAAGAAAGAAAAAAAGAAAAATCCAAACTAGATACACTTAAATGCTTATTAAAGTCAGTCGCCTAGCTCAGCTAGTAAGTTTTGTTGTTCTTTAGTCACTGGAAGGACATGTGATGTCCACTTCCCAAGATGACTGTTTCCACTGCAGGGAAATAAACAGAGAGGTACTTAAGACATGCAGGAAGAATAACCTGGGGCAACTCCAGAAGGGACTCCACCATGATGGGCCATCACGATCCCTCAGGGTCTCAAACAGTGACCATCAGAACCCTCCATCTCTTCCCAAGGGAATCTAGAAAGTGTATACTAGACACTCTACTCGTTATCCAACTAATAGAGGAAATGGAGCCTGATTTTTATCTGATACTCAGTGGATAGCTGCATCTTTCATGCAGTGATTCCCCCAGGCAACACAAAAAATATTGTCGAATTCAGGAGGCCTCTCAGAGAGACAGTCAGTCCTATTCTCCAAGATTTCAAATGATACCCCTTGTGCCTGACCCTCACACACAAAAAGACAGGCAGGCAGTGCTGAGGGGCAGGGCCAGTGTTCACTGTGGTGGCCCTGTCTACCAGTTATATCCAAAGAGAGCAGACCACAATTCAGGGCACTACAGGCACTTACCTGACTCGTGGATGCTTTACAGTTATAAGGCAGCAGGACATGGTTTCCTTTATTTTTCTATTTCAAGCTATACAGCAGCACATAACAGGCTTGGCATGGACACGAAGGAAATGAGATCAGATTGTTACCAGCAGCTCTTCTGTTCCTGTGCCCCCTCTGTTTCCCTCTCACCTCTAGCTCTCTGGCCAAGGACGAAGTCTCATGGTTTGGTTCAACCGCTGCCTCTAAGATCCCAGCTTGATCAGCTGTCATGATAATGAGGAGATGGTGGGAACAAGTTTCGGAAAGAAATCCATGTTTCCACCACTGAGCACTGCTGTTAATAGTAGCAATTAAAACGCTGCTTTGGAATCTACTCTCTCTGTCCAGCTGAGAGTTCCTGCCCAGAATTTCTGCCAGTAGTGTCCAGCTTGGCTTCCTCTGAGCCTTTTAAGAATTAACATGCTCAGATTAACCTCTACCACTGGATTAAAATTATTGCATTAGAATATCAAGTGTCTATTCCACCTGTTCTGGAAGTATGTGGGAGGTTAATGTTCATAGCCCAGTGTAAACACTTACAGAAAGCCCTGAAGAATTTGTAAGAAAAATCTAACAGGGCTGAGGAAAGGTGATCAGTGGGCAGAATAAGCACAGGGAAGCAATGAAATATTACGGGTTAGCAAGGCAATACCATAACAAGACGCACACCATAAGCAGCCACAGTTTAAAGGGAGGGAGTTTAAAGACCTGAAAATATCTAAGCAGCAGGGATTACCTAAGAAGAGGTGGCTGAATTTGGGAAGAGCATATTTTTTATTTGCCTATAGTAATTTTTCACTTCGAGAGAAATTTGCATTTTGTATGACGAAAAAGAAGAAAACAGAGGCAAGGAAGGACTGTGGAAAGTCCTAAGAGACAAATAGCACGGCTGCCTGGCATGGTACATGAAAAGATAACTTCAGCAGATCACTGAATCATAACAGTCAACCTAATGTAATGACTGCAGAGAAAAGGCATCTGATCTAAAGGAGTGTTTTATCTATGTAGGACATTTTTTGTCCTGAAAGCTGTCGGAATCACCATTCACCTGAATCCTGGAGCTTATTCATTTGAGTTGAAGAACAAAGAACCGAAAGTTGCCTACCCTTTGTGTTTGACATGAAATGTGTCTTGACCAAAAAACAAGTTAAGTGCCAATATTGCAACTCAACCCTAGTTTGACTTAATTTAAGGGCTTTCAGTAGATTTTTGATCAGGTATAAGTTTAACCCCAAACATCTTTCACAAGCACTTTTAGGTTAGAAGTAATAAATTAACTGCATCCCTTTCACACATGTCTAGCTCAGTTCCTGCACTAGGAGGGAAAGAGTAAATCCTCTTTTTCTGTCCAAGGGGCAGAAACATTTCAGCATAGCAGAAGAAATCCCTCAGCACAGCTACCACATAGGTCTACCACACCAGTGGTGTGCAAGAACTACTTAGTTTCCATGATGGCCCAGTTTTTGTATCAAGGCAATTCCAGCCATTCCTAGCACACAAGGTGGTGGAAAAATAGAGAATTTGTAAAAATTCCTTAAGTGAAATATATAAGTTAATGGCAGATACACCATTTAAAGGGTATTTAGGAGTTTCTCTCAGGTTTTCTGTGTTGGAAAATTAGTCATTAGTCTTCCTCCAATGGATCCAAGCCACTGGTTTTCCTTTAACAGCAGTTCTGCAGGTACAGTGAACTGAACCAGTACATATAGTTACCACTTTTCCCCTGAGAAGACAGTTGAAATCACATGCCAATTAAATTATTTCAATGTGTTCACCTAATAGCAAAATATTACACAGCCCAGTAGTGTTCCTTATATAAAAATAGCTTTCCAGAAATAGCAACTCCGCTGTATTGGAATTTCCCAGAGGACCAGTTACTGTTGTTTTATATGTTAACACACTTGTTGTAGAGTGAAAGTACTGAAACCAAATACATTAGCGGTAGTTTTCTTATTGCCTACAAATGGCATTTAAGCAACAGCAATAGTGCTTTAGATTTGAAAAGTCTGTGCTTTCAAAATGTTGGCAAGTTGTTGGAATAATTCTGTGCTCCATTCCCAGTGCATAAATCTCAACACAGTGGGTATATTCTCAGTCAAATTACTGCAAGGGGAGGAAGCCTTGCAGTTGTCTGAGTGCAATGAGTTTGGCAAGATAGCTCTATTATTGTACTTTTTAATCTGACTTTTTTTTCTCCACTGCTCAGCAAGAGCAAGTAATCAGAACAGAAAATTATTCCAAAATGTAAATTAGTGCATCTGATGAAGGGAACCAGTGCATACAAGAAGTCTTGTATCGAAAACATTTCCTTTTCTAGTTCACTGCTGGCAATCCAACCCTAGAAATTAAAGAACTGCTTTTCTAATTCTAGTGTTATGTTAGTGTTTCCCTTAACTATGCAGTACATGGGCACACACATAACATGTATCTTTGTTTAAAGGCTGCAGTTTCTATTGAATTTAATTACTTCTTTCTGTTTCTAGCGTAGCTTGAAAACAAGGGCAGTTTCTATTAAATATCATAACATTCCACAGGAACATACATGCTAAAATGAAGGCACAACCAAAGCACTGCACTACTGAATGCAAATACATGGAAGATGACTACAGTTGAGGCATCTCAATGCTAACAGCTTAGGCTTTTATCCTAATGAAATACATATTCAAAACAGGTAAAACCACAATCCTTCAATCACTGCATCTTGAAAATTTCATTACAGTTATTCTAATGACTGTGTTAAGAGTTCAGAACCTGCGGGGTCAAACCTCTAAGTAATGTTGACAGGCATTGCTTGAAATTTTGTTCAGTTCTTTTCACTATTTTTTTTGGCATATGAATTTCAGATTATGATATTTGAATGAAATGGAAATAAGAATAGAAGCTAGGCATATACTGTTAAAAGTTCAGAATACATTATTTAGAAGATGCCTTCCACTGTTTCTTAATAATTAATTTATAGGAAAGAAAGTAGATAACATGTATGTAACACCACTGAGGTAGAGAGACTACAAAGGATAAAAGTATTTCACTCAATAAATATGGAAGAGTGGATCAGTGGATTCACAAAGAGTCAAAAACTCTGTAAAAATTCAAGTATAGATCTGACTGCAGAAGTTGAGCTCCAGCCCCTGCTTTGACACAGTGCCATGTGATACAGGGAAATGATCTGACCCTGACCTAGTATATCATTTGAATCCCTGTATATCAAGGAACATGTATTGCTTCACTTGCTTTGCTGTAGCTATGTAGAGACACTATTATTATTTATTATTTGCATTATGGTAGCTGCCTTCAACGACCAGGGCTTCAGTGAGACAGTCATTATAGGAACATTTACAGGGCTCACAGTGTTCATGATAGGCAGTATATCAAAAGAGACAACCATGACTGGGAAGGATGACATTACAAATGAGCAAATTGAGCAGGAAAGTCTGCTGAAGTCACACTGTTTCTGGTTTTGTGTGTAAAATTACAGTCATCGTAAAGCATATTTCAAAACAACATTCTATATTAGGCAAGATGGAGACATATCTGCACAATAGAAGATTTTAAGTATTCTTGTTTAAGCAAAATGCATAAAATTTCTAAGAATTTCTTCACCTTTCTGCACACCTCTCATTCTTCTATGGAGGGTTTTTTCTAAACTCATTCCACTTTTAACAGATTGTGGTATGTATTTGGGTCATGGACAGAATGAATAAATCACAGTCACCTAAATTAATTTTTCTGTGTGACACTATCATTTTTCTTGATTTATTATCATTATGCACATAACAGATTTAAAAGATAAGTAACATTCAATTATTGGGAGAAATAAACACCAAACACCCTTTATGAAACTGGGTTCTATTTTCTGCTTGAGTTTAATAAGAAAGTAGCTGTTGAATAAAAAGACTTTTAGCCTTGAACTAAACAATGTTTCTTGGAAGACCCAGTCATTATTTTTTTGGATGCGATCTTGAAAGTGAGGCATTTGACCTGAATATAGGGCAAAGCAAAAAAAAGGTCTTTCAAGTGCATCAATAGTGTGCTTCGGTAAAAAAATTGTCAGCAATAATGGCTAGAAGCATTAAAAGAGTGGAGCTCTGCATTTGGCATCATGTCAGCATAAGGAAAAATAATTAATTTTGAGGAATTTTATTTATTAGAACTAGCAATGTTCTTTGACTATATTTTCAGCTATGCTTTAAGATGGTTTAGGACTTTAGGCTAAATCCCCAGATTTAAATTCTCTCAAGTATTAAGTGCGTTTGAAAATAAAATTTCAATCCAGAACATAATTTCCAAAGTTAGCACACTAAATCAATAGAGTAAGCCCATATCTTCAATCCAAGAATACCAGTGTAACTTTGAACTGAATTGAATGTTCCAGGTTTTGCCCAAACACTGACTCCTATAAAATATTTCAAGTAATATCCTTAGAACTTAGTACCACCCTAGCTATGAGAAGGACAAATCAAGCTTCAAAAGTTATTTAAAACTGTCTTTACAGCAAGTATTCACTGTGCAAATGTAGCTAAAGTTATCAAAATCACAAAAAATTCAGTATTTAGATTCTTTTACACTTGCTTTCAGATGTCATGATTATGCTTCATATAATTTGAAAACTCCAACTATGTATTTGCTTTAAATGTCTACACAGCTAGAGAAATTTTTTTCACCCTGCAAATTAAGGAGCCCATCAAAGACTTCTGTAGTAGATGGAAAAATAAGCAATATGAAGGGCGAAAGAAAATCAGTACTTGATAATGTTTCTGATTCTACAGTGAAACTCATTTGACAGCTGAACTTTAACCATCATTTCTTGGTTATATGAAAATCCTAGTTTTGCTATTTTGCTTTTAATAAAAAAAGAAAAAACATTAGTGCTACCAACTCCCTATTTCTGTAAAAATGATTGAGATTATATCCTAAAAATATTCAAATCTTGTACATCCTTCAAAATAACTCCAAGTATTTTTCACAATTCTATTTCCTTAAAGCTATGGCCGTTTTGGAGAGAAAACCAAGCCTGATTTCAGTAGTTTGGTGATATCCCAGTATTTGGGTGTTTGAAAGCAGATGATTGGGTAGGAAGATCCGCTCTATTCTTTGATACAGCAAAAGCTCTGTTTTTATCTTCATTGATATGTTTCACTGAAGACAAAATCTACCAGAGATTTACTGATGCATTATGATAAAAAGTTCTTACTAGTATCTCTGTTGCACTATTTACAGCAAAGCTGCAGTGAGTGTTTTTCAAAAACTATTTATACATATGAAGCAATTCAGGAAACTCTTAGGGCTTCAGCTTGAACATTGCCCATGTAGTTAAAACACCTGTTCTTTCTCCAGACATCTTATTAATGATTGTAAATACACCTGAGTTTCAAGGTAAAAGCCACAAAGCAGAGGTTGAAAGCAAATAACTAACACTGCTTTGCTTAACAAACAACATAACAAGGCTCTATCTGCATGTAAGGGAAAGTTTGTAAAAAAAAAAACCAATTTGCTGTGGGCTCACACAACACATGAGAGAGAACTCCAAAACATCAGCCTTCCTGACATTGATAATAACACTGCTTTTTAAAATAACATAAGCAACTGCTAATTCAAATGTTGAAAATAAAGGACATCTGATTTGAAAACAATACTTCTTCCTGCTTTGGATATTTTTCTTAGAATGGTCTCTGCATGCAGTTGAACCAAAATTGAAGAATCTTCCGGTACAAGGCTAAGCAACTTTGAGGAGGAAGACCAGGTTACATGTTTTGCACTCAATAAAACTGCAAATACTTCCATGGTGGACAAGTTTGAAATCAGAAATGCTGCTACAGGTTCTCTAAGTACTCTGCTAAATAAATGGTAAATTTATATTTCTAGAAATTGAAACATATCCTGTTATACTAAATGCTGTTAACACAGTTACATAGAGATTGTAACAGGGAAACATTTCAGTAGCAAATTAAATCAAAGAAAACTTCCAATTGAGTTTTTAAAAAGAGATCTTGGATGGTTTTTATTTTTGTGATGGGAACAGATGATCCTTTTGGATAGTCTCTCTGAGGCTGAATACCCAATTCAATTACCAAAGAGCTGAATTGGAGAAGTTCTCATGAATAAACAAAAAGCCATTTTTTTGATTCTTGAGCAAAACATACTAGATAAACACTCAGACCTTCTATGTAACCACAGTGACATTCGTCGCTAGTTCATTTCTAAATATTTCCAGGAGCAAACACCTATCAGGACTGACCTAAAACTTGAGGGAAGCAGATTAGGTAAAGGATTTTTTGCAATTCTGTGATCGTTTTTATACAGGATCTTAGGCAAAGGAAACATCTATTAATTTCTTGGGCATGCTTGTGCAGTCTTCCCCATGAATTTGAATGGAGAATATCTGACTGTTTGCTGAAATGTAACAAGAACCTTGAGATCTTTAACAATATCACTGTTATTTTTATGACTTTATAAACTGATATCTAACTCAATTATATTTGGATAGATTAGAGCAGAATAAGCATCTTCAGCATTGTCTAAACCTCTACTGAATTGTTTTCAGCCACATTCATCTCTGCTATAACTGAATTGATATGAATTTTTCTACAATTGCAATTTATGTTGTCTTAGAAGAGCACCTAAATATAAATGCACATAGCTTAACATTTTGTAGTGCTTTTAATCCAGTATGAAACAAAGAAGGAAATGCCAAAAAGAATTATTCTCAAGTTTGCCAGGTTTTAGCTGGCAAAATTGCTGGCTCATGGCACAAATCATTTCAAATGTGATGAAAGGTAGAGAGAACTACTTCAAAGTCAGTTTCTAGATTTTAGCAGTTGAGGAACTTTGCTGTAAATGGGCAGAACATGTATTCTTTGACTTCTTCCTATTATCATACGTTCCAGATCCCCCAAATACAAATTCTAATGTGGGATCTGAAAACGTAATCTAAAATCAAGTACAAGGTTCCAGCCTCGTTAATAATTACCCGTTATTTTATCTTTGTGATTATCAGCTGTATGGAATCTACATAGCCTTGTACTGTGTCTATGTATGTCAGCTCAAAGTATCACAAGAGCTTTTCAGTTGCATTTCTACTTTCCCCTTTGGTGAATTCTTGCCTCCCAGGTCTCACAGGAGACTGTTAATGGTTAAACAACTCACATACAAAGACTTTTAGTGATAACCTTGAATTGTCTCTGCCTTTGAGAATGTGTATGGCCTATCCAGAAATTTTTCCATGGGTTTCATTACCTTTCCCAGCCCCTGTATCAGTTTTTAAAGAGCATTGGAGTCAGATGAAAACAGACAGTTTTTAAACAAATATTTTTCTCCATTTCTTTTCCCCTCTGGGTCTGTTCCCAGACTGTTGTATGAATTACTGGGTGTATCCTGCTGTTATTACCTTCTATGGGACAATTGTCATTTACTTTCCTGCAACCTGGATCAGACTAAAAGCTATATAATTGAAAGTTTCTGCAAGGGAGAGAATATTTTATTGTTAACAAATGAAACTTCCTCAAAAACCTCAAAACAAAGCTAGGTAGTAGCAAATAACAACACATATTTAATTCTTATTATAACTCTTTCTCTTCATTGTAAGGTCACCTCTAATAGCTATTTACTGCTGTCTTATTAAAAAAAACTGCTCAAAATTATTCCCCAGAACTGTTAACCATTTGCCTCTAGGAAATGCCGTAAAACATGGGTTCCCACTTTACAGGGAATTATACTGCTTTTTGTCTCTCAAATTAATAAATCCTAAATTATGGCAGGAAAATAATTAATAACATGACTTGTTTCTAACTACCTCTCGATCACTATACTGTTGGGTAGTTGGCCCAACATCACAGCACTTTTTCACAGTTTTAAGCCAACCATTTACTTGTTCCATGCAGTGTAGGAACCTACCATTGCCTCCTCCAGTAAAATCTTTCCCTCAGTGGACTTCTGGCACCAGCAAGGTGGAGATACACTAGTGCTGTAATGGAAAACATCTGGTTCATTTGACAGGAAAAAAAAGAGGGAATTGAATTTAAATGAAAATCCTCTTGAAACTTTGAACTGCAAAATAACATTTATGTTCTGTTGAGAATTTAAGCAACCTTCTATTATTAGCATTAATTTGGGATCTTCAAAACTCATGACATAAATAAAGCATTTAAACAAAATTCCTATTGATGTGGTGTTTTGTTTACTTGGAAGGCATATTTGACTAGAAAGAGGATTACGAAATTTTTTCATTTCCCTTCTTTTGGCAAATATTTTATAACTGGTGGAAGAACGATTTCCAAGAGAAAGGTGGAAGCAGGTTTACTAAAGATGCAAATGAGCTCCAAAAAGGAAATATAAACAGCAAAAAAACAAAAGAACATTTAAGTGGTGCTGGATTAAGGCAACTGAGAATGCATGAAACCAGGAAAACTCAAAGATCAGAATATGAGAATACGAGAAAATTGAACCCTTCTGGAATTGTAGAAGGAGGTATTAAAGGGATTAAAAAATGAAGGTAGTGAGGGACAGATAAGACAATTTTATAGCAGCATTTCAGGGACTGAATTCTAAGAGGCAAGTGCTGTAATGTGAGACTACAATAAGTCCATGTAGTAGGGTAATGAACATTGTAGGAATAGTTTAATAAGTAATCAAGTACAACATTTAATTCAAAAACTTTGGCAGAGGTCACTTATACAAGCCTCATACATGTTAGGGAAGCTTGAGTATTGTATTGCCTTCAGGCAGATATAAAAGCATAAATTTTATTTGTTTTGAATCATAATCGCTAAGATTTTATTTAGCAATTATCTTTAACATTAGCCTTTTTGTTATTCAGAGAAAAAAATACTACTTTTCAACACTACTTTTTTCATATTAAAAACTTCCAGGAGTGAAAGTGATGGTGGACCCACAACTAATATGAATATGTGTATGCATGAGAAATTTCCAAAGGTTGCCCTGAAAAGCATTTGGGAATCAAGTAACCATGTAACTGAAGGATTACAAGAGACAAGTAGATTACAAGAAGATAGACTCTGAGTAAACAACTCATGAGTAGTCCACAAGCAATATTAAAAAATATTGCAAAAACCATTAGGAATTAGTGAGCCAAATCAAAACTCATTGACAGAAAAATGGGTTTGAGTAACTTACACCAGTCTGGTGGGTTGTTTCTATATATTTGTGTTAATGAAGGCATTAATATCTCTGTCTTTTCTTTCTCCTTTATGGGGAACAAACATAGCTAGAGATCTTTCTGTAATAGAATTTCTCGAGACCACAGCACAAGGAGAAAAAGTCTGAGAGAGAGAGGTGGGAGTCCACAGTGACTCATCACCACAAAGCAGAGAAATCATGAGGTGACTCAAGGGAATACAAAAAGAAGAAAGGTAAGAGGACTTGTGGCTTTTAAATAAGCAGTTTCACAGGCAGTGGAGGAGATAATAAGTAAAGCATAAGACTCCATAGCAGGAATCTGAGGTCTGGAATATTATCTTCTGTGTTGTTTTGTTTTCAAAACAGAAAATATTGTGAAAGAGCTACCAGTTTATAACACCAAACTGCACAAAATGCAGAAGGCTGAACACATTGATAAGAGGGATTCTAAGTAAACAGTAAAAAACTGTAGGCAGGAAATGCAGAAAAGATATGGCTTGAGATTTATACAAAGAAAGGAACATGAAATAAAAGCACATTATATGTCATTAGGTGTAAGCTGAGGGAAATATAGATCAATTATTTAAGAAGAAGAGTGAATAAATAATGAATAATACTAATAATGTCAAAAGATTTACTGCCTTTTTGGTATGAGCCTTTGGACAAAAAGATTAATGGCAATCACGCATGCAACACAAACTTTATAATAGAGTCGTTCAGGCGAGCAAAGAGGTTACAGAATACTTAGAAATATGGGAGGTATTCAAGACAGTAAATGGGATGGATTTCAATCAACAGTTTTAAAGGAAATAGCAAAAGTGATTTGTGAATCATTTGCTGTTAGTTATCTAAGAGAATTTGAAGGGAAAGAGACAGAGCTGTCAGTAAAGACTGGAAGGCTGGAGAACTGTAGATATAAATTTAGTGTTTCTTTTTCTTCAGAGTGAGGAAAATGTAGGACTGGACATAGTCAACCCAAAAAGATACTGTGGAAAAGTATTGAACAATCATTCAACTAGCCCCTAGTAGGAAACATCCCAAAAGGAAGTACAAAAGCATACCCTGTCAAAATAATCTCATCTTCCAGAGTGTGGAGTCAATAGGGAAAGCAAAAGATATTTCAAATCTTTCTTATGGAAATGCACTGCAGCTAGGATTATTTTACAACAGTGAGAAGACTGGACAATAAAGCCAATTAAAGTGTAGTGTTCAGTACTTTCTGGCTGTACCTATCAAATTCTTTTAAAGGTTTGTTCTGGGCTTTCACTAATAGTTTGAATGCTGGAGTAGAGAGCATACACAAATAATTGCACTAAGAGCAAGCTAGGTGAGAGGAAGAATTTTGGGAAAAGCAGCTACCTTCAGAAATTTTTTCCTCAATTTACAAAACAATCTTAAATTAGTAAGATAAAATAAAACTAAAGAGGAAAAAAGAGGCAGAAAAATGTTAATGATGGGTTGAAAGTATAATAGGAGGCTGAAAGTAATTCAATATATATTTGAGTCTAACATGAATCAGTCATGCCACTATAAGAGTCTTGTTTTTCTCCTGCCGCACCTCCTCCCTTTTGCAAGGGAAAAACATTGGTATAGCTATTCTGCAAGCTATATGAAAGACATCATGTAGGTGAAAAATAATCTCTTTTGGCAGATTAGTTTTCAGTTCCAAGGAGAGAGATGAGGATGGAGAGAGGAAGGCTGCAGAGGACTGACTTATTACAGACTTATTCACATTTTAAACTGGATTCACAATGTAACACGTATTCTAAAAAGTTCGAAGAGGAAGACCAGATGTAAGACATCAGAGACAGCAACGCACACTGATGAGCACCTGCTCTGCAGCCGCCCACTGCAGCTCAGGAAAGCACAGGCTGACACATCTAAGAAAGGGGTAGATGTGAAAGGAGTCCAGAGGAGTGAAGTGAAGATAAGTCTTTGAAAGAACTGAGGAAATCCTAGCATTGACAGGGTTAGGTTGGAATCAGCATCTTACAGTCTTGATATGCTGGACCCTATTTCAAGTCTTGATATGCTGGACCCTATTTCAAGTACCTCAGGTTCCTTCTAGACAAGTTTTTATCTTTTTTAATATTTATTTTAAACATTTAATATTTAAAGTTTTATAATTTTAAAATACTTTGGGTTTTTTGAAGAACACTACATTTTTTGAATTTACAAAAGAACATATACCTACCATATGTTCTACCATGTCCTGTTATCTCTATTCTATGTAACACAGCAACATCCACCAACTGTCCAGGTAGCTATAAGTTATATTTCAGTAATCTGACCTTAATCTTAGATATGTTTCTTCATTTTCTGAATGCTTTTCCAAAGGTTTCAAGATTAGAAAACTTTATCACTGTAAAATAGAAATTGATGCATTTTCAATTCATTTTCAAATAAGACCAGTTTCAGTTGTTTTTAACAACAGAGATGCTGGCAAAATTTCCATAACTAAGACTTGAAAATTACTGCAGAATTACCAGAAATCTTCAGGGAAGATGGTGATATGAAACAGTGGAATAGGCAGACTCATGACATTTTGACTTTTACATCTGCTAAGAGTAAATTCAAAAGGCTATTGAAATAATGGTTAAAGAATTCCACTGAAGGGTAGTCTGCTGCCACTAATAAACTTCTTGGGTAAAAAATCACAAGCAGCTGCCTGGAAAGATATTTCTGTGAGATCCATGTAATCAACTTTTAGCTCTATAGTCTTAGTCCATTTGTGGGACTCTTGGGAAAGACAAAAAGAAGTCCTTTGACATGATCCCTACCAACACCCTTTTCTCTAAATTGAAGAGATAGACATTTAAGGGTGTAGCCATTTGGTGAATGAGGAATTGGTTGGACAGTCACATCCAGAAGGTAGTGGTCAATAACTCAAAGTGCAGATGGGGATCTATGACACGTGGTGTCCATCACGAGTCCATATGGGGGTAAGTACTGTTTAATATCTTTATCAGTGCAATGGACAGTGGGATCCAATGCACCTCTGCAAGTTCACAGACAATGCCAAGCTGAGTGGTGCAGTTGACACACCTGAGGGACTTGATGCCGTACAGAAGGATCTGGACAAGCTCAAGCAGTGGGCCCACGGGAACCCCATGAAGTTCAAGGTTCAGCATTTGTGTTAGGGAAATCCCCAGTATCAGTACAATCTAGAGGATGAACAGAGCGAGAACAGCCCTGCGAAGATGGGCCTGGGGTACTGGTGGATGAGCCAAGAGTGTGCATTCAGAGCCCAGGTCAGCAGCATCCTAGGCGGCATCAAAAGCAGCATGACCAGCAGATCAAGGAAAGTGATTCTACCCCTCTGCTCTTCCCTTGACCTCACCTGGAGTATTGCATCCATCTCCAGAGTTCTCAGCACAATAAAGACACGGAACATGATGGAATGGTTCCAGAGGTGGGTCATGAAGATGAACAGAGAGCTGGAACACCTCCCCTATGCTGGGAGTCTGAGAGAGATGGACATGTTTAGTCTGGATAAGAGAAGGGTCTGGGGAGACCATATTGCAGCCTTAGAGGGGAATTATAAGAAAGATGGGGACAGACATTTTATCAGAACCTGTTGTAAAAGGACAAGCAGTTATAAGGATGGTGAAACACCAGAACAGGTTGTCCACTAGGAGGTGATGGATGTCGCATCCCTGGAAATATTCAAGGGCAGATTTGATGGAGCGTCGAGCAATGTGATCTAGTTGAAGATGTCCCTGCTCATTGCAGGGAAAATGGGACTAGCTGACCCTTAAATGTCCCTTCTAATCCAAACCATTCTATGATTCTATAATTTGATGAGGCTACTAAATGGCCTCCAAGGGCTGAGGTGTGGGAAGGAAGGCTGGGAGGAGCAGGTTTTGGTCTTGGGAATAGTCATCTGGTTATCTTCTCACACAGAATGTAAAAACTGGATTGAATCACATCATATTGTATTGGAATTATTTCTCTACTCCTAATTGCAGCATCCCACTTCAGCATAAAATTGTTATGTTCAATTTACTGGCTCTGATGACTAAAATTCTGGGAAAGCTGTACTCTCTTTTGTGAGGTGGGAAAAAAAGGAAAGGGAAAAAAAAAAGAAAATAAAAGCTTATGAGCTTCTCTAAGGCAAAGAGACAGAAAAATAGTTAATCCATCTCCTGTTTTACTACAAAGTAAAGTCGATAAGTATATTTTTTCTTTAATTTTCTTTAATTTGAACATCAAAGTACAGGAAAAATAAATTCAGCTAGGCCAAATATAAAATGTGTGCTCAGTCTGAAATGTTTTCTTGGATATTGTTCACAACCCTGTAATAAGCTATTCTGTTGGAAATTGTTAGGGCTGGATCAATAATTATCTTTGTCCTAAAGTTTTGCTTAGATGTAAGCAGAATAAGAGTGAAGAAAACAGTGAAATAAATCAAAGGCAAAAACAGAATGTTATTAATTACAAATATTTATTTGGCTGGTGATTGCCATAATGCTGTCAAGCATTATAATAATATTAAACATCTGGAGAGTCGCTGGGGTTTTGGCGACCTGTGATAGCGAGGAAGTTCTCTCACTCTTCTCCATCTCAAAACCTCTTGCTGCATAGCTGGTCCCACTGGGGGTACTTGTCACTGAGGGCAGTGGAAGCTTGCAGATCCCAGAGACAGCCCCAGTCCCTGCCAGAAGCACCAACTCCCCTATCCCCATGACAGGGTTTCTCATCATCAGGAAATCTCTGCTCTGCCATTTTTCCTGGTGCTTTCTGTCAGCGGGGAAAGTGAAGAGAGCTGGAAAAACAGGGCAAAAAAAGTGGTGAAAGAACCTAATAACTATTTTCTACTAAAAGAAGATTGCTTTGAATCTGTGCAGGTAGCTCACATGTCCATTCTCCCTCTAGTAAAGGTAGTGTGAGTGATTTTTGAGTTAGTAATTCTGCATCTGTCTGGATGACTGCTTTGTGCTGAGCTGCGAAAACCAAAATGTAGTTTACATGCTCATAAATTTGCAACACTATCCAGGATCCTAAGTATCACTGCCTGGATTTCCAGAGACCCCCCCCTCATCCTGCCCACAGCACAGAGCCCCACGCCAGTCCCTCGGTGCCATCAGCGCCCAGGGAGCTGCAGCAGGGCTGGTCGGCAGCTTCCCACAGCCCAGCCCTGCCCAGCCATGGGCTATGGGCCATGCTAAGCTGGGCCCAGCCTCTCCACAGCCTCATTCCCAGGGACCAGTCCAATATCTTGGGTTGGTGTTGTTTGGTGTCCCTGGCTGCTCTGCTCCCAGCTGGGATAGTGAAAAGGGCCTGGCTGCCCATCCCTGCCTGTGATGATTAGGTCTTCAGTGACTCCCAAGGGAACTCATGCCATTACCACACCTTTATGTAGACCCCTGCATTGCAGACAAATAAATGCAGATGTTTTAATCTGAAGTTAACTCTCATTCCTGGAGGTCATTTCAAGAAAATGAAATGGTATGAGGTTTCCTGGACAAAAAAATTGGTTTAACTTTGACTAATGTAAAGTTTTTATTGGTGATAAGGAACTTGATATAGCTTAGTACTACTTCATAAAACCCTATAGTTTTCCTCTGGGTGAAATACTTGGACTTTTGAATCATTCAGCAAGATGAGTAACATGACCCTGTCCATCAGTTCAGTATCTCCTAAAAATCCATAAAGGTTTATTAAACTTTTGAAAGGCAATAGTTGCTCTCTAATTCTATCAGAGGCTTTGTTCCTCTGAAGTGACCAGCAAGAGTACTGGAGCAGAAGGATCTCAGAGGTGCAGCTGAAGTAATAAATGGATAATGATGATTTTTGTGTGATCTCCCATGTTTTCTGACAAGTTCTTCTTTAAGACTAAAAGAACTCTGTATTTCAGTTGTTACTGTCTGTATTTCATTGCATTGAATTATTTTATAAAATGAAAATCTTATCTGGGAACGACAGTCTGTTCTTAAATGCATTGACTCTTGGGCAGAAACAGACCTAACATATATTTTAAAATCTGAATGACAAGAGCTTTGCTAGGATTTTATCAAGAATAGGCAAGAGACGGCATTGATGATTTTCAGTCTGACATGTCACCTTTTCCTTGTGTAGAAAAATAGCAATTGTTCCACTATAACCAACTAGTGAGGTCTCATATTCCCAAATAGAAACAAATCACAGTTTATACCCATGAATAAACTCTGCAGCACCATAATTAAGAGGAGCAAGAGGCAATGCTGTTATGGTCTGGTGAGCAGTGACTCGAGCTGAAGTACAGCTTTTTGATTTGTTCTGAAGATGGTGCTGCTGCTAGCACTTGAATTGTCTCTGCCTGTGTTTCTTTTTTTTCCTCAATTACCCTCTGCAGAAGGTTAATAGTAGGTTCAGAATGCCAAAGTTTTGTAGCCAGTGAATCACTGTTTCAGATTTGTCAGTTACTGATGTGAAACCAGATGCTATTTTAAGTGGAACACTTAGATTTTCCCCCCAACTCCCCACAGATACTCTTCAGTTGCATGAAGAAATTGATCATTTTGTTTCTTCTGCAGGGCTTCAGAATATCACTAATTTCTTATTTACCACAAATTTTTAATCTTGTGTAAGTAACACTGTGGAAGCATTGCAGTTACCCTATATGCTCTGCACTGTTCTCACAGCTGGATAATGAAAGAATGAATGATATCCAGCACAGAATTAAAATTCATAAGTATGGAACTTGTTGTAGACATAAAACTGCATCCTGTCTATAAATATCCTGTAATGATGCTGTGAATTAGTATATTTAAGTTATTTCCAGGTTAAAAATCCATTACTCCTGCTATGAAGAACAATTACAGACAGATTAGTAAAACCAAGCTGATTTTACAATTATTATTTTCTTCTGACAGTCATGTTATTTGCCTTTTTTATTTCCCTCGACCTAGACAACTTTTATTAGGAAATGTCAGCCCAAAGCAGCTGCAGAGAGTCAGCAGCTGAGATTTGCATTGGTTTTCTTATCTAGGGATTTTCTTCTCTCTGCTGCACATTATAAATATTAACATAGAGGAGCAAGATGAAGTTTTAGACTTTTTTGTCAACCTCAGGAGGAGTCACTGTCAACAGGATTTGACCAAAACCTTCTATTTCCTGACCAAAGAGGGAAATGGCTGCCACTACAGAATAGTGACATTTTTAAGTCTTCTTGCTCATTTTTTTTTCTAGGCTATCATTATGATACTACATCATATATGCTCCTCTGATCTCCAGTTTCTCTCTGCTCACAGATCATTCTACATTCAGCTTTTGATAGGTCATTGCAACAGTGAAGAATATATTCATAGTTCAACAGCTACAGTGTCATTTTTATGAGTAATGGAAACACAATTACTTTAAAATAACATCTGACTCCACAAAAAACAAGTATGATTTAATTGATTACTTAAGGAAAGCATGAAATATCTTCCCCAAATTATAATTTTTAAATTATGGCTTTTAGTTATATTCTTCATGTTTCAGGAAGAACATTATAACAGTAACTCAGCTTGAAATAACTCTCTACATGATGTGAGAGAATAAAAGATCTCATAAGTGGAGAGATTCATGTACTGCGTTGCCAATGTTGTCAACTCTTATCTTGTCTTTCAAACTATATATCAGTTGCAAGTAATTGAAGCCCATCAACTGAGAGATTTTAATGTATCTTTCAAAATTCAATCCAGATTTCAAGAATCCATTGTTGACATCCTTTATTCGATAGAAGAGCTTGATAATATACATTATTGTCTTACATCCATCATCATGGTACCTAATACCATGGATAAAATTTGTCATTAAACCTGAAGATATCCTTGCTAATTCTAAATGCTTAACAATTCCAAATAACAGGAAAATTAATTTCTATCCCTTCCACATAAAATTAACTCTTATAAAGACTAGTTAAAACATAATCAGACTAGTATTAACTACATTCCACTGCACAATTATATATATTTTTAAATTGTGACCATCACATCTTTGTGCTCAGAATAAAATTTTATTTATACATAATAGCACAAGAATACAAATTACCCCAGTTAAAGATCACTTGGTGTAGAAAGAGCTAAGCTAGTCATTTCTTGAAGGTTGAGAATTTCCAAAAAAAATCCTAAATACATTTAAGGGTATATAGAATCACCAGATACTTCAAAGTATTATTTGAACAAAACAAACAAGTATCTGATTTCTCTTTAAACCTTGCATAGATTAATTCAGTACTTGACTCTTTTTCACTGGTATTGATGAAGGATAGATATCCAAAAGACATGGGATTGAGTCTCCATTTTAGAATCAGCATTAATACTGTTTTTTCGTTATTTCTTAAGCTTTCCAAATTGGCTTACTAAGGAAGCAATATTAAAAGCATACCTTTGGAGAAAGTCTTTACCTGTATGTACTTTTTTTCTTTTGCTTTTCCTCCTCAGAGTGCTGAGGCAGATTAAATAGTCAAGAATAAACTTTTCTGAACCTTAAGAATGTTTTGTCTGGATTTGATTCAAGATTAGGATTGATTCTTATTTCATAAAAATGAGTTAATTCCTCTCAATATACCATGTCTGGCAATGTAATACACATCTAATGGAGACACATATCTTAAAAATATTGAAGTTCAAATTAGTAATTGCTTTACGTAAATAGTTGCTGTGAGGAAGAGGAGGGAATATTACATGTCAGCTTCCAGAAGCAGCTGAGATACAGTGTGAAGAATGTGTGGTTGATCTGCAATGATTTATTAATACTATATATTGCCTAGTTGTGGCTGCATTAGCTTGCCAGAATGTTTACTATATGCATATGTTGATTTACTTTTGTAAGAGAATAGTTAGAATACTGCCAAGAAGGGGAAATAAAATTTCTCCATAAGCATCCTGCTGGTAAACATTTCAAAGGCACTATGAAACAATATCTGAATTATTAAGCTATTCAAGGGACCAGTCAGGTCATTTCTTTTGCTAACACTAAGAGCAGTAAGATCAGAGGAACAGTAACATAGTAAAGCAATCATTTTGGAAAGAAGGTGGAAGCTTTATTATGCAAGATTAAAGTTTGAGCTTCTGACAGTGATAAAAAGAGGCAAAATCTATAGACAAAAACTTTCTACTTAGCATTTTAGCTCCAGTGAGAATGCAACTGACCATAATTAGCTTTTCCATGGTTAAATTAACACTGTGAAATGTGCAGAATCCCAACCTTATTTGGTACAGACTCTGAAGTAAAAATATCACTTCTAAATTCCCCTTCACAAATCAAAATCGTCTTTAAATGAAGGTCAAATCATCAGTACATGTAGACAATGGTTTTTGCAAAGCTTTTTTTTTTTTTCTAACTTAAGTGATCACTAAGAATGATGACCAGTAAGAACAAATTGCACTGCAATATGAAAGGACACATATTTTTACTGGGTTTACACTGTTGTTTTTTTGCTTTCCTGCTGTTTTTTATTATACTTTCTAAAGCTTATAAAGGAAAGCTGTTGTTTAAATATTTTTCTATGTTCTTCTATGTTTAAACTTCTCCCTTCATGAAGCAGATTGTCAAACAAAATTACTGCCCTCAAACTTTGATACAATGGAAATGAATTTTATTGAGTTAGCTTTCATAAATTTTCTCTCAACAGACAGAAGTTCTAAGAAGATTGGGCTACAGTTAAACTACAGGGATAGGAGCCTCTCAAAATCCTGTAATTAGCAGCCACAGGATCTTTGTAAATAGGTCATGTCAAAGGAATCAGAGGGAAGCTAGCATGAAATAATAGTAAAAACCAGTGGCTTCAGCAGCACGTAATCAAAAACATGATAGGGAATATTCAGGAAACAGAGAGAATAAATTTGGAAAGTTTTAGTCCTTCAGACTTAAAAAACAATCCACACACTTCCGCATATTTACTTTCTGCACATTTGCTTGTGTGAGTAGGAGCAATTTGACTAGAAAGTGCAGAAGGTTAAAGAAAACCTGCAAACAATTCCAGTTGCTGCACTGATATTCCAGTGGCAACAAGATCAGACAAGCTTGCAAATTTTAGGGATAAAGCCATGCACAGTTAGCATAGATACACTTCAAAACAGGAGGAGTCTCTACTAAGTGCATAGGGACAGAAAACCAGGATCAGAACATAGTACAGTCAAAACAAAGAAATGAAAAGGTCTAATACTCTACAGTGACTTTCTGAAGTGCTGCATAGCAGTCTCAGGAGATAGGCACAACCCTTTATAAAAGAAGAACAGAAAGACAAAAAAAAGTTCTAAACCCAAAGTATTGCTCAGTAAGGAAGCTGTTGTGGCCAGAGAGCAGAAATCAAAGCTCTGTGAAGGCAACCAACAAGAAAGTAGCAGATAGGTCATGAGGTGTCAAAATATGTACATTAATTAAACACTTGGCAAACTTGAGAGAAAACTGGGTACAGAAAATATATATCCGAAAAACCTTTGAGATTGCAGGGGAGACTTAAGTATTTCGATCTCTGTCAAAATTAGGGATGCTGATTCCACAAAAGAACAAATAGTAGGAAACTCACCCTGATGGTACCTTCATGAGAGTAGAATCTCAGCACTGAGTATGAGAAGGACTTTGCAAAAGCAGCACTGTCTGAGAGCATATGAATAAGGTAATTTAAAACTCAAAGGGATATACATGACTGAGCAAAGCATACCTAAGTGATTTAGCTGAGTCTGTCATGCAGTATTTCAGAAGCTTTCTATACTGCATATTGTACTGAGCTGCATTAACTTTGCTTTTCACTTTTGTCCTGAATGAGTTCTCCCAAGAAACAAGACACAATACAGAACAAGAAGCTGTTTCTATAAAAAAAAAATGAGCAAGGTCACCCCACACTGTGTAGAAAGTGGCGTTAATGGCATCTCAGTATCTTCCAAGAACAAACTCGTTTATGTATGCCATCACAGTAAATTCTCAGCAATCAGAGCACTACAGCAAAATTTATCAATATGCAATGTATTTCACTTCGAGCAAAATTTTAGTACTGTTTTTGACAGTACCTTGAGGTATGCTTTGGTAAATGGTAGCTTACTAAAGGTAGCCTGAAACCATAACAACCAGATAAGCACACTCGTTTAATTTTCTTTTCAAAACCTAAAGTATGAAATAGAAAAACATATATCATGTTTTACCTAAACAACAATATCCTTTTGTGGTTGACAAAATATATGGAAGACGTTTCTTAAAATCAAGTTGCCTGAAGTCAAATACACATATAAAATGAATTGTCTGCAGTTTTCTCACAAAGGGACTAACTTCCATTAGGTCAGACTAATGTGATGCCCCTGTTGACTTACAGGTAATTTTTTAAACATATTTCCTATTTCCTTAACTGATTTCAGGCTCTTGCACATAGTGAAAGTGTGAGGACATTGACTAGAGCACACAACAAGTTCTTCCAGGGACAACTCATTTTAGTAATACTGAATAAAATCCAAATGGAATATGTGTTCAGGGCAGATTGAGTACCTGATCCCAATCTTATGGTGCATATAAAAATATATATTCTATATATATAAAAATATGCATTATATTAACTTTAAACAAGGCACTAGTACTTTTGAAACCAACGGACTTATCAGTATACCTAATGACTTTACTGTTTGGGAGCAGAGTAGCCCTTTTTTCCCAGCAGTTGATGTTCTCTTGCTATTTTCTGAAGGCCAAAAGCAACATATGTAGAGGTAAACAAACTGCTTCAGCCAGAGGACTTGCTTCATATTTGGCTTTAGCCTACCTCTGGTATGGGTTGCTCATGAAACAAATTTCTTTAAGCAGGCATGAGAAGTATTGCACAATTCAACTTCCTCATGTTCCATTGTCTTTTATCCTAATGCCCAGAGGAATCCTACTGGTTTTCAATAGGTATAGACAAGGATGCCTCAGGATATCCTGTTTCTGCCAGGCAGGCCCGTGAAGATTTTGCATGGGCACTGATAAGTGAAGGAGACTAGGCCTTTGCTTCAGTTCAGGTATTGCACAAGTATGACTTACTCATCTATTCACTGACAATTAATGATTCATACCCTAATAATTACTGTTCATGACTTGGTCTGCAGCAATATGCTGTGTTCCAGTCTTCCTCTTTCCTATTCCCAGAAGTTTGTCTGGGTTTTCTCACTGTCTGTAGGATATCTGGAATTCTTCTCGCAGAGCCCCAAGATACCTGTCTAGTTTTGAAGCACAGGAAATACAGATGGGAAAGTATCTCTCCCAGCATCAGGCTGGAGAGTCAGGCATTCAGAAGACATCATCCACACAGAATCCAGGTTCAAGGATTTTCCCTAGGACTGGGTAAAGAGGCTATTCTGCTTAGGTTTCTGGCTTCAGTAATTACTATAGATAATACATAAGGTGACACCACTATCAACTGAAAGCCAAAACAAAACAAACAATGCCCCACCCCCCACAAATCTCTTTGAAAGACTAATGTCAGATATCTGTTGACAAGGGTACTGTTGTTGAGAAGTGAAACAGAGAAAACAACTTGTTATTTTCTTGAATGCTGAAAAAGGGCGCCAGTGAGAGCTATGCTTTAGGGAGACATTGACGTGTTTGGGTAGGACTTTGGGGGGCTGCCACCAATGGCTTAATACTCCCTGTGCACTCACTTGGAGACAGAATCCTACTTGGAGACAGACAGCCTCTGGTGTGCAGATTCCTTTCAGGAAGCCACAATAGTCTCTGCTGATGCACTTAGGTCTTTCAATTGATCGATTCCCCAACCCATAGACACTATCACGAAAAATATCCAAAACAGAATAGCAAATAACCTCTTTTTTTTTTTTTTTTTTTTTGCACATTAATGTGATAAAGAGAATTTTTATCTTCCTTAATTGTAAATCTGAAACAGTAGTTTTACCCAGACACTTTATATGTTGTGGACACTGGACATAGCACTTTTAAATACCTTCAGGGGTCTATTTCCTGTTAAGAAGCAATGCCAATACAGTCATGATACTCTTCACAATTTAAATTCATTTAAACCTCTTGTTTAAATTGTTTAAAACTAATTGTTCCCATTCATTAAAGAACATGAATGGGAACGATTACAACAGCAGGCAAACAAACAGCAGACTCTGCATATGGGGATCTGTCAGGCTGCTTCCTCTCCCTTTCTGCACTTTTCTTTCTTCAAGGACTACTGAATTATTATTTAGTCAGCTGCTCTTATTTTTTCAACAAGCTTGCTTAGCTTATCAGTGTTTCTATTCTCTCTTCAGCAAAATAATAAAAAATTGTTACTTAATAAGTTTTCAAGGACTAATAACTTTAGCACTGGTTTTCTTGTTTAAGCAACATAAACTGCTCAATCTAGTTGGGCAGAAACTAGGTTCCCAGCTAAATTTCCAAATCTGACTAATAAAGAGATAAAGGATTCATCTCTTTCAAACAAAAGGTTTATTTGACCATGAGGGAATAGGGAGAAAAATTAAGAATCTAAGATAAAGGTACATGAAAGGAAGAGAGAAGATGGAATAAAAGAGGAGAGAGGTGAGAGAAACATAACCTTTGCAAATGTCCCAGGTTCTTTCTGAAGCAAACACAGTACAAAGCGCTGTATGCATTTAAGCCCCATCAATTTGAATAACCCAACGGTGATCAAAGCAATTGTTCACCAGAATTAAATCAAATCCACACAAAAGTGTTTGGAGTATAAGAACTGTTATTGCAACAAGATGACAGAAAATAGAGAGTCAAGAAAAGCAGGGCTTCAGCAACAGTTTAAACTATTTAAAGGAAAAATTGTACTGCAATAACTAGTGGAGAATCAATATTTTCCTAATTGACTCATTCCTTTGCAATTTTGAGTCTGTTATATCACAAGTATTTCCTTGTAACACAATAAATGATGCAAGGTTTCAACAGGAATTTTAATATCTGAGGGTCAAATACTAGTTCACACAAGTAGTAATAAACTTGCAGCCAAAATCATCAAGACAAACATTGAGGACTGACAAATTCCGTAAGGAAAAATGTCATATCCTGCTCTCCTTGAGAGAAAAACTTCACTGGCAAGGTCATGAAAAGGGTCTCTGATTAGCTAAAGAAATAAGTCAACAATAACTTTTAATTCAAAATTAAATTTAAAAAGAAAACACTGAATAATCTAGAGAAAAGCAGTTTGCTTTAGCAATTTGGAATAATTTAATAAATTGTGAATAAGCATTTGGGCTAAGTATACTCCTAACATCATCACAAGCACATTCTTTGATTAATAGAGGATTAACAATGTCAATGGCTAAAACATCATCACTCTGGCAACAGAATATAAATGGTTTCTCTCTAGCAGGATTCTTTAAGCGATAAACCCATCTCTTGTCAGAATGTATACATTACTTGGTCTTTATTTTAAAAACATTGATCCAAAAACAATATTGAAATTTTAAGTGCAGAGAGAACACTGGACTATTAAATTACACGGTTGCAGAAGGGGCTGTTGCAATCTTTTGCCATGAGATAATTAGTTTTACTTCCATCTTGTTCAAATTCACTTTAAAATCAAGGTGTTCAGTTCTGAATTTCTGCCAAACACTGCGACAATACATAGGCTGCAGCTGAAGTATCAGGAAACAGAGAGAGGGACCTGGAAGCCATCAACAAAGAAAAAGAACATTATATTGTGATTGTGAAAAATTGAAGTAGGAGACAGCATATAAAGAGAAGAAAATATAATTGTTGTTCTGCAGAGCCCTGGGATGGAGCTATTCCACAACAAGCCAAACACAAAGGAAGAGGAGGGAAGAATTTGATCAACAATCTAATGATGATCTCAAAGATTTTAACATAGCTTTGATAAGGTACAAACAGTTGCCCAAGTGGCAGCAAAATATGGTTCAGCAGCTCAGAATATTAATTATGGCACTGAATAGAAAGTCTGGTTTAAAGCAGAGACGCATATGCCACAACAAATGAGTAAATACAATGAGAAAGAAGAAGAGACCTGCACGAAAGTATAAACAATGTCTCAGCACTTACCCAAGAATGAGAAAAATAGTGGTTTTCTTTTTTTACTGGCATGGAAATGATTTCTTCAATTAACAGATACAGAATGGAACACAAAACAAGATAGACAGACAGCATATAACAGTAGAAAAGTTAGCCCAAGGTGGCAGTAGGTAAGGTTTGTTACTGCTCAGTACTCATTAGTAAACAAGCTATGTTGACACAAACAAATTCCTAATGGTCATGAGAAAATAACCCAAAGTCAATAATGTGAATCTGTACTTTACCACTTCTTTGTGCTTATGGGCAGGGTCAGAAAAGAATAAAGACTAAATAGACAGATAAAATGAAGAGCTGGAAAGGGACTTTTTACAAGGGCAGGTAGTGCTAGGACAAGGAGAAATGGCTTTAAAGTGAAAGAGGATAGATTAGATAACAGGAATAATGAGAGAATAGGAAAAAATCCTTTGCTGTGAGGGTGGTGAGGCACTGGCACAGGTTTCCCAGAGAAGCTGTGAATGCCCCATCCCTGGAAGAGTGGAAGGCCAGGTTGGATGGGGCCCTGGGCAACTTGGTCTAGTGGAAGGTGTCCTTGCCAATGGTAGGGGAGCTGGAATGAGATTATTTTTAAGGCCCCTTCCAACCCAAAACACTAAATGATTCTATGAATCTGTAACATGGAAAATTGAGCACCTTTTCACTCTTGCAAGCACTATGTGTGAATGGGGAATGCAGCACTTGGACAAAAGCAGTAGGAGGAACTCAGTACTCCTGCTGACTGCAGAATTTTCACTTGTGCTTAATGCAGGATGGATGGCTGGACAAGCACCCTTCCAAATACTGTGTTTTGCTTTATTTTGCAAATAAATTTTAAAACGCTTGCAAAGCACTTGGTAGTGAAATACTAGCAAATACCTGCTACCAACACAAAAATCATCTCATCAGCAAGCCGCTGAAGGATAAGTGCCTCCTCTTGACTAGGAGATAGAGAGCTATGAAGTCCTTGAAAGATATTATATTCAAAGGACTTGTAGGAAGGCCAGTTAAATACCACACACATCTATGCTGAGAACTGAACCCAGAGCTAGGGAATGACACACTGAGTCGCCCATGCAGCCCACACTGAGCAGGACACACTTATCAAAGGAGTGCTTGGTGGCTCCACATTTCACAACATATAACTGCTCTGAGGCTAGAGTGCTCCTCTGGGGCAGGAAACCCTAAATTCAGTGTCTTCCTTATCTGGCTGTCCTAGTGTCTTTCAAAATTATTTGTTGCATGTCCATGCTTCCCCAGTCTGTGAGGGGAGTCCCATCAAAGAGAAGCCAAAGCAAAACAACTGTGCACAGTATCACTGTAGGGAGTGGTAGGAGGGAGAGAGAGACTCTGTTCCCTAGGGAATGAAGTAGAAGATGCAGGGTTTTCCTGTCACTTAGCAGGTTTTTTTTCTGGGATTTAGTTTGGGCCTTTTGGGTTTGGAGTACTCTGTTGGTGGTGGCTGAGTTTGTTTGTTTGTTTGCAATTTGTTTTTCCCAATAACAACTAGAAAAAATCCTGTCATAAGCATCCAGTGATGAAAATGCATTCTGCCAGGATGTAGGACATCCTACAGGAGTTAGTGCTGTTTTTAAAGCAAGAGAAAATTATTTGTCAGATTAGTAGGGTGGCACACTAACCATAAAATCACTGCTACCCCATGCACTGAGAGTGCACGATACAGAGGCTTTGCAAATCCTATTAAACCAGGCTTGTTGAGGACTCTTCAACCGGTTCAACCTGAGTCTGGATCCTAATCACACGTAGTCCTGAGGTAGGTGCTGATCTGCTCAGCACAGTGCCTGCAGTGCCACACATGCTCAGAGGAGCTGTCAGTGCCTAAAGAATTACAGGTACGAGGAATGAACAATTAGGACAGAACACACAGTGCATGGAAAACTTAGTAGGGACTATATCTTACAACAAGAACAAACACATTGCAAGTGCATAATAACACTCCCTCAGTTAATCCAGAACTAAATAAGTCATCAGCCAGTTTATTTTCTTCATTTTCCTACAAATTGGCACAAAAACTTTAACATTAGCACTTCATAAAAACTAGACATATACAGAAAATTTTGAGTATGGATTGATTAAATAAAATCTCCAGTTCAGGTGAAGAAACATAATGAAAGTGATTTTACCTGGGTCAAAAAATGTCTGCACTTTAACATCCAGAGCAACAAGCATCAGAACTCAAATGGTGCCAGTTGTCTCTTGAAATAAATTACTTCCATGTTCCTACAGATACAGTTACTATTAGCAAATGGAAGTGTAGGATTTTATAAGCTGTCAAAAGTACATACATACATCTTGTCAGAAGATCTTCAAGGTCATCTAACCAAACTTTATTCTGTTCTTTTCAGTACATAAAAGTGAGAACAGATTCCAGAATCAGATGTTTTTTCTACAGAATAAAATAAAACATTGACATTTTAGCCTAGTCAATGTTTATTTTGAAACACAAATGTTCTTATCTCGTTAGTATTACTAATAATAAACCAATATTATTATAATTTTATTATTATCATTAATATTATTTATTTGGAATAGGCACTGGAAAATCTTGTCTCAAAACATTTATACAATTCTGTCCTAAATCGTTGCTCGTAGAAACAGGACTAATACATGCATATGTTGATACCATATGAAGCATGAGTAATGCACATTCTGCAAGTAGAGTGTTCCGTCTGACTCAAAACAGTAACCTTAAAAAAGAATGCTATAGAGTTAGAGAAGGATTTATTCAAATGTGAAAATTTAGTGTTATTGTATGTAGGTGCATAAATAAAAATTAAATAAAATTTAAATTGTATTTAAAATGTCTTTTGTGTAGACAAATGCTAACCATAAACTGTGCAGCTGATCTTTGGGATTTATTTTTCACAAGTTCAAATAGCTACAGCACGGACATTTACATCTGAGCTTCTCACTCTGGCCTTCCCATATAACTGATGTAGAGCAACAGGCATGTCCGGGGAGTCGTTCATCTGATCTGTTTCCACTGTGTAGTGTAGGATAATACACATCACACCCTGGGGATGGCTATGTCTCTGCAATGACTATAAAGGGAGCTTCAGGTGACTAATTCACTGAGTACTATAGGTATGTACTTTTGTTCAGATGAAACCCACCCTAAATGTGTTGTTGAAGAGAAATGTGATGTATTTTAACGCAAAGATAATTACGTAGCATAAAAAGAGCATATTGAAGAATTAGGTTAGAAAAATAATTTAAATTTCCAGGATCAGTTGGAAGAAATTACCATAACCAAATCTCCTGTAAGTTCTGAACTATGTCTCGTAATATTACCAAAAATCAACATTAAAACTGAGTTAATTAGCTTACACTGGCAGCTACAACCTGGTAAAATGTATGGATGAAATGTGGAATGGAAAGTCACAATCCATGAGGAGCAGCTGGAATATACATTGTACAAGCAGGTATGAGAAATAAAAACCATATACCTGAGGGGGAAGGGACAATTGCTTCTTGATTTCTATTTGAAAACTGTGAAGAGAAAGGTTTTTACATTGCTAAAGATATCAAATTCATTCCTTTGAATTTCCCTGACTCTGTTAGGCCAGCATAACCAACTCCCGAAACATTCAATAATATGTCACTTTTACTGAAGTAGTCCAGGGCAACGTAAATAAATGTTTGCCCTGATTCAAATAGTGCACACATACCTGGTAAAAGGTAGGCAGTGCCTGAATGCCTGCAGGCCAGGACCCTAACCCTAACTCTAACCCTGCTGGCCAGGACCTCTCCCTCTGCTGGGGCTGGGACACTCCATCAGCTGGTAAGAAAGGAGGAGCTTTGGGGATAGCCGAGCTTTGAGGGAAATCAACAACGGGAGATGTACTACCCCTGCTTTTGGACGTTTTCAAGACCTGATGAGACTAAATTAATTTCTGCTGTCCCTTCCAACCTACATGATTCTGTGTGCATGTGAGTCTTTCAAATATGCACATATATTAAAAATCAATTATCATTAATTATTTATTATTATTAAATATTCATTGATACTAGTTAGAATAAATTTCTGATTTTCAAGGAACAATGCATAGTACAATTCTTCTAAATTAAATAGGGGCAAATATGTAATACCTATGGATAATTGAATAAAAGAATTCTCTGTGACATCTTTATTTTTCCTTCTGCCTAGCATTGAAGGTGATATTGCCTAAGTAAAACTAAAAGAAAATATATAAACATGCTTTTATTGCATGTCCACACACAAAGTCAAAATATAAGACTTGTTTCACCTACTTACAAGCTGTGAGTAATCTTTTTCTGTTCTTTTTGCAGATAGAGGGATGGTCCTTATGAAACCATTTCATTTAAAGCTACTTCTATCAGAACTACCAAAATTTTGTAAAACTTGTCCTGATTAGGTTCATTTCTTTTCTTTTCTACTTACTTCTTTTAGGTTATATTTATTTTCATTTTTTCAAAAGGACAGTTCAGAAATATGCAAAGAAAAATCTATATCCAGTTTATATTCCTGTATATAAATACTAATTACTCTAAAAGTAAAATCTTAAGCTCAGGCTAGTTAGTCATCTGAAGTCTTTTAAAAAAAGATATAAACTACAAATCTTGTAATTACACTAAAATCCTGCTAGTAACTTCATTCTGGAAGAGCAACATCTTTTTTCATAACAGCTATAGATTTTATACATAGACAATCTGCAATACACTTGTCTATATTTAATTTAGCAGTCTATGCTTAATAAAACAAAAAATGCTTTTCTTAGTTTGAAACTTGATTATGTAGTGTAAATAATGATATGGAATGACAGCAATGAAATCAAAGTACCTCTTTAAACACACTTGATCAATTAAGGGGTTTTAAGAGAACAGTAGTCACAGTACTGAGTTTGGGGGTTTTTTAAATGTATACAATTTAATGGGGCATTGCTCTTTACTTACAAATAGTAAGTCATACATTTCTGTAACCTCAAAGAAAGGAATTTGCATTTTATCTTTGAAAGAATTTACATTTTATCGTTGAAGTTGGTAATATTTTCTGTGGGACCTGATTCTGCCTTAATTCTAGCCTCTCTCGCTGCAGTTAAACAAACTTCAATGGTATTGCACTTGATATTTTTCAGTGTGATAACAAAATCAGCCCGTGAACCGTTGCATTCATTATGTAATGGTGGCCCATTAGTTAAATCTGAGAGACAGATTCCACTGATCTTTTATTTCAAAGCTAAAAGTCTTTCTGAGGCAACCAGTTTAACCTCTAAAGATAATTTCAATACTGTGGGTATAATTCATCCACTTCATTTTAGATGTCTGAAAAGTAATCCAGGCATCTAAACAAGGGTGTCTACACCTATTTGAGATCTTCCAGGATGTCTAAGCCACTTACATGGAGTTAGAAGGAACGACACAGAGCCTGTTTAGAAACAAATATATTTCTGTGCAAGAAAGATAGGGATAGGGATTCCTTGAACTTGAGAGGACATTCAACATCTAAGCTCAGCAACAGAATTCCATTTTGGAACTTATTTACTAGTATCAATATTAGCATTACCTAAGTATTATTTAAGTCTGAACTGTTTCATTAACGTCTTTTTATAGGCAACAGGAAGAAGTAAACACTTCAGAATATATTGCTTATTAATTAGTTTGCATCTCTATATGTAGGTCAAATGACATACCAGAAGCAGTCATTTCTTTCCACTGAGTGTAAAGGAAACCCAGTAATTGCCTGTCCCTCTGTGCTTTCAATCACTTTTATATCTACTGAGCATATAAGTGTGCATTATAATATCATATGATTCAAGTAACTTCCTTTCTACTATCTAATCTAAATAGCATGTCCTTTAGTTACTACAGCACTGCATGATGAACACAGAGGAAAAGAGCAGAGAGAGAGCCAAGAGATGTCTGTTTTACACTGATAGCACACTTGAAGAGAGAGAGAGGGAAGATTAATAACAAGGATGAAGGATGTATTTATTCTGCTTCGCCATGAGTTATGTTATACAGAAGCAGAATCGCAATGATATTACCAAAATAAAATACATCAACAATTGCACAGTATCTCTGGTTGTAAAGTAAATGTAAGAGTGTGATACATGAGGAAACTGATAATTTCAAGTATACCTCTCAAAAGGGGTTTTCTAAGATATTCTGCTCAGAGGTGAGCAGTTAGTGATCACATGCTGGTTTGTAAATGGCTTACATTGACAGGTTTGTGTAGATAACTGTTTTAATACAAGACATTTTTTCCACCGAAGACTTTCACTCAAACCTTTGTTTAAATAAACTGTGTTTGATAGGTCACCCTATCTGTAATGCCACCTTCTGTGGCTACTGACTACAACACATATGCTAAAAAATTGCTGCAACTAGCAATCCAACAAGGCAAGTCAAGCTCTACTGATGAATCAGGGATGAGGTTCAGTGAGATAAAATGAACAGTACAGGCTCAGTTCAGGACACTGATTTCATTCTGCCATCAGATATACAATTATTGATCTCAGCAGTTTAAAAGAAGAGCAAACATTTGATGTAGCTGGCAGCAGCCTTACAGGTAAATTGCTCGTCAGCTGGCAGACTATTCAGTGAGTTTTGTCTCAGTGCAGTTCAGTAAATGGACATGGTTTTTGTGTTTCTCACAGTACCTAAGACAGTGAGCAGTCTGAAAAACTATTTAAATATTTTCAGTCATAGTCCTAAACAGGTGTAAATGTGGCCTGTGTGTGTGGAACCTGCTGCTTGCCAACAACTGATCAGGAAGAATTCACACCACTAAGTGTAGTCTCGTGTTCAGCTCATTCACATTGTGGAGACAAATACAGGTGGTGTCAAGTGAATCAGTCTCCAGAGCATACCACTACCACCCTTCCAAGAACTCCCTTTGAAGTTGCAGGTATATTTGCTAACACAGTCTACAGCACAGTGACCATGTTTTATTTTGTTCATATATAACATCTCGTGCAGAGGACTTGATTGCTTGAGAGCACGTCGATATTAACATGATACAAGTACTTTCTAAAAGTATCAAAGCAGTAAACAACTGAATGGAAGTAGAGAAGGAGGAACTAGATGGCCATGAACACTCTCCACCCAAGCACACCCTAACATAAAAGGACTAAATGTGAGCTCTTTTACTGGTTTCCTTCCTGGTCCAGGAACACTACACCTAAAACACATTGAGTGTTATTGCAATAGCAGAAGGGTTCTCCCACCTGTTCCACCTGGTATGTAGGAATTAGCACAGTGATGCTTGTACTGCATGTTTGTAAACCCTCATAAGGTGATTATAAATACAAGAAAGTAACGAGCATGTTTATGGCATAAATCACTGTACTTTACAGAAAAGGAAGCTGAACTTAGATAACTTAGCAGCCAATTTACATGTATTCTTATCACTGTAAGTACAATGTGCCATGCCTTTCAATTGTTCCTCCCCAGAAAACTGAAACCCTTACAAGCAAGGTCTAAAAGTTTGGGCTATTCTGATTATATAATGCCCAAATACATCCTGCAACAACTGCTGTTAAGTGGCTGACAAGATGCATGACCCCACCAGGGAATAATAGCTCAGCATGTTGCAAGAAGCCCACTTGAACTCTTCTGGCAAGAACAAGTGAGTCATTCATTATCCCACAGCTGAATCTATTGAAGACTTATTAACACTAATTCACAAGAAAGGGGCTTGTTTGATTCCCAGTAGGAATGGAAAAGCTGAACTAGACTGTTATTAAAAGGAACTTGATATTAAAGTAGTACCTCACAAAGTAAAACAATTTTAAAATTATATTAGTAAGATCATCTGAAATATATTTGACCTCTCTATAAATATTACTATTGCACTACTATGCAATTACTGTTCATTGCTAAAACAAACTGGCCTTAACTATAACATTTACAATAACCCCTAGAGCTCCAAAAATTATCTGAACTTACTCCAGTTATTCATGACCAAGAGCTAAGTCTGCCTATTAAAATATCTTTAATGCTTATTTTAGGATTTCAGACTGATGGCCATATAAAAATCTATCATGAACTAATCCAGAAGAAATTAAAGAACTTGCAAAGTTTTTCAAGGAATAAAGTTAAAAATTACTAACCCTGGCAATTTGAACATTGTTGTCATAGGAAACCAGGAAGTAGAACTGGAATTAATTATATTGATGATGATTTTTCTGTCTATGGAAGCCAACAGTAAACAAAAGCTCTAGACTGAAACTGGAAACAGAAGCTGGAAATACATTTTGTATTCCTTAAGAACTTTGAAAACTCAACAAAACACTTCAGAGTTAGGTTTACTTGTGTATTTGCATTAAAATAGCTGTTTCCATTCTAGTTGCACCAGTTTCCTCTGTATAAATCACATGCAGGCAATATTTTGGGATAAAGCCACCTTGAAATGTTTTCTTAATAAAGGTGAACTGACAAGAATGATAGAGCAATTGGAAACCTATAATGGGCTAATTTTTCAATTTTTAAAAATGTCTTTACACCATTAGTTAAAAATACATTTTTAGATATTTTGTAATAAAACCATCTTAATTTTACTTTTTAAATTATTCATTGCTTAAGCAAACTTTAAACTTCTCTGCCATGATTGTTTAATGCAGTCTGATACCTGCTGGCATGTTTTGAAAAAACCTGAAATGTCTAAAATAGAGAGAAATTAAAGGTGCAGTCCTGAAAGCCTTGTGGATGATGCACAAACATGAAACTGTAAAATTCTAAAGAAATTGTCAATGCACCTTGCATTTTAATTAACGGTTTCCCAAATTACTTTTCTGGGCATCATCTTTGGCACTTCATTCGGTCTTAGGAGCAGCCTGGTGCAACACTCAAGACTGACAAGGAAACATTTCTTTGCAAAGTGTTCTCAGGGTGTCCTTAAATGTAGTTTAGGACCAGAGTACTTATCTATATGCTGTGCAGGTTGGTTTTTTTCTTTCTCAGAATCTGAAGAAAGAAATGGTCCCCAGAAGAGGATGGGATTCAGACAGTTAAACCCTTTTGGTTTCTCATACTTCTTGTGCTCCTTCACAGCTAGGAGCACTAATCTACTCAGCACAGCACTCTCTGGAATCCTGCACTGCCATGCCCAACCCCTGCCCTGCTCAGCTCAGGGAGCCTGACACGCAACTCTGGTGTCCACTTCAGGGAGCAGACTAAAAGTCAGGCTCTTCAGAACTCACTGGCTGAGCTCCTTTTATTTTCAAATTAGATCATCTGCCTGACAAAAGAGAAAATATTCCATGGAGAATGAAATAATTTTTTAATTTGAGTCACTGGGGTTTTTTACATGCAGATACTTGAAAAAGACTTCATAAGGATCTTTATCACACCAAAATGTGACAAACATTGCACCCGGTTGACATAATGCTGTATTATGGTATGTGGAGTCAATCCCCTGTAACACTCAAAGCACTATTTATATAGTAGAAGGCTGTAGTTCCTTAAAAGAGACAGAATGATCACTTTTTAAATGTGAATAAATGGTTAGAGAACAACAGAGATTTCTCTGAGCTGTTAGGAGACCCTTATAATAAAGCGATTACATTTGGTTGTCTATTATAAAATCTTGGTCTTAGTAAATCACTTTTAATATCTCACACTGAAGTTGCACACTCAGGACCTGCAAGCATTTCCAAAAGTGGCCATGAATTTTCAAACTGATTATAGCTACCGGACAGAAACAGTTTTAAAAGCTTGACCTGGAAAAGAGCTGAGCAGTTTTCTAAAGTGTTGGACAGCCTCAAATGCAATTGTTTTTAGGGAAAGCTGTGGCCACTCACTGAATTTTAGGAATACTCAGCATTTTGCAAGATTTAAGTCTGAAGATCCTTATTGAAAGTCAATGAGAGTTGATTTCCTAAAACTCAGTGTCCCTAAAATATTTCAGAACTTGAAATCAATGTAGTCAGTTCCCTAAATGCATTTGAAACTCAGTTTTCACTCTGCAGAGTGCAGTGCCATGATGCCTGACTCCAGTGTAAATGTTCAGAATAACTGAAGGATATACCGATGGATTTGCATGTCTGCCATCTTCTGCAACATATTTATAACTGCCAAGGAAACAATAAGTTAGTAGGGGAAAAGTCCTTTAACAATAAGCCCAGACAATTAATTTTTTAATGTGTGCCATTTATAGAAGACATATCTCAATTTTGCAGTGTTAAAAGAAAATAGAACAGGGAAAAGGAAATAAAGTTGACATTGGAAGAGGACAAAAGAAACTTTTTTTATCATTCCAGGTGTGTTTGTGCTCCTTATAAAGGCAATACAAATGTATACCAGTTATTTCACATGTAAACAGTATGCTACTTTCAAAACTTCAGCATTACTTTGAAAAAATGCATCACTACAGCATTTCTTCATAGGTAATACCAGAACTGGATATTCAGCAGACGTAGCTCATTGCCCCAAAGGGAATAAGCATATGAAATCTGCATACCATTTGGCATCAGACAAAACTAACCAAAAATATCCTTCTGCTGTTTGAAGAGCCTGATAAGGCCTTCACTGATGGTCACAGGTCTGACTCCGTCATCTTCCATGACCTCCCTCTTCAGCACTTGCAAAGTCATCAGTGGGGAAAAGGAAGAGGTCACATCAGCACAGTAGCCAACATACGGAGAAATTCGAAGTCTCTCCAAAATACATTCTCTTAAGTGTCTGTTTGGCAGGTGGACCAAGCTTTGTTCAGAAGTCTCCTCAAGACCTGCCTCCTCCACTTACTCCCTGCAGTGCAGGCTCTTCCCCACATCCCTCAAACAGGGGACAAGGAATGATCACAATCCAAGCATTGGTAACTCCAGCAGTACTGCCTACAGCAAGGTCATTATTACTCCAAATATTTTACCAATTTTCTTGTTAGGATATTATAATAATCTATGTCACACCTCTGCCAAGCCTTAGAGGAACAATTTGGGTGTTAGTCTGACTGTCTCTAATTAACTGATGCGCCCCACACTGCAGCACCAAGAGCACTGGCCTTGCCCTGGCAGGGCCCTCCTCAGCCGTGTCCTTGTGCAGAACCTGTTCAAGAACAGGAAGCACAAAGAAAAGACAGCTGATGTTACGAGTTTGCAATGTATTTTCTCTATATAAAAGCAGAGTTTAGCACTATAGTTTTTGATTAATTTGGGATAGGCATTTTGTCATGCAATTAAAATGCAATTAGATTACTGTCCTGCAATATTGACTTGATTTATAATCTGCTGCTTACATTAAATTGGTTTAATATTTCTCTTGAGTCTTTCTCCAGATACTACTTTTTATTAATACATGTGTTTTAGGAGACATTTAATCTCATTTTCAATAAAAAGAAAAGAGAAAATGAGTACAATACATATCAAAGCAGATGTTACCCGTATATGCAGTAAACCTAATAAAGGTACGGTAGAGATAACCTCAGCAATCAAGGGTTTTCTACATGGTTATGTGTGGTTTGTTTCTGTCACCCAGATCCTAGCATCTGAGCAAAAATTAACACAGTCTATGCTCTCAGCAAATAAAACCCAGAGCACTCAAAAACAGCAGGAATTCTCAGACACTCCGAGCAAGGAGTGCAGCTCTGGTTCCACCTGCCCTACCTCGTCAACTCGTGGAGTGTGGTGCTGGCTGTGAAGGGTTGTGGCAGCTGTCACTACTCTGTTCTTTCCTTCAGGGACATTGCATTTGATTTTGGATAATGCTTCCATCAGCTGCCACAAGCGCTTCTCTTCACACAATGCAGAGCAACCTGGAAAAGTTGTGAAGTTACAATTTATTGCTAAGTATTTGTGAGCTTAAGTTTAGTCTGAAGATGATGAGTCAAATGAACCTTAATGGGTTAGTCTTATCATTAGTAATTCCAGCCTATGACCAGTGGTATTTGGGTCTGTTACACATGGTTGGAATTCACCACACAAACTTCACCTGCTCAAGTTATACCTCATCTTGCAGCCTCATGTGGTTAGGAACTGGGCAGGAATGAATTCAAACCTTGAGTCTAATTGTCTGAAGTGCAACCTCAGCTAGGTCCACTTCCCTTTCATGTTTAAAAGCAGGAAAAAATATTTTTTAATTTAGATACACTATTGGAGATTTCCATTCTTAATATAAACAATTAATGGTGGAGCACATAATTCTGTATTGAAGTAATATTTTTAGCATGTCATGTCCACTTCTATTTATCCTTTTCTCATATGTACAGTAGAATATATTGATGTAATACAAAAACAATATAAAAAATCCAACTGTATTCATTTCCAGTTTACCTCAGTATAAGGTAACTGTTAAATATGTGCACATGCTTGTGTATATACAACTAAGCAAAGCTAAATCTGAAAAATTTACTAGCTCAGGAAAAAACCCAACATAATTCTTATTGCTTTTTCTTATTTTCTGAAATCATTCAGTTCTCTTGTTTGTATTTATTTACCAACAGTGCGCAAGTGTCCTTCAGTTGCTTTTCAATACCTTTATTTATTTAAAAATCAATCTTCTCACTATCACATCCACTGTAGGTGACAGATTCTATACACGCAATAGTGTAGTTTTAGAGAAGTTTATATATTTTTCAGAGAAAAAACAGCCATGTTGTATTGTTGTAACTACTTTTGTGTTGTCTTATACATAAAGTATTTTTAAGGGTGATTTGAATCACATAGGACCAGCAGTTAGTTACATTGAGATGCCTGTGAAAAGACAGCTAACACACATCGATTTTAACTTCTACAGTAATAAACACAGTGAAAAACTGGCTTGTTAAAAGCCAGGATACTACATAAAAAATAAATAAATAAAAAAAAAAAGTTTAAAAACCAGTTATAGATTTTTTTAGGCTAGAGTTCCTTGCATCTGGCATCAACTGTATTTCACCATCCTAAGAAATTTCAAACCTCCCTTACCTGTCAGCAAAAATAACATCTAATGGAGTCTACAGTCCTGGGTAACAAATGAAAGACTATGAATTCCTGAACAAGTACAGCACTTATAAGGAGTAGAGAGTCTTGATCTAGCAGTGACTGAGGCAGATGTAGCTGCAGAGATACAGAAAGGGGAAAAAAGCAGAAATTCAGAAACAGGAGCGAAAATTCAGGGAAACAGGCTCATTTGCCTGAGAGTGGAAGTTGATATTAAATGGAAGGAAAAAATATTCAGAAATGCCCTTGATAGTCCGATCTCCATGCTCTAAATAAAGCCATAAAACATATTATGCAGGGAAAAGTGTTGAGGGGGCAGCTGAAATAGCAAAATATTCCCAGTGTTGCTCTTGAGAAATATATTTTCAGAAATGAACACAGAAAATATTATACGTACCTTTTCGTATTGGCAAGTGATATCTGTTATTAGATTTACCATTAAACTATATCAAATAATTTCACATAATTTTGAAAGATTACCTTATTGATAACAAATTTTGCAAGGAGCAAAAAGCACAACACTCCAAAAGCAGATCTAATAGAATACATTTATCTCAGGAATAATATGAGATGTGGAAGACGGTAATCAGGTCACCAAGTTAGATGCCAGGTTTAGAGCTGCCAATTCCTTACCGTCAAAGTTTGCAAATATTGGCCTTTGTCTGTAGTACCACCTAGTGTCAAAAACTCTTATCTCCGAGCTGAAAAAAACTGGATTGAACTCTATCAATGCTCCTTTATTTCCTCCATTCAAAACAACCAAATCATACAGGAAAGGTGCCCAGAAAGCTTTTTTCATGATACAGAGCCCAAGGAAGTGTCTTTCATACTTTTGTTTGCTTTATGGAAACAGAATTTTGAGCCAAAAAGGAGCATGGGTTTTTGTGACAGCAGACAAAAATTCCCCCAATGTTACACACAATTTTAAGTAAGGGTAATTTTTTCCACAGTGTGAAGTAGAAGAAATGTTATAAGGTTTCTCTGCATTAGAAGTGAAAGAAAAGCTACAGTGAGGGAGGCTATGGTGATGCAATCTGGGCACTGCTTTACTTTTGTGGGCAAGCCCCAGAATGAAATCAGAGAACTCACTGAGAGGCATTGCCTGCACACCAGAAAGACACTGCCTGCACACCTGAGATCCAGCAGCTCCAGCAACCACTTGAAAATTCATCTTCCCGCTCTCCACATGTAAATTTGCCCACGTAAAATTTCTTTTAAAACCAAAATATTCTCCCCAAGATCCCAGGTTCCCAGATTGCCTAGGGAGGCGGCCATGCATGGATACTGCCTTCTGTCTGTCCATGTGGCCGGGAAGGCTGCAGGGCACAGGAGCAGGAGAGCTGGGCAGCCCTGGAGCCAGAGCACCTGCCTGCCTGCTGAGGCAGGAGAGCTGCCCGACTGCCAAGGCTGAGCCCCTGGCAGTCCCTCAGAAGCAGGGGGCTCCCAGGCAGCTGGCAGCCTGCGGGAGGAGGGCAGACCTGTGCTCCCGGAGCCCTGGGGCTAAGGGGCAGGAAGCAGAGGGTGGTACTTGGTGGCCACCCACTCTGGGGAGTGCCAGGCAGCTCCTGAGCCTGGCAGCTGGGAAACAGCCAGGCTGGCATGGTGACAGGGTGTACCTCACTCCACCTAACCAGGCCTCTTGGGATTTCTCCCCTCAAAGCCTTTCCAGTGGAAAGTGGTTTTGCCCCAGGATTTCTTACCCACTCTGTTTGTGACTTTCCTAAAACACAGTATCTAGAAAAAAAGTTCATGAAGTGACTATAAGTGCAGAAAGCTCACACACAACATGAATTCAAATTAAGTTAGAACAGATCCAGCAAATGTGAAAGGATACACAGCAGGTACATCTACTAAACCAGAACGGAGTGTGTTGCCTGTGAATTCCCTGGAGATGCAACCAGCCTTTGTACAATGGCCTCATGTTACTAATGAGTAGATGCCATGTCAGCTCAATGTATAGTTTGTAGGTTTAATGATAAATTTAATACAGGAGCAGGCCAGAGAAACAACATAAAGATTAAATATATAACAAAAATTTGCAGCAAATTCAGTTAATTGCAAAGCTGAGGCAGGAGGTGTTAATTACAATTATAGATGAGCCATTTAGTAATTCACATTAGTGAGCGTAAAGCAATTATCAACCTGCTGGTTTTCTTGCTACTTATAATATCCATGTTTTCCTGTTTTTTATGAAACATAATAGCTGTACTGAACAATGTAATATAACAGTAATGGATATAATGCCTATTTAGGTAACATACAGCTGTGATGTGCAATATTATCACAAAGACATTCCATTTGGAGTAAGACACTATCCAGAAAGCTAAGTGTTTCTGTTGCTAGAGTTAAGTAGAAAATACATAATGGGCATTTCACAGATGGACAGATACACTTTGTTTGTTGCATTAAGATTTACAAATACAAATTAACCTTGACAGGACCTGAGGCAAAAGTACAGTTTAAATTATACACCAGTATAAATTTGAGTCCAAGAGCATCAATATCAGTGCATCTGTTTCTAAGTCATAAACTGGGGAAAAAAAATCACCGTCAATTGATTGAAGAAATGTAGTCTCCAAGCCTGGCACATATATTATTCCTATGAGATTCCAACTGACTCAGTTTAACACGGCTTACCCAGTAGAGACTGTGCCATCATCGTGTTAGCATCTCTATCATATAACACTTGATCATGTAGGGTACTAGAACAAAGGTGTTGAAGACAAGTAACCTTCTCAGGAATAGGCCACTTAGTGCTTACAAGTCATACCCATGTTCTTCACCATGGATTTATTTCAGCATCAAGGCTCTTGTCACACTGATAGCACACAAGTTCCCAGAGGAAGACAGAATGCTGGTGTAGCCCAAAGGTCCTGGAGACAGAGGACTGGCAAAACTAAACTTTCTCAGTGTACTGAAATGCAAAGCTCTGTTTCATTTTACTAAGAGTTTGTGCTTTGTCCTTTGTACACACTATAAGGAAAATCCTTTTCAGTCAAAGGAGATCTATGCAACTGTAACCAGGCTTCCTTGGGATGAACTCTGCACATTCACACTTACAAGATGCTCCACTGCTATATTCCTGACAGTGCCTTACCCTTGATCAATCAAGCCTTAAAGAAATGTTATAAAACCACTATTTGCTTCATACTGAAGCAGAACACGAGCTGCATTTTGAAGATGTAACACTGTTGTTTCACATGTTTTCCATATATTTATGCCATCCGTTCAGTCAATGGAATCCAATACAAGGGTATCAAGCAGCTATGCAATTTGCTTTTTTGGCAGATGTTTATCAATTAACATATATAACTGGGATATTATAACTAATTACACATTTTCTGCTTGTTTAACAGTAGCTGAAGCTGAATTCATTGAGCACAAATTACATTCCTCATATATTAATGTACAAAACAAAACTTCACTACATTAGCGATATTAGTATCTTCCTATTCATGTTTTGAAGTATTTGTAAGCTTCAATAGAAGGAATAATGGTTAGAACTAACTAAATATTTTGAACTAATTCCATGACTATTTATTTATATTTTAAAAGAAATTTAAGATGCATCTACACCATTTCTGTGTTTCATGTCTGGATTACATTTAGCAAAACCACCTGCCCAGCAGAAGATTTGTGTATTATGTAAGTCAACATGACTGCTATTTTGAGAGCTAAGCAGAAATAGAAAGGAGCATACCCTTCATACTTTCTATGCAGGAGTATATATACCTAGAAATAAGATATATCTATGTGTTCTTCTTCCTCCATAACCAAATAGGCAGTCACACTGTCTTCATCTGGGATTCTTTGATCAGCTTTTGATCAGATCAGACTTCCAGATGAGAACTACCATTTTCAAGCCTTTGAGTCTGAATGTGTTTTAAAGCATGTTTCCCTCCTCCTCACCCTGAAATTCCCAGTTATTTCTGTGATGGCATTGGGACTCATGTGATGCCAGAGCAGAGAGCTACAAAAAAATTATGATTTTCATCTCTATTTCTTCCTTCTCTAACACTCGGATTTAGAAATGTTTTTGCTTTTTTTGTCGTTGTTGAAAGATAATTCTCCTGACAATAACTATAATTTCATACATCTCAAGCCTTACAGATATTGCACTCTTAATCCAAGGAATAATTTCTAGTGTAATATCTCTATTGACCCACATAAATCAAACCCTTTACATTACATTTCACTTCACATAAATGAATTGTTAGAGAATGTGAGTGAAATTCAAGTACCAATGCTGTGCATTGCCAAGTGTGACAAATGTCTCAGGATAACTAAACAGGTATTCAACACATTTTAACACTGAAAAGGACTTTACAGACTTTAAGTGTGAAGTGCTCTCACTATGTGAGTCACTGGAAAATTCTTCATTGACTTCATTAGAAGCCATATTTTATCTTTTCTACTCATGGTTCATATGGATGTAATTCCATGTTCTTTAGAGACTCATGAATAAATAAAATATAAGGAAAGTGTTTCAAACTTTAAATGATGCTAAGAGAGAATAAACTTTAGAAGTAATATTTTGGGATTTGTTACCCAAAGTCAAGCATCAGAGATGATCAAATAAAAATAGAGCTTAAAGACTGTTATTGGTCATAGCTGAGATGTAAGTACCCTCCTCTATATTTGAGCATCACCACTGCCAGCCACTGGAAATCAAGCCCTACACTGATATATGAAACAAAGGAATCTCTTGTCACTTTTTCCTTGATACCTGAGAAAAGTTACAGCTTTCAAGGTATTTTATACTGAATGAGTTTAACTTTAGTATCCTTGAACCACTCCACCTATTGAAGAAATTTTTATGCCTTTAACTATGCTAGCTGAGCACACCCCAGCCATGAGTTCGTTAATGACATTACCAACAGTTTCTCATTCCTCTGTTCTTCAGTCTCATGTAAGTTTTTACCTCTTATTCTCCCAAGTTGTCAGGCATTTCATATTTCTGTGTTCTGTTCCCAGTTCTATTTAGCATTGCAGACCACTAGATAGTCCTAATTCTGCCCAGGTGTGGATGTTATTCCAAATACAGGTTTTAAGAAAACTTCACTCACATACTAGAAGGAACTTGTGAAGTAAAAAAAGCAGTAATTGAGCTGGTGAAGAAAAGCTGGTTCTCCAGCAATACATAATAGACAAATTCCTAAAAGCATTCAATTCTGTGTGCTGCTGTGATTCAATCTCAGAAATTCTAGACATAAGTTCCAGAGCAAGTGTAGATGTCATCAGAGGGAGATGTGTTAAAGGCAAGACAGCACAGAGTCACACGCGACTTTTCAAAGGATTTCTGTATCATAACACATGATATCTTTCACCTGTGAACATCACACAAAAACTCAGAAAATTATTGCTGGTTTTTTGGGAGTAAGAATACATACATTGTTAAGGATAGGTCAGTGTAATTCTCATGCTGTGACCTCATAGATGACACCAATGTGTGGGAGATAGTCATAATTTGTATTTTGTTTGTATAAGCACAGTTGCATTTGGCTTGGCATTACTGAATGCTGTAAAAAGAGGTCCAATTACAAGAACCTATACCATAAAAGAGGGGTAATGTGAGGTAGTTGAAACACTGAGCACAACCCACTTCCAAACAGGAATTGATTGTGTTGGGGACTAGATGATCTTTAAGGTTCGTTCCAACCCAAACCATCCTATGAATCTATGATTTTATGATTCTATGTCCTAGTTACAAAAACCAGCACAGAGTTACCAACCAGACTTTTGGAGCCTTTGTTGTTTGAGGTTACAAGTGCATCCCTGAGGTGATCTTGCCCTGAAGAGCATGGTAACTCATAGAATTATTGATCCAAACAACAGTTAACCTGAGTGGGTGCAGGTCTGTGCTTTGTTATCATGCCTGTAGAGCCTGGCCTTCAGGCGGTTGTGCTGCACACATCCCGTAGCTGCAGGGTCACCTCATTGTCACAGCAGAGCCTGTGTGCAGCTCCCACACAGCACCAGCACTTACACCACCTCTGTGACCTTGCCTTTAAAAAGTGCAGCAAGATGGTCTCATGTGAACACCCTTTTTCTCTGACAGTAGAAACTCATACAATTGTTTTCCTTTGAGAACAACGTGTAAGATTGCAAATGTTCAAAAAGAAATCACTACTTCCCATGGATAGGATCCACACAGTATGTTGTGCCCTGGTTGCAGACCTGTTTGATGCAGTGCATTTAGAGTTTTCCAGCATTTGAAGGTACATAAGGTTATCTACACCATCCGCTTTTCCTTTATAGTGTTAATACTAAAAAAAATGGGATTTTAAATAACAGTTGACAGACTCTGAGTGCCTTTCATTCTGGGATCATAAGATATCAGCACCTTCTGCTGTAAAGCCTGTAGTAGGAAAGTAGAATTATTTTCCATTTCTCTAAGTTTATGGGGCTTTATTTTGCTTAATTTTCAAATATCTTAAAATGTATCAGAAGCTAGCTACTGAAATAAATCAGATATTAAGGAAGACAGTGGTCATCTGTGTCTTATGAGCATCCAAACTTCAGTTTTGGAAGCACTAGGAAATAGAAATGTCATTTTGTTTTAGGTCCCTGGCACTTATGATCACAGCATGTCCAATTGCTGGCAGAAAGACAGGCAACTGAGAAGCCCTGACACACCAGAGTGCAGGCATCCATCATTATGTCACCTTTCGCTATCGCCTTTTATTAAAAACTAAATTAGAACACTGACTTAAATGTTATCAAATTTGGTCCAAAGCTAACCCCTGGCCACCAAACTTGCACGCAAATGTTGAAGAGAAAGAGAGATTTCTAAGGGTTTCTTAGGATAAAACATGGAAGGTATGCTTGTAATGAAAAAGTACTACACCTTTTCAGTGACAGTGGTGTGAAGCATTATTAACAGCTCTATTTATACTATGGGGAAAAAATAGACCTGAAAAAAGGAGATGCAGGAAGTTTCAAATAGAAGCTAATACGAGTTTTGTACCTATGATAACTTTCTATTTCACTCCAAATTTTTAAAGTTGAAGTTAAAAGTGGCTGCTAAAATAGGCATTCTTTTGATATAAGACAGGGTGAGAGAAAAGATCTAAAGTACAAATTTTTTTTCAGATTTTCTGGAGCTTACCATGGTATCATTTTTGCTATTAATACCTATACAAGGATGCACAGCTCAGATACTGAAACCCTAAGCACTTGACTGAATGTGCAGAAGAACATAAACACTGTGTCTCCAGTTTTTCTCTTTCCTTCTCCCTTAGTCCATGGGAAAAATAAAATTAGGTCTGCTCTGGTAGCAGACTCTTAGCTCTTGATATATTTGTTCACCTATTCCAGGTAGGACTCTGCGGGCAGAGATAACACTTTGACTTGTAGGACAGAGCCCCTGCCTCTACCACTGTGATAATAACAGTGACATAAAACTCCATGTCCATTACTGTAAGTCCAATGGTTTTACCCAGGCAGTTTTATAAAGCAGGTCTGAAAGAAATACAGTTTCATTTGGTTTATTTATGTATTTCCTTATAGAAAATCTGATTGTGACATAAAAAACTCAGGTTCAGAAACACTTTCTATCAATCCCTGCTCTTTGATGTGGTGTTTTTTATTACTATTTTTAGAAAGAAATAGAAATTTTACTATTTAAAAATAATTAAGGGCATTGGAAACTAAAACACTTTGCTCCTGAATCTTTTCTCATGCTCTGTAAAACCAATGAGAGAGACAGTGACAGAATGAATGCCATCACATCTTCCTTGGTTCTGCAACATCTAACAAGGAAAAGAACGAAGGTTCTGCAGACTGGTTATTTTCCTTATTAAAGGTGTATTCATATGGTTAATGTGTGGTTAGCTATCACATTTTACTAACACACTGGTTAGCTAACCACACTTTTGCATGCAAAATTATCTGCACTTTGAAGTGGACAGCTGGACTGCAGCCTAAGGTTCTGTGCCTTTAAATTAGAGCAGATGTGTCCTGGAGATGCCACCATTACCAAGTACCAAGAAATCACTTTAATGTGCTAGCAATAAAAGTTAATAATAAAGAACAAAAAAATTATCTTTTCAATTATCTTCTCCTTCCGATAATCAAATCCACTTTTTGGGGGTATTCTTTTGGGGAGGCAGGGAGAGGCAGAGGGAGGAGAAAAGACAAAATTTTATCTACAAAAATTAATCAGAATTTATAGGCACTTAATAGTTTTTCTCAGTTCCTGGAAGCACACAAAGTTTAATGATCAGTGAAATATTAGACAAGAGAAAAAGTTGAAAGACAAAAGCCATATTGGACTTTGTTACTCCCATCTCCTTAGATGTAAAGCACACACTTTATGTAATATAATTAATAGTGATTTCTTCTTCCAAAGGTCCTAATGACAGCAAGAGAAAAGGCATGCTGTTGTCAGATCTTATGTTGCTGTAAGTAAAGGTTTAATCTATAAGCAGCTCCAAAAATGGTCTGCTTAAAAGAACTGGTCCTAGAATACTATTTAGTAGCACGTCCCGTGTCCAGGTCCTGCCTCTGTCTGAAGTGGTACAAATCAGACATGAGGCTATAAAATGTACTTTTTCCTTTCTAAATTGAGCATACAAAGCAACCAAAGTCACTGAAAGCAATCTATATTGTCCTAGTGCTATCACAAAGAGCACTTTCAAAATGACCCACTCAGAAAGCTAATGTTCTCTATGATACAGGGAAAATATAATTAACTGGAACCCTATAAAACATTCTGATAAATATCTTATTTGTTAGACTACTTCAGCAGGATTGATCTAATCAGAAATCAGGTTATTTTCAGAATTGGCTAAAACTGCCACTACCTGGCCACCAGGCAGTGAGAAACAGACTATGTTCATTTAAGCATGAAGTGTCCACTGGCTTTCAAGCATTTACTATAAATATGATCTGAGCTTACAAAAAGGTCTTCAGGCAGTGTTTCACTAAGACAAGAGCAAATAGAAGAGCTGTTCTCATATGGTTGCTAATACTACTGAAGGGCCCGTTATGTGGCTTGCTGCTTGACCTCTAATGTGTGTGCTTTTTACAACAGCAGTGCATCCAGATCACATTTAAGGATGATTGGGGTTTTTCTTAATGAAGTTTGCTCCATTTCACAGATTCTGTATCATCACAGTTATTCTTTCACAACAGCACCGGAAACTAATCTCCTTCCAAAGGAGATACAAAAATTCTGTCCAAATTAGCAAGTCTGTAAGACAAATAAGAGGGTCGGTAGAGTGAAACAGTCAGTGTTAGAGAGGAGATATCCATGGCTTTTTTATATATTTCACTTGCTTTAATCTAGTCCCATTGCCCAGATGCTCATTTGCAGGTGGACTTCAGCTTCCAGATTTTATTTCATCTAAAATCCAATTCATGTGTACTAAGGTCACTCCACATTGTCAACAGAAGGATGCAAGTGGGGGATGTCAGGAAATTCCTTTCAAACATTCACTCCTGAACTAAAACACTATGTCCATATTGTCCATAAAGAAGGAGTTTTCCTGCTGGTGTAAATTTACTTCTTCTTTAAATGACATAAAGTCGATTGCATTATTCTCTACTCATACAAGAGCTGATATTTTTCATGCTCATATTCAAAGCCAACTTGCTTGTACTGGCAAAAGTCTTTTTAATAAACCTGGTATACAAGTAACATCAAAGGCAAACCAGAACAAAGTATTTCTTCTAAAAATGAGACTGCATGTCCCAAACAAGATTCCTGAATTTGCATCACTCTTGCAAAGTGATAGATATATTCATCATGCCATAGACAGGAAGAGCTGCTGACACTTAATGCTATTTCTTCATGTTCTGAATTTATTAACATTATGTAAAATGCAGCATCAACTACTCTATGCATAAAACTTGTATTTGTTGGACATTATTAATAGAGAACACAAAGCTTCTATAGGTATATGTATGTACATGATCCTTTAAACTGTGGTTCACACAGCATTGTCATTAATTTTAGACGTCATCCAGTCATATTCTTGGAGAGTGCAAGACTAAGCTCACATGTACACAAGAATGATGATTGTATTCCTCATAATTTATATTCACCAGCACAGTGCCCATCATTTTTATGTAATGTAATTCATTGTAGTGACTTCTAAGTAAATAAATGCTTTAAAAGAAAATAAAGCAGGGAACTTCAGGCAAGAGCTTGTTGGAATTTTTCAGTGAAACTTCTGTTGTTTGAGAGACACTATTTATGAAAGGTTTTTGTGGGATTAGCATGGATGACACTTACTGGGAAATGTTTCTAATCTCTAATATGGACATGCTATAAATACAGAAAGCAATGCAGGCAACAGAAGCACTCACAATTGCAGGAGGTCTTTGAATGTACGACACTTTTAGGAATGCTTCCTTCTCATGATACTTTTCTTATATCTGCAACTATTTATTAATCCAGAAAGAAAGAAAAACTATCACACATACACTAGAGGGGTGGTCTCCAGACTGGTTTGATTGTTCACTCCACCAACTAAAAATTTCAGAACACATACCCAATATTTTTTTTATTTATTTATAAAATGTATACATTTATTCCTGTACTAATATATTACATATATTATAAACATACATGAAAATAGAAAAAAAATTATGAGATAAACAACTATTTTAAAATTTATTTTATTTATTAATGGTACAAAAATCATAGAACCATACAATGATTTGGGTTGGAAGGGACCTTAAAGCCATCTAGCCCCAACCCTTCTGCCTTTGGCAGGGATGCTACTCACTAGATCAGGTTGCTCAGGGCCCCATCCAAACTGGCCTTCAACACTTCCAGGGATAGGGTACCCACAAAATTTCTGGGCAACATCAGTAGTGCTTCACCACCCTTTGAATAAAGAACTTCTTCCTAAAATCTAACTTAGACTTGCCCTCTTTCAGTTTAAAATCACTGCCTTTTGTTTTGTCACCATCTGCCCATTATAACAACTTTTTAATGGGCCCTCTTAAGGTACTGGAAGGCCACAATGAGGTGTCACAGACATCTCTTCTCCAGCCTGAACAAGCCCAGCTCTCTCAGCCTGTCTTTGTGTAGAAGAAGTGCTCCAGTCCTGTGATCATCTTTGTGGCCTCCTATTGACCTGCTCTAATAGGTCCATGTCTCTCCTGTGCTGGGACCCCAGAGCTGGATGCAGGGCTCCAGGTGGGGTCTCACCAGAGCAGAGCAGAGGGGCAGAATCCCCTCCCTCACCCTGCTGGCCGTGGTGCTTTGAGTGCAGCCCAGAATGCAGTTGGATTTCTGGGTTGCAAGCACATATTGTCAGCTCATGTCCATATTTTCATCCATGAGAGCCCCAAGCCCTTCCAAACAGAGCTGCTCTCAATGAATCCATCTCCCAGTCTGTGATCATGTCTGGGACTGCCCCCAGCCAGGTGCAGCATCTTGCACTTGAACTTGCTGAACTGCATGAGGTTCTCATGGGCTCACTTCTCAAGTTTTTATTTTTTTCTGCACTCCAATGGATTGCTCTGAGCATCCTGACACATGCACACACCCTACTTTGGAGGCCACTGAACTACAGTAGTCACCTCAAAGATATGAGTCCAAATCCTTTATCTGAATCTAAAAGTGCAAGGACTTGGTTTCTCATAAAAACTTCTTCCAAGTAGTCTTGACATTGCTCTGATAGTTAAGGTGGTATATTCCTTTTGTTTGAATTCTTGTCTCTCACTACTAGCAGGAACATGAATGGTCATTTCAGCTGTCATGAGTCTTGATGTGAAAGACAACTCACTAGAATTTCAGTATGTAGTAATGACATCTATGTTCAGCAAAACTGCTGTTATGCAATAGAATGCTCACAAAGTTGTCTGTTAGTACTTCTATAAGAGTGTCTAAGTAACTCTCAAATTATTCTTATTACCCAGCCACCTTTCATACATAACTCTCAGACATAGATAAACAGTCTTAAAGTTGCACACACAAGTATGCTTATTCAGTCTTAAGCTGTGACATAATTGCTTAATACCCATTTCTAAGACCCAAATACAAAGCCCCCAAAAGCATACTAGTCTTTCTTTACTGAATACCTGTCTCTGCTTTCCTGATTTCCCAGATGCTCCATTCAAGTCACTAATACATGTGCAGAGTGCCTTTCCCAGAAATATATGAACCTCTCTCTTCCCTGATGGGCCACTGCTAATCAGGTTTAGTATGTGGGAACCAAATCTCTACCCATGCTGTGGTAAGCCTGAAAAATCTGTTGCAGTCAACAACACAACTAATTTAGTCTGCTGGGATGGTAGGTTGTACACCATTAGTATAATGGCTAGCTCTTAGACAGCTCACATAATGGTTGGAAAATAGAGCTCGTCCCAGGAGATGTGGGATTAACCATATGGCTTTCAGTTATTGTGAGGGGCAAGGCATGCCACCTGCCTTCAAAACTGATCTGCTGAAAGCAGAAAATAGTCATAAGGTGGGCCAGGCTAGGTCTGGACCCCTAATGACTAGACAAATCAGCAGACAGAGACATTTAAAGCTCTGCTTATGGTCTTGAGACATGACTAAGTTTCTTTTTTAATAAAAAGCATTCTCACTGACACAACCAGACTTACCCCTGCTGGGTCTTCATCTGGTCCTGCTATACTTTTCACTATGTAAGAGTTCAAGATGTAAGAGAAGGCACAAAAGGTTTATTTATTCATATGGGAAAAAAAAAATGTTCTTTTTAGTCAGGAATTTTAAAGACACCTAATACATGAATATGAAAACCTAGTGGTAAGACCATAACTACAGCTACCTTTTTAATACATTATTGTGAAATCCCAGACATGATGCACAGTAGTAATTTAATCTTGGCAATAAAAACATTACATTTAGTAATAAATTAATACAATAAATTTTACATTGCTGATATAAAATCATTAATATGCCCTGTCATTCCAGTACATCAGCGAATAGTTAATTTTGCTACAGAGTCATCCTACTATACCAGTTAAAAGGAAGGTCACTCCAGGGTTGTATTATTTATACAGAGTTCTTTCTCCCAGTGGAGAGAGAGGTTCCAGACAGATCCTACGTGTTATGCCTTCCTCTTACACATGCAAAATTGTAGAATTTTAACTCAAAATGCATAAAAATGATGCTATTTAAAAAACAAATTCTGCTTCACAAGGTTCACATTCTGTTTACAACTCCTTTTTCTGGATATTTGAGTAAGAAAAGCTTCATCCATACAAATGCCCACGAAAAGCCGTTTCTGAATCCGTCAAATTCATGTGTTTTAGTTCAGTTCCAAAACAATGATTGTCTTAAGTGGGAGTGGAGACTGCTTATATGCTTCAGAGTGAATTGGAAACAGTATGATAGGTTTTGCCTGACCAGTCATAGCCTGCATATGAGATTGTGTTTATGAATTCCTGAAGGAAGAAGACACTATTCTAGATCTACACAAACTGATCTTAATGCTCTTTGACCACAGTGAAATATTAAGAATTATGTTTCAAACCATTGGCATGTACAATGGATAAGTCATGATTAGGTAAACTATGCCCTTCCAATAATAAATAATCCAGAATTCATTCTCTGCCAGAGAATCTTGTTTAAAATATTATGCAGAAAAAACTTGTTCAAAACACATATACCTACGTTCCTTCCTCAAGGCAGGAACCAAATTTGCTTCAGTCTGTGAAGCTCAAAGAAATTCCTTCAGAATTTGCTGAGAAAACAAAAGTACCTATTGACATAATCATGTCTAGTTGGTCTCTTGGATTTATGACGGTGCTTGGTCTCACTAAATGCAGTAGCAGCCTTTATTGAAGAACAGTTAAGAAATCTAAATGTAACACAAAAGCCTGGTTTGACAAAAAAAATGAACAGGGAAGGAATAGGGAAAATAAAGAGAGCAGGACAGAAGAATCAGATCACTGCTTTAGCATTCTCCTGAGCTCTCAAAGAGACAGCTTGCCAGTACACCTGAAACGTGGACTTGAAACCATCCACGGCCTCTATATAGTGTCAGTGCAGACACTGCTGACTTTTTTTGAGCCTGGTCAGGGATATGTGTCACAGTATGGTCTCCACATTTTCATGGTTAAAAGTCAGAATGTGTTACATGTACTTTCCGTTTGCAATGTCACAGTCACACAGTAAAATAAAATGGCATTTTTCTGATTAAAATATTTCTCCAGCAGCAAGCCATAGATCTGCAACAGTACCTAGCACTGGGATTTTTTTTTAATATACATTCGCAGAAAATTAAATATGTGGTTTATGTCCACTTTTACGCTTAACATAACAGCAGCTATATCAAAAAGTTGATATAGATCTGGTCCAAGCTTCCATATATTATTCTGCAGATGACAGAATGAAGTCCCATAGAAATATTTTCAAATAAACATAAACATTTATGTAAAGTAGTTACTCCCAGGACAGGTACTTTTTCCCAGAAATATTACCTACAGTCTGTTTCTGGAGACATCTTTGCTTTAAGTGGTTTCTGTAGTGTTTGCAAAGCCTCCAAGGCATACAAGCCCTTGAGAATACAACTGAAACTGTGTGTTGTCTCAGCCTACAGCAGTTTTTAGTGTTGCCTGCAAACAAAAGTAAAAGACCAACTATGGCTTGAACACTACCTGTGTGACACTGATAAGTGACTAACCTTTTTCATTACTGTATTTTTGTAATACCTCAAGCACAGGATATGCTTCCCTTTCAAGGTCCACCCCACTCCTGACCTACCAGCCCTTTCAGGCTGGGGTACCTTTCACCCCCACTTGTTCCATGAGGTCAGACTCACTGACTATTTCCTTCATTTTCTAACAACACTTTCACCTTGTCCAATGCAAACTCATAGAATACTTACTAAGCATTAGAGATTTTGTCTGCCTTCAAGCCACTTACTAAAACTATGATTTATAGCTAAGACCACTGGCAGGCATGCTAACCATTATCTCAGTGTGTCTTCATGACTACCCATTTTAAGAAACAGTTTTCTTGTCCTGTGCATAGACTGCAAAGTGCTTAGGAAGTATATACTACCCGAGACACAGGCTATGACTAGCATTTCTATGTGCAGATAGAAAGATAATATAAGATAAAAAATAGAAAGATAATATAGGATAAAAAATAGTAATATTTGTGAGGAACATCGAGATGAGAAGCATTGGTAAAAAAAGAGCAGTACTTCACAGTGCAGCACTGAGGTTTTTGATCAGTATCTACCCAAAAAGAATGCCATCCACTAAGCTGGTAATACAGATGAATCACTAAAAGCATCCTGGAGTCTTTTATGGTAATCATTCAAATTAAGTTAGGTAAACCTACAAAATACAAAGATGAGAAAAGGTCAAGAGAAAAAGGCAGAAGAAACAGAGTGGTGGTGTGCCAGGATGTGTCCTCCCCCTCTCTACCACAGATAGCTGGTGCAGATATGGAAGAGATAACCTGGGCTGAAAGGCCCAGCAAAAAGTCACCTCTGGCACCAAAAGGGCTCAGGCCTCAGCTAAGAATCAACATTTTAGTCTGGAGAGCAGATGTGGGAAGAGATAAAAGAAATATTGTTGACTGAGAGACACTGTTTTACAAACTATAAAAGGCACAAAAATTATCACAGAGGAAGAAGCCTCTTACACCCTAACAAGCGTTCAACACTTCTCTCTGGAGTTAGGATGCAAATTCCGTGGTTTCTTCCCTGGAGATTGACAGAAAAGGATCTCAATGTGTGTCTGACCAACAACTGGATGCTAAGATACAATGATTCCTAAGTTATACTATTTCTTCACTAGCTG
>WEKY01001513.1:0-27630 GCA_013390045.1 Picathartes gymnocephalus | reverse complement strand
CATCCATATATTTAAGGAATCCAGGGAGCCCCTCTATAAAACAAAAAGTGATAACGCTGCAGTTCACTGCCCATGGGGACACGGATCACAAAAAAAGGGAACAAAGACACTCTTACTGCAAACTATCTCCCACCTCATGCATTTCATTGCTCAGAAAAACTATCTGTGATCAAGCAGGGAATAAGTTTGAACAGCAGTAACAGCAAAGGACTGATTCCTGGAAGTCATCACCGATATTCTATCCTAAAAAAGTAGTATCTTTCTAAATCTTAAACACAATCTGGGGGACCGTCGCCTGTAGTACACCTGCGAAATCTTGAGATACAATTCACATAAACAGAAATTCTTACTGCAGAGCTTTCCTCAGTCTTTGGAAAGAAGCAGCATAACAGAACAGTTAAATAAATTAGCATCGTTATCAAGCATTGGTATATTCCTATCAGATGACTTCCTTTTATGTGGACTGCAAAAAAAAAATCAAGTTGGCAGGCTCCTTTAAAATTAAGGGAATGCTTTGAGTCCTGGATGACAGTCTATGCTACATGTTGAAGTTCTCAAAATACAGGACAAAGCCTTTAACCAACAAATCCACAAACGTAAGAGACCTAGGCAGTCTGGAGGCAGTTTAATGGGCTTAAGCCAAAGCTTTTCAGCAAAAGAGGTTTATAAAGGATGTATTCTTGAACATGAGGCTCTTACTACAGTCCATCTACTTTTGAAATGTTTTCAGACATAACAGTTTATTCCATCAGTTAGCTGGAAAAATGGAATTAGATACTTTATAGTTATTTTGGATAATCCCAACAAGCACGTTCAGCCCTTTACTTTGTATTTAATATTGGTCTCGGATTAGGCACTTGTTGGCAACCTGATACTAAAACATACCTCTGCTGCTGTAAAATTTTTGCTGCAATGAATAACAGTTATGTTAATAATAATTATGATTACTGTGTTATAACACAGTTCCTTTTTTTTCCCCCTTTCTCTATTCAAAAAAATACCCAGCAGGGCTTTAAAAAAGGGCAAGGGAGTGGCATACATAACTCTCTCTGAAAAGATGACAAAGGATTTGTCATCCAAGTGGTTAAAGGGCAGACCTCCAAATTAAAACACTTTGGAGACACACTGAGAAAATGCCATTTACCAAAAGCCAAATTGTCATTTTGGCACATGTGGATCCATGACTAAAGGGTGGAAAATCTGTGCCAATTCCTGCTGCATCTACTGACACGAGTTTATCTCCCCTTCTCCTGAGATCCTGGAATCTCACTGACAACATTTTCACAGCAATTGCAGCTGTGATTTAAGAACATGCTCGACTAGTCTGCTGTCTCTATTGAATGCAAAAGCAAGGAAAACCTGTCTGAAATCTTCTTCTTTGAGAACTGTTCTGAATCTCTAGGATTCTGTGTTACTTTTGCTTGTTCTAACAGTGAAGTTAATTATAACAATTTTTGAGTTGTGAGACCAAGCAATATTTTCCTCTCCTATACTCCACTTTCTCCCTTTTGTTCGTTTTAGCATCTTCTACAATACCTCTAGACTAAGGTACATTTGAGTTTGCAGCCCATCAGCACTGTTCTGTACTGAACATTTCCAGAATCAGAGGAAAGTAATCAAAAAATTACATCTATATCTTGGCAAGAAAAGCTGAAGACTCCCTGGTGTTAGAGTCTCAGAACTCAGCTATGCCATATCAATTGGTCTAACTACATGTATTCATATGAGTAATAATTTAATATCAGATTTCCTCACAAAGACAGAGGCAAGGATTTTTTTAGGTAAGAGTACTTTTCTACAAGAACTGAACTTCATTATAGATAACTTTAATCCACATTAGCCTATATCACAAATGACACTTCCAGTGTTCAAATTTCAGCATATAGAAGAACTGGAAAAGGTCAGAACTCCTTTAGCACCCCTCAAAACACACACTGTAGACTTTAAGTATAGACACACACACATATGTGTATATATATATGTAATGTTCAGCATGTGGAAATATATGTAAACCAATGGAACCAGTACTGAAATAGAAGTGGAACAACAAGGTGTGGGTGTGTGTGTATAGTTAAGAAACAACATAAATTTATGAACATTTTTGCTGTAGTGGAACATGAGAAAGTAGATATATTCTAAGCTGTCTTCCCAGCCTGGTAAAGGGTGACAATAGTCATTCTTGCTCCATGGAATACATTTACCATCAATACAAATAAATCTTTGATAAATCATTGACAATTAATTAAGAGATATAAAGTCTTTACAAATAACACACCATAAGATAGCATCTATTGTGAGAAAGTTATAGCCAAAATATTTAAGTCTCTCCTTTTTTAGATTATCTTCTGATCATTATTTATGATTTGCTCAAGCAACTAAGCAACTGGAAGTAAACTATGTTACAAACAAAATACAAGAAAGAAAGAATATTTCTATCTTAATAATTTGACACTCCAGCTCTGCAGAGGAGGAGTTGTACTCTCAATATCTTGGTGTTGCTTGAAGTCTACCTAAACCTCTTGAGGCAACAAAAGTTGTCTGTCAAATAGACAATATCTACTGCATGTTTAATGACTGCTATAAATTAGTGTTTATAATGTCAGAGTCTAACGTCCAGCTCAGCCTGCTTACTACTTTCCTATGCTAGTGGAAGTGACTTATTTGTGGCAAAAAAAAGAGTTGATCCTACTGTGGATAGGTAATTTCATCCCCTCTTGCTCATATTCTATTCAATCCATATCCTGCTGGATCAACTAACACATACTTTTCCAAAAAAACTTGGCTTTCTGAATATGGCACTTATCTGTTAATTAGCTTTCCTTTCATATTTATTTTGGTAGTTTCAGCTTTCAAATACAGTTCCAGAGCTCTGTCAATACCAACTCCTGTGCACTGTGACTTCAACACAACTTTAAACTTATGCACAGTAATGTTCTTAGTCTAACAAAGTATATCACATATATATGTATGCTCACATACCATATATATATATACACACCTATAGCACACATCTGTAGTACACTTTAAAGATATTAACAGAGGCACTTAATAATTATATTAAACTTTTTATTGAATATAGTGTCTTGAAACTGTACGTACTTGACATTTATGACTTACTTTCTTAATAACAGAATCCCATAGGTACTTCTGTCTATTATGCTGATAAGTCTCACGGGAACATCTGTACTTAAAATATGTGTCTCACTCAAGAATAATATGATTATTGCATTCATAGCTTGGTGAAAAGATGATCTATCACTGAGATCAAAAATCAGCGCTATCAAGTATCTCCAAAAGTGCTCAGTCTGTCTGTCTTGCACAGAGTCAGAGTGAAACACAGAATTCTGAATGGAAAACAAAATACAGCTTATAACCAAACAAGAACTAGGATGAGAATCCAATGTGAACCAGGTATTAACCTGAAAGGAATTATGTTCTAATACAGACTAACAGAGGGGGAACCAACTTCAAAGTTGCAGATTTTTTCCCATTTAAATATAAACGAAATTGCTGAGGGTTATGGAAAGTTATATATTAGTTACATATAATCATGTTATTAGATTTCATGAAAAAGATTCACGATACCTTCTCACCTTTAAATCCCTTCTTTTGTGATTTTTAACAAGAACTGTCCTGCTCTTAAGATGGCTGTTCTCTCTTTGATATGAAATTCTAAACATGTAGGGAACATGAAATGACTGACAGAATACTAATATTATCTTACACATAAGAAATTTTGTTCTGATTGATATCTACTGCTTCAATATGTACAGAAGAATTTATCAAATTCTTTCATTGATTAGTCAGGCTCTGGTCATAATAGACAGAAGAAGATTATCTAAAATTCAACATCAGTTGCTGAAGTACAGAAAGTGCATGTGTTTAAGAAAGGAACAAAAATGAAAATGAATCCACTAACTATGTAAGAGAAACTGGGGCCTAAAATTTCTAAGTAAAAAAACTTGGTAAGAGTGTGCATATGTCCTTGCTATTTTATTTGGATTCACATGGAAAAATGAGCTATTAGTCACTTCTTTCCCCTTCCCCTCTGCCAATTTTATTTAACCTACTGCATATCTGGGAATTTGGGACTGGGGTGGGCATTTGTGGAGATTTTTAAGTGTTGTTGTATGCATAGATGACCCATCATAGGCCACAAAAACTATGCAATATTAAACAATAGCATAAACTTTCATCAACATACTGGAAACCTTGTGTTCATTGTTTACACTTACACCTCTATCTAAATCTTGCACTTTGTTTCCAAAACCCACCATAATTTAAGAGCAAATGCAATTTTCTCACTATCTGTAAGACCTTTGTTTCTGATTTTTCTGCCTGACATTGACAAATGTATAAAATATCATTCATCTGTAAACGTCTGTCATTATTAACCTTTGATATATATATATATCTATATATGTAGGGTTTCCTCTTCTAATACTGGAAACTGATGACCTAAGCCAGCAAACTTCACTTACCAGGCAGTGTAGGTTGACCAGCAAGTGCAGGAGACAGAATCAGAATGCAAATATTGCAATTCCACAAGGTCATTGTCAACACAGGGTGGTTAATATTAAAAGTATATAATTAGGATTATTTAGAAGTTTCTCAAGTAGAGGAAAAAATCCTTACTCTTCTTCTCAGGAAACACAAAGCTAATCACAACAGGAGGCAGAGTTTTACTATCTAGAAAACAAGATCTCTATTTCAGCCAAGTATACCTTTTGGTGTATAACACATATTAACAAGGGTCCCACAAATTTACTGTGAGATTCTTTACTGTAGCATGTGGGTAGAGAAAATAACAAATCTGATGGCAATTAGGAAGCAAGATATTCCACAGAGGCCTCACAGTAATTTAACAAGCAGCAGCATTCTTTTCTTTAACACATTTTTTTTGTCCTAAACCTTTTTACATATTTTCTACCAGATTCTGGCCACTTATCCTACCCCTAAAGAACCAGGCATCCAAGTAGCTTTCAGAGTTTTCTTAATCTTCCATTTTTTAAAGCTCTGTTTTCCTGATGTCAAGTCTACCTCCCCTCCTGACTAGCAAAAGCTTCCTAATAGCAGCAAAACTACTGGAAACCCTGCATGGAGCTCAGCCTCCTCTTGTAGCTGACAGCACAACAGCCTTCTACCCACTTACTCTCTTTTCTTCAAGACAGACAAAAAGGAAGGAAACTTCACTGGGAGGTAGCAGTTTAGAAACCTGACATTTCACTGCTTGATGCTCACTTTCATCAGCAATGAGATCTTGACTTTATACTGAAAAATAATGAAGAATAGTGAAATCAAAACTGACACTGTGTCTGCTTAGACTCATGGTGCCTGTACACTACCACAGAGAACAATAATTTCATTCTCTTTGAAAGCATTTTGCTATTGAATGAGAAGTACCTTTAGCTTTATCTACACATTGCATACAGCAGTCGAGTCAGTCTTTAAAAAGGAAAATTCAAACATGGCACAGGTGCATTAATTTTTACTCTAAGAACTAATATAGAATCATAGACTGGCTTTGATTGCAAAAGACCTCCAAGATGGAGTCCAATCATTAACCCAACCCTACCAAACCCATCACCAAACCATGTATCTAAGTGTCACACCTGCATGCCGTGTAAATATCTCCATGGACAGTGACTTAACCATTCCCCAGAGCAGCCTTTTGCAATGTCTGACAACCGTTATGGTGAAGAAACTTTTCCTGGTATCCAATCTAAACCTCCCTTGGTGCAACTTGAGCCCATTTCCTCTAGTCCTGTCATTAGTTACCTGAGAGAACAGGCCAACCCCCACCTGGCTACAACTTCCTTTCAGATGGTTAGAGAGAGCAACGAGGTCTCCCGTGAGCTTCTTTTTCTCCAGGCTAAACACCTCCACTACTTCAGCCATTCCACAGAAGGACTTGTGCTCCAGATCCTTTGCCAGCTTTATTGCCCCACACATTTTTCAGTATCTCAATGTATGTCTTGTAGTGAGATGACAGCACAGAGCACCCTGCAACATTAAATAAACCAGAGGAAAATTCCTATCGGGACACAGCACAACAAACCACGCCAGCCTGATATATTCATATGAAAGGAATCACAGTGCCTTTTGGAAATATGTTTTCTATTTTATAATTTAAAAGTGCACTAAGGCTTAGAATAACCAAATAAATTGTCTGAAGTTCTTCAAGGCTTATAGAAGATGAACTCTATCAGGTTTTAGTTTTGTGTTATTTTTATTGCTCCTCTCCATTCTCCCTTTCTCATTTCATTCCCCAATAAAGAACTAAAAGCTATGTGAAAATGAGAGGAGATATTTTTCCACTTACTACAGGTGTTTATATATACGGCCACACTTATATTCAGATGTACGAATAAGCCTGTTTTCCATCTCACACCAGTTACTGTTGTTTCCCTCTATTTATTTCTCCCAATGCATCAGGGAAGGGACATATTTTTAGAAGGAAATGGAAACAAAGCAAAGGAGACCGAAGCAACAACGCTATTCCAGAACAGAAAAATGGCTTAAATATTTGTGTGCTAGTTGGAACACCTGAGGCAGATAGTCAGACATGGATAATTGGACTTGAGTCTCTGCCAGTCTAGCTTCATGCCAAGTCAACCCTGTTTGTTTTTCTAAGAAAAGGGGAGTTGTCAGAATCTTTCCATTTAACATGAAAATATATCATAAAACTTTATCACTCAAAACTGACATGCCACAGAAAGCTTTTTTCAACGATTATTCATTCACAAAATGAAAATGTTTAAATAAAAATTTCCACTACTCCTACGTACCTTGTTAGAAGGTGGCAAAATAATTCCTTCTGATGCTATTACATAGCCAAGTCAGAATACAGTGTACTTGTGAGCTGGTATAAAAATATGCACAGAAGAGATTCTTAAAGAGGCTCAATGAAATGGTCACCCATGCTCACAAAAACTGCAAGAGAATTCTGAACCGCTTTGAGGACACGATTTAAAAATCAGCTGGCACTGGTTCAAGCAGAATGCAAAAAGGGCAAGGCAAACTTCCACCCCTGGAAGTTTGTGTTTTCCCAAAGCTTGAACAGGAATGTTTGCAAGGCTCAGATGCTGCACAAATTATAAAAGCCACCTGCAGAGCAGTATCGGGGGCAGCCCTGTTCTACACCTACAAAATTGCTATCCTAGGATGCAGAGCAAACTGGGAGCAAGCCAAAAATTATAATGTTGATCACATTCATTATTTCACATGTAGCTGCTCTTGATTTTAAGGGGATTTTTAGAGTACATTTTATTCAGATTCTCATTTCATTTGTTCTTTGTAGGTTTGTGATTTTCTGTGCTAGTTCCTCTCTAACCCTGATTCAAGAGCCAGCTTCTATGATCCAATAATTTTCCCACCTTTAAAAGAGCTGTATGGCCTTTCCTGTTAATAATCTATTTGCTTCAGGTGCATCTCTTACACAAAATTTTTGGATTTTTTTTCAGAAACATTAATTGTTATTTGCTTCTGAACGAATACAGATATTGTTGTGACTGCAGTGTAGACCACTTAATCTACCTTGTGGTTTAGTCACAGGTAGGAGATAAAAAATCTTTTTGAGTAATCTTTATTACTGATATATTATTTTAATAGGAAATCATCTGTCTCTATTTTCTAAATATATGTTTCTTTTGCAGCTACTGACATTGCAAGACAGAAGATTACTGCAGTCTCTGTTCATTGTGGCTTATCAAATACTACTTAATATACCACAAGAAACACAGAGGAAAGCCCAAAACTTAGAACTTGCAGATAACACACAACAAGCAGCTAAGCAGGAGATACCAAGGATAACAGTGCTGTCTGAGGCCCCTGTAATATTGGGGAAAATATCCAACCAAAACAAACTCCCATATTTAATGTCTCCACTTTTTCTAGAAAACAAAATACACCTCTAATTGCAAAATATGACAGACACCCAAAGAGAAACAAAATCACTGTGATGACCTAACAGTGCAGGCAAATATTTCTGACTCAGATTTAGGTCAATATGATGAGTCTGTGCAAGGTGACCGTGGTAGCAGACCGAAGGCCTCTACAGTCTAATTCTAGGAAGGAGCAAGGATTTTTAAAGGCAGCAAATAAACACATAAAACTTTGTGATCAAATTATGAATCAGCACATGGTAGGTAAATAACTTTTTCCTTTCATTTTCACCACAGATAGCTAACAGAAACCTTTCAGCATGCATTATCCCAGACTATAAGTAGTTGCTCTTCCTCCTCAGTACTTACCACTCAGATGTAATTTTAAGGTTTGTATTTTCTTACTCAGCCTAGTGGAAATAGCACCACGTCAGAACAGATAAGAGGAACAGATAGAGGACATAAAATTGTTAACTTAGTGTGCAGTGAACTCCATTCCTCTTGTTTTCTACTTTTCTAAGCAAAGTGATAATAGAAAGAATATTTCAATTGTGATAGAGCACCACTAAAACACCTTGCAGAGGCTTTGCACACTGCATCACCAGTCTAATTACAGCCACATATCTCAGCTGGAGGTGGGGGAATAAATTCCTACCCAGGTCTAATGTCAGTGAAATATTTTAATTATGCCTTGGGCACTGAGCTTTTGGAAAAAATTAATAGATCACAAGGGAAGTACTTCACTACAACCATCTCCTAAAAAGTCCTAAAACATCAAAAAGCCATTGTGTCTCTCATTTCTTCATATTTACCTTGTGTTTTTTCAAACATATATGCTAGATATACTGCTTTTGTGTCAATAAATCCCTTCAGGTGAAATCAAGTCAGCTGGGGAATGAAACTTTTGGGAGTCATAGGATCTACAGAGATTGCACACTGAACATTTTTATGTTGGCCAATAGAGATTTTACTTTTTTATATTCTCTCATTGAACTTCAGAGTCCTGAATCACAAAAGTATAAAATTTCTAAGCCAGGCAGTATTGTGTTGTATTCCTAATTTATGTTTCTGACATAAATCATCCTGAAATCACTTCAATTTATTGATTTACCTCACTGTAACTAGCTGTACTGTTTCATCACCAAAATACTTCACATAAATGAAAACAACTAGAATGAGGGGAGGTTTTCCACACAGTAACTTAATGTTAAGAAAAATATTCTGTATTATTGCTAAAGACTTCTATTCTTAAAACATGCCTGAAGCTGAATTACATCTAGACTTCCACACAAATTAATTGCCTAGAGAAAGGACTTGTGGTCTAATCTGCAATATATTAGAGGGATCTATGTCTGATTGATAGGCAGTGCCCAGTAGTCATATTTTCTTTTCCCCTTTGAAATAAAGCCAATTCAAAAGTGACATCTATGAATTACTGGGTTACCTGAAGGTTAAGATACTTAAGGGAAGGAAAAAAAAAAAAAAAATCATTTACAAGTTGAAAATCTTTTTTTGCAAATCTTGCTTTCATTCTAGGTTGAGTGCTTCTAATGATACCGTAGGAGCCCCACAGAGAAAGCAAGATCATGAATAAGTATTTGATGATCCAGTGTTCCATTGCCTAGATAAGAAGGATGCTGCCATTACTGCAAGCACATAAACTTTGATTACACTTCTTAAAGTCATTTGCTAAAGTGTAAAATAAAGTGCAAGAGGCTGCATTAAGATGCTTCATTGAGTTTTAATCAAAGGGAGAAATGATATTTCTATTTACTATTTATCTTCAAAATGTGACTGATTTTTCCAGTGATAATTGCTGAATTTCTGTAATGGTTAGTGCTAAGTGTGTCTAGATATTAATACAATTTAGTTTTAATGATGTCCCAGTTAATTACAAAAATTTACTCACATACCCATGCAAACCCTGAAGTTCCGATACAATTTTTAGAAGGTAAACTCACTCCTGCTGACATATGCTTTAGTAAGTAAAATATTAACAGAGTTAATGTTGTATTGAAATCCTATTTTCTCTCTCACAATAAAAGCGTTACATTTCTTATTGCATTAGCTAAGTCTTTCAACATGTTGGTACAGTACACATACATAATACTGAATTGTGGAGTAGACAAAAAAGGCAAAGGGCAACATATAGTACAAATGTATATTCTGCAATGTGACAAAACCATAAAAAAAAAATCAAATTTTAGTAAACAAATGCTTATCTGTTTAAAAAAAAAAAACGATTCAGTAATATTAGGCAAAGCATGGAAAATATAAAAAAAAAATGAAAGCTTGAATAGTGCTCCACTTTCAAAACACATAAAAGGTGAAAATGAGAAGGGAACAGAACCCCCCATTTTTTACTAATAGCCAAGCAGACTTAAATGTGAATATTTCTAACCAAATATGAGTCCTCTTGAATAACAAAAGATAGACTGTACTAGTTAACATTTAATCAAATTGGTTTAATATGAGACTCTTATTTCTAGGGTAATCATTCATATTTTGCCAAGGTACCTTAATCACTGAAATTTAGAGGCTTTCCATGAAATGAAACTTTGAACAACTTTTTATCTGTAGAAAAGCCCTGAGCTTATAAAATTGTTCTCTTGCCCGGGCAGTGGCAGTTGCACTACCTCTGGTTTCAGAAGGGTGAAATGGAACATAGAAATGTGTCTCTAAACCACGAAGAAAAGCAGCTGCAGGTTGTGACAGTTGCACAAATTATTTCCACAAATTAGTCATGATACCACCACAATTGTGTTATGCTAAAACTCCCACGTGTATGCAGAGAATTCCATGGTGGTACTCGTCCCATGAGGAGACAAGGACAATGAGGGACACATTAATGCTTTGTATTATTTCTGTAGCATAAAGAAAAATAAAAAACAAAACCAAAACTGAATGCATCTTATGGAAACATAGAAAACTGACTCAAGATGATAAGAACTCCCAATCATTTTGTGAGCAAGGTTCCTCTCCCTGGTGGAAATCAACACTGACCTTTATGGAGTTACACTAGTCCATGCCAGATGGAAGTCTGAATTTCATCAGAAGGACATAACCATAGGAGGGAACAACAAGGAAACTAAATTCCTCTGTCAGTAATTAGACATTAAAAATAATAATAGCAACTGTAATCAAGAAGAAGAGGCTCCAGCATAAGTTTTCGCCAAAGCCATGCTGAGCTATAATAAGATTATAGAACACAATGCCAGAGACAATTCATAAACTGGGATAAAGAAGGCTAATGACAGTGCTATCCAAATCATACCTGGCAGGAGCACTGCCAAAACCACATCTATTGTTGGGAATCCACTCCCCTCTTCAAAAAGGGGAACTACTTTGAGCTATTTCTTGTGGCTGTCATGAAGTGAAATAACAAAGTTAAACTGAAATTTATTTTTATATTTCAAATCCCAGAGACTGCGCTCAAAGTATTTCCTGGTTATAAGGATATAAAATTCCTTTGTATATTATGAATACGTGAGAAACAGGCATTCTGTATTGAAGGCTTCAAGGTATAGGTTTTTAACCTTCAGGATACAATCACAACTGTTCACTTCCAGCAAACACAGATAAACAGAAAGAGTACAACTGAGGGAGCTTTAACATCAACTTTCATAGCTTCATGTAAACTCATCACTTCATGTTTGTTCTCAAAATAAATCCAAACCTTTCTATTTGTTCAAAAACATTGTGCCAGGATCTCAGAATAGAAAAAGCTGTATCTAATTCCTAGGATTACAAAAAATAAGGATGCAAGATTTCCTGCATGATCATTTCAGGTGTGTTCCACTGGTACGTTCCAGATACAAGGTAATACAATCACAAGAGTCCTTAGGGAATTGCTAACAATTCCTCCATCACTGACAAGTTGCACTTAACAGAACTTGTTTTAAAAATTTTCAAAAATCAGTCAGCATCTGAAATTCATTGTATAAACAAACTCAACTGGAAAAACCTTAAAAGGGACTCCTGACATTTTATTTTGTGAATTACAGAGTTTATGGACTTAAGAGACTGCATGAAAAGGAAAGCCAAATTACTGTGTGGTTCTTAAAATGTTTCAGAGACAAAACAAACACCTTTTTTAAAGAAAATCCTTCCAGCACAAGAATTAAGATGTGCTGCATACCTATGTTTCAAATCTTGCACGCTGTGCTGACAGTGACTGCCTTTACCTGACTCAATAGTGCAATTCATACTCCAGGTATATCTGCGACACATTCATTTTAATAAATATCTATTCAGTTCTCCATAGTCTGCTGTCAATGAATTTGTTGCAGTGCTTTATCTATCAGCAATTTGCCCTCTTCTATGGGGTGTGACAGATCACTCAGAGCCACCACAGCTCAGCTAAGAGTTCCTTTGTTTTCTCTTTAATTTGGTCACGCTTTATAACCATCTCAAATTAAAGCAAGGCTGCGGCACTGTAGCTTATTGTTACACAAAGGCAGTAGGAGTTAGAGCTCCCAACAAAGTGTCTGTTGTTAGGTTTGCTAGGGGATATTTTATGAGGTTCTTTTTGAATCTGAGAATGAGATACAGACTGTGCTTCCTACCCACAGAGTAGCAAAAAGAAAAAAAAAACAAAAAACCAACAAACAGACAAGCTCAAACTCCACCCACCACCGTTTCCAGTGAACTACAAAGTGAAGCTGCGCCCCTACAGTCAGTGTAAAGGCTTGGCGCACACACTAAATTTTCGCGGTTTACAAACAAAAGTGGAAACTCTCAAGCTAAAGCAGGGATTTCTGGACCGCTTGGCTCAGCTCCACAGCAACCCAGAGAGAAGAGTCCAGTCCTGAGCTCTTGAGACACAATCTGAAGAGCGGCAGCATATCAGGGCACATCTCTAGTACTCTCAATATCCGGTCAAGCAAAGAGAATACAATGAAACAGAGTGAACAAGAATTAAAATAATTCCCACCTGTAGAACTTCATATAAATCATCAAACAGTCCTATCAGATCCAATTACACCCCTCAATCTTCTGTAGAGATGGAGTTACCTACCACCACAACCAGTTATTATGCTGTAGTTGTGAGGGAGAAGGGTAATTAAGAAACCTTCACACGCTCTCTAACTCTTCCCCATAATTTGTAGAGATACAGAGCAAGGCAGGGCTTTTAGACAACAGTAACTTCACACCCAACAAGACCCTACCTTTAGGGAACAGTAATGCCTCCTTCAAGTCCTGCGGAGCAGAGTCCTACAGAGAATACATGCATCCCACCTGTCCTGTCCCTTTGATATAAAAAGGTGTAAAAGCCATCAGCAGATAAAACCCATCCATCTGTGAAAGTCACATGACAAATGCTTTTTTCAGTTCTTCTAATGACCTCCGGTGTGGAGACAAATTATTTGGTTGCTTTCCAGGTGGTAGTGATATGGATACTTAGTTTCAGGTGGTAAAAATATGAAAACTGCTGTCAAACAAGTCTCTAAAATTCCAGTTCTCCTAAATCCTTCTAAATCCTTCTTCAAGGGTTATTGCTTTTTTCAGTAATATCAGGTCCTGGAATCCATGATTTTATTTTAGCTTGTTTTACCTTTTTTTTTTTTTTTTTTTTTTGAGTGGATAGTTCACTGAGGAGCAAGCTATAGTTTCCTTGGCTTAAAAAAAAATGTACCTTTGTAAATGATGTGCTAATGATCTTTCTCAGCTTCATGCTTAGCTCATTGAGATCTGTTAATCACTCTCAGATACTGTCTCATGCAAGATAATAACTCAAAATAGAAATCTCATTTAATACCGCTGCAATTAAACCAATTAATATATCATGTGTCTTTTCAGACACCACAAGGAGCTTTTCCACCTTCCCCAATATTTTGTACTGCTCTCTGTCTTCTACCTGATCCTGCACCACAGCATCTTTAATCCAGGTTCTTTTTTCTGGGAAATGTCAGAAACAATTTCTTTCTAGGAAGTCTCATGTCTTCCTGCACTTTTGGCTGTGTCTTCCCCCTGTTCGAAACCACTACAATTTGCAGAGCAACCAACTTTAACCTTGCTCTCTGCTTCTCACCATTAAAATCACATTTTAATTTCCTTTTACGGCTAAGGGCAAATGTCTTTCCCATCGAATGCATTGATAGTTGAGTGATTTTGAATATACAGTATATATAGAAATAGTCAGAAATGGATCAACAGTAATCAGAAGAATACATAAGACAAAATACAACTTTGCAAAACCCATACATTTTCTGATTTATTATCTTCACTTATTAAAGCTGTATTATGTAGCAAATATGATCCATATGATAAGTCACGGACGCAAACTGATAATTAAGTCCAAATCTGTCAGGATTCAAATTTGTTGAAGAATATAGATGACTGTGGTTACAAAAATAATAATAAAGGCATCACAATTATGTTCTTCCAAGAATACAGATGGTACTGTCATACTGAGTGCATCTATACTGCTTTTAAACTGCTGTGACATGGCCAAGCACTAAATTACAAGATTATTCTGTGACAGGAAAGATATTTGCTACTTGTGCAAGAGCAGCCACTATTGTGTTCTGCTAATCATCCTCATCTCTGAGGCATAAGATATATATATATATACGTACACACACAACATACCAGAAACCACTCAAAGAACCACAGGCTAAATTTAGCAAGGTCTGAAACATATTATTATACAACACATCGACTACTCTTTTTTTTTTTTTTTTTTTTTTTTTGTNTGACTACTTTTTTTTTTTTTTTTTTTTGGTCTGATGATGAACTAATTTCTAGAGCAGCATTTTATTTGAACTATCTCAGAAGTCCTTTTTAATGATCAAGGAAAAATTGCTGGAATGTGTAATGGTCAGATTTTAAAATGATAGCTGTCTTGGTTAGTTAAAAGATTGTGTATACAGGTTCTGGTGTACTCTTGTTCTGTAATTAGACTATCCCTATTTTAAAATCAGGAAGAAGGATTAATATGAATAATGTGGTTCAGACTGATGGTCCCTTGAAATTTAAGGTTAAGATGATGACAAGCAGAATAACAGATCCTTGGGAATTGTGAACCATTCTATTTTCTGAAACATGTATGCCTTTGCTTGAAGGAACATTATAATGAACAAAAAAGTTATATCTTTCTTTTAACCTTCCAAATTTTTTTCGACAACATTCACAGAGATAACTGCACAAAAATTTTTTAGACCATGACTCCTGAAGGACTTTAGTATCCAATTCCATACGAAAGCTCAGAACATCAAAAGTGAAGAAATGTATGTTTAAATTTTCGGTCTTGGATACCATGCTCTGATCAAAACCCTTTTGCTGTAAGATCATGACATTTAAAACTACTCTCCTGGGCCCCTCTGAATGAACTTCTAGCTCAGCAACCTCCTTCCCAACAGCAGAAAGGCGGGAATTCCCAACAAAAAGCACTCCTGTGCATAACCTGATAACATTGTGGTGGCATTAATTTCAAACGTTCACTGGCCCATGATTCTCCCAGCAAGAAGTGCTGGTTTTGTAGGCAAAGATGCTATCTTCAAAAAAAAAAAAAAAAAAAAAATAGATATCCACTGACAGTAGCAGCCATCCCCAGAAGTAACTTTCACAAGCAGAGGTTACACAGAGACAAAAACTATGTTACTGGACAATGCATTTCTCCCAAAGGCTGGTTCCATCTTCTGATCATACTCTGACTTTATAATGAGATAGGTTTGGGGCATGTATCATGCCTAACCCTCATTTTCTGTCTGCAGCTGAAAGGAAATAAGGCATGTGTTTCAAGTGGGAATTGTGCATGCTCTAGCAAAGCCAGAGTTTGGATTATTTCACTACAATCAGATGTCTAAAATACACTAACTGGTCTGACCAATGTCCAAAATCAGAATTCTATGTTATATATATACATGCACATTCAAGTAAAATTATTTGAAATTCCTATTAATTACAACTGCTATTCTAACATCCATGAATCTGTCACAAGCCAGCTAGTTGTAAACTCACAAATATTTGTCTTTTCAGCACATTTAGTACACAGCAGGGACAAGAAGTCCTGATATTAAAATTAAATTAATTTCAAGAGGTGCAAACAAAACCATGTCTATTTTAGTCGCATTCTTCATTAAATACCCCTCAGCATGGCCTCTGCATTTGTAGTTTGGTAGGAATCTGGCAGTTCTTGACTCTCAGCATAGAAGTGAGTGATCCCAAATCTGTGTCCACTTGTGGTCTGAAGTCATTTACAAAAATCACTTCGCTGGGGGCAAAAGGGAAGTGGGGAGAATGGGAATGAAATGATTTAGCCATTGTGACCCTCCCAAGAATCCAGAGACTTCGTTGTGTCAAATCAAATCCTAACTCAAGTTTTCCTCAGAAATTCACTTTAAGTAATTTCTAATATTGAAACTGCAAGCTGATTTCTGCAGAACTTAGTCCTAAGTAAAAACCACAAGTTGTCTTCACTTTGAATTACACTAAAAACTGTCCAAGTGTAAGTTTCTATTTCATTATGTTGAAATTATAATAGACTTCATTTCTAGGTTGAAGTAGAATTTCAAATGTCTTATATATGCACTTTAAATGTAAAAGTAGGCAGGATACCAGGAGGGTCATATGGACTACAAATGGGTATCTGACAAGACACTAAGCATTAGACACATGTAGGAAAATACACTGGTTATAGTGGATGCCAGGCTTTTAAACAGAGGTTGAACATCTATTCCTACTCTTTTCACCTTATACTCCTCAGAAAACTGATTTTTTTGTATATCTACAGTTGTTTGTGTGTATTTAATCTTGCAAGTTTAACTTACTGTTTTAATTTCAGTGGTGTTTCACACTGTTATTTCCATTTAGTCAAGCTGATGTTCAACATTTCTGAAAATAATATCAATATTTTGATGCCTAAATGTAGACTGGAGCAGTTTTGAGTGACAAATTTCATTTTATATTACCACTCCATCCCACATCTCTACGTGGATTTCCTACAGAGAATGCTCTGGATGCATTGCAGCATTAATGCCCAAGTTTCACTGAGTCAATGTATGACTTCATCCACATCTAGTTTCTACATACATTGGCAGCTCATCCTCATAAGCTACATAGCAGACATTTATAAACTTCATGTTCTAGGCTAAGAGTCTGCAACGTGGTACTTCATCCTCTTTTACTTTTGCATTTTCACGAAGCTGACATTATTTCTCATTTGGGACACACCCATTGTGTACTATTTATAGAGGGGTAGAGTCTTTAAAGTAGTATTTTTGCCACCTTGTGTTTTAATCACTTATGTCAAAAGCAGCAGATACAGAATAATACAACATAAGAGAGTCATCTACCTGAGATCATTAGGAGCTGCTAAAAGGTCACAGGGACTGAATACAAAGGCTGTGTCAGGCCATGGAAACAAAGCAGGTAGTGTTTATCTTACCTTCATGTGGCAAGCATACGTAGTTCACAGCACTTGAACTTGCCTCTTTGAAAAATCATATTTTTTTAATTACAAGAGTGAGCTGGAGGAGTTAAGTAGCTCCTCATTTCTTTTTTCAATAAGCCCTTCAGACTGAGGGGAAAAGCCTTCCTAAGCCTGCAGCACAACACCGCTTGCAGCAAGGCTGTACCTGAATTAGCAAACCAGCCCTAACTCCCATTGATGGGACTTGGCACGGAAAGAACAGAAGATTGCTCCTAGCGCGTCTTAGGGAAAAAGATAATGAAAAAAAGGACATGGAAGTAAGGCATATAAATCTACCAGGACACTGCAAGTGTCAAATAGTTGCACTTGTATTATAAAATAAGATGTGAGTGTGTGTGCTGCATTGGGTTTGCATGGCAAGGCCTTTGCAGCAGGAGGGGTGCTGGAGGGCTGGCTTCTGTGAGGTGCTGCCAGAAGCCTTCCCTAGGTCTGATGCAGCCGCGCCAGCTGGCCCCAAGACAGACCTGGCACTGGACGAGACCAAACCCATCAAGAACAGTGGCTGTGCCTCTACCATAACAGTGCTACACTCAGGAGATAACTCATTTGAAAATATATGAATTGGTAAGTATTACTGTCCTCGAATTATGGTGCACTGCATCCTTAGATTTTAATTTACCCACCTTTTTTTAACTTTGTGCTTCATTAGGCATCTGTAATAATCACCAATAGCAGTGCCCAGATCCCCTAACCAGAAGAAAAACATGATTCAATCAGACTCCCATGTTCATTAATAGCTTTATGCTTATAACCTGAGGTTAAAAAAAAAAAATCTGACTCTCCTATTTTTCTGGCCCCAATTTTACCAAATACAAAATGGCCCAACCAGGTACTATGGTATTGCAATTGCAAGAATTTTTTGATGCTTAGAGGTTTCAGCATTTTTGTTAGCAAGGGGATGCTTCAGGCACACCAAATTTAAGGAAAAGAACAGGGAAGAATTTCCTTATTTCACTTACAGCCATTACAAGGAAAGCTATCAACTCCTAGAGGCCTTCCTCATTTTGGAAACACATTTGTGTTTCTAAAATGAGTTTTACTGTATTTATTGCAAAAGTATTTGTAGTATAGATAGTTCAACTCTAATTCAGTGTTTAAATACTTAAATAAGCACATGAATTGTAAGCCAGCTTTCTGCCAACTGTACTGTTTATTTCTTCTCTAGAATAGTACTATCGGTTTTTTCAAACTCTTTTCATAAAAGAGAATGTTTCAGTGAGTCAAATAATTTTCAATATTTAGAGAGATAGCACTATAACTCAAACAAACCCTCACCACTCATTTACAAACATACATTATACCATTTTCCTCAATATTTTCTTCCATTATGCCTTTATGCATTCTAATATTGTTTGGGTTTTCTTCCTGAAGCTGCTTCCAGCAAAGGAATTTCTTCAGCAACAGCAAGCTAACTGAGCTGAGTCAGTGTGGAAATCTAGAAGTAGTTCTGTAGTCTTCTTACCTCGTGTACATTACATTCAGACCGTGTCTTCCTTTGTGTTATCCTCTCTAGCTGCAAAAACAGCTCTTTTAAATTACAGCTGTCTTACCTCGGCTTGGTTCACCTTGATACTTTCACTGGACAACCCTTCATGCCTTGTGATCTGTCTCCTTGAACACTCACACACCCTGTTTTTCCTTTTGGTTACATCTCACCTTAATTACTACCGCACAAGGGTGTGTGTATAAATATATGCGTGTATAAATATATATGTGTATATATGTGTGTATACATATATATATTTGTAGGAAATGTCTTGGAAATGTTTGGTTAGCTTGTTTCAGAGCATTTCTCAAATTTGTCACAATCATTTAAAGTTTTAGGTCTTCAGACATTTCATAACTGAGTTCAGTCAGAGTAACTTTAGGCCTAGCATCAGTCTTCCATGATCTTCAGTTTTGCCTTTTTTCTGACAATCTCTGATAATTGTTCACCTTTACTAGCAAAATAGCATTTTATCCATCAATTCTAATGTATCTATCTATTTTAATATCTGTATTTATAGATAGGCTATATAGATTCCTATTTATTAGTTACTTTGAAAATGTGTTTTGATTTTTCTTGTATTTTTCACAGCTCGTATTGTTCTTTATTTTCCTCTCTATTGGCTACAGTGAGTCAGATTTTTGAAGGATCTCTTCTCAGTTCAATTGCTAGAAATTTTTTATTTAGCTATGTAAGTTTTTACTATCCTCATTTTGTTCAGTGGCACAACACCTCCTGAGACACTATTACTGTTTCCTTAAGAGAAGAAATGCCCTATCCAAGGATTTTGCTTTTCCTTAGGGCATTTTCTATGAGCTCCCTTAAATCTGTCTTTCACAAGTTTATGATCATTCTAATGCTTTTGGGTACATAACTTTCCCATGATATGGATTTTAATTATATGGTGATTGTCATTATTTTGCAGTGCTGCCAGCACTACAATTTAAATGAACACCTATGTTCTACTTTTATGATTGCAAGAGGCATTCACACCACCTAGCTCTAGACAATCAACTTCACTCAGTTCAGACACTTTTTCCCCAGACTCCCTGCATTGTCAATAAAGACAAAAAGCACACCTGCAGGAAGTGGTTCAGGTAAAGTACCACTCGCCAGTGCCCAAAGTATACCTCTCATCTGAGGTAAAATATTCTGGTTTCCATTTAACTCACCTGGCTGGCTACTTTGGGCTTTGCATGGTGCATGTAGCCCTTGAGAGCAGTGATCTGCTTCCTCTGAGTGTGTGCTCATCCCATGGAGCTAGAAAGGAAGCAGGCATCCCTCATGCAGCTAGAAGGGAAGAAAAATGTTATCTGTTCTAATTAGATGATATTAAATAATAATGTTCTAATTTTACTTAGGCTGTCTCTTAAAAAAAAAAAAACAATTTGTCTGAGTAACATCTTTATATCTTCATGTAGTCTTCATAACCATGAGATAAAACCTTGCACTGTCTGGGAGTCAAATTACTCAAGTGCTTCTGTTAAGGAACAGTGTTTCATTGAACAGTGTATTTTCTCTCCACAATTATCAGAAAAGCTACAATACACACCAAGAGACTTGAAATTAACATGTCAAGTAAGTTTTTAAATATCAAAAAAAAATATATACACATTTAAAATCTTCTTGTCTGTTTAAGAGAGTCTTCAAGGCTTAAATATTAAGGGGAATTAGCATTTGTGTCAGCTGCAGTTGTGTGAGCTAGATGTCCTACAATAAAACAGTTCTGCAGCTAATGTTCATGTCACTGAGCAAGCACAGCTATCCATGACTATCCAAAGACAGATGTGTAAGTTTTGACTCATAAAAAGTGGATGAAGGAAACTAATGGGACACTAATCTCCTTGTATCTCATGGGACAAAGAGAAAGTGAATAGGATTTTTAAAGACTACAAAAATTGTTTCCTCTGCAAATGCCTTGCGAAATGTTATAAATAAATCATCAGTTTCATCATGGTTTGACTTTTGGGACCATCACCATGACAGAAGGAAAAGAGCCTTGTCTTGGAACCCTGGGACTGCAAAAGTATCTATTTGTCTGTGACCAAATTCCCATCTGCAGACACAAGCTTCTGGGAACAGGTATTTCATCAGCTACACATTGATGACAATTATGTGATATTTACAATTTCAAAACAATGCAGATAGAGCTCTCTTGCTATAAAACTTTAACGAGCAGCATGTTTTGTTGGAAGTGTCATAAAACTTTCATCAAAGTTCAAAATATTCCCAAGAAAACAGCTCTGTCTTTGACAAGAAGATCAGAAATTTTCAGTTTAGATCAAACACTGTGAAGAGGAAGAGAAATGTCGTCTGTTATAATTATTAGGATACGATAATTATACTTTTACAAGCTCAGAAAATTTTTAAAAAGCAACTCAGTAAACATCGTAAAATCCAGTATTAAGATTAGCTTTTATAGTTTCCCTTATAAGGAAGATGAACAAAGTCATAGTAGCTGAAACCAAACAACAATGGTAGGAAAGAGAATGTTGATTTAATTTGTTTTTACTGTTATTTAGAGAGGCTACTCTGGAAAACTGGCCACTAGGGAAAATAAAATAAATAAAATAAAATAAAATAAAATAAAATAAAATAAAATAAAATAAAATAAATAAAATAAAATAAAATAGAATACAAAAAATAAATTATTTCTTTACTTCATTCTGGAACAGTTCCTTTTTTCCAATAGGTAAAATTCCTTTACTCCTTTCCAATAACTGATGTTATAGACAACCTTATGGAAGCAGAAGGTACTGAGTTCACTGGACTTCACAGCAGTTCTTAATTGTTAAATTGCATCTTCCCTATCCAGTGGTTCCATGAAAAATCAAATAATGAACCTTATGACCTTTGAGGCATTAAGAATTAAAAGAAATCAAGGCAGAAGCAAGAACTAAGTAGAACAGTATGACAAAAGTTAGGATGTAGTTAAAGAAAGGGTGAAGAGCTCCCCAAACAGTAGAACAGAGGGTGGGTGAAAGAAAGAAACATTCTGCGGAATCACATACATATTATGGGAACATAAAAGGAAGTTCATTCCTTTCAGTATGACACACAGGCTAGCAACGATTCCATGAACCATCTTTGTGGACAAATCGCAACAACAAGGTTTGTCTTTTGTTTCTGCTTTGCTTTTCTGTGGCTAGTTCCAGCACTGGCCATAAGGAGATTCTTTGCTGAGCTCTGTCATGCATCCCTGGCTTTGTTCTCCACACTTTGTGTGGCCTCCATAGAACAGATCAGGATGTTCTGCCTATTCACGGAGCCTATGGTCATCCTACCCCAAAACCTGTTGAAGTCTCAGCCTGTTCTGCAGCAGCTCTTGATTCCTGATTTTTTGTACTGTTGGCATTAGCCTGCCAATGGATTGAAATGGAAATAATGGTGACAGCCTTCCCCATTTCTCTAAAATACACATCCTGCTTCTTTCCCTGGATAGGGCAGCCTATACACCAAGGTTGTGTTAACCAGTAGAAAGGTTCAAACTTGGTAATACAAGCCTAGATCCCCAGGCCTTTACATGAACGTATCCCTCAAACTAAGCCAAGCAAAGGTGACAGCACCTCCCTACCATGTTAAAAGAAAATATAGACCTAGCCCCAGGTTTCAAATGCACAGCAGCAACTCCAGGTTTCACTCCTACTTTAGGTCTTGAAATCCAGGTATGAATCACACTGGGTGTGCACTTCCTTACTTCTTTAGTCTACAAGAGACATGAAGGCAATTACCCATTTTAGTAACAAGGTGGTATGCAGTACTGTTCAGAGCTGCAAATGTCACCCTGAAAGCCCCAAGAAAAATCAAAATTGTGGGTTTAGGTACTCATCTATTCAAAACAGGCTGCTTCTTAACATGCCTGAAAGTAAAGGAATTTTGTTGTCAGAAGTGAAAGTACCAATTAGGTTAGATAAATGCAGGAATTACCTTTGGCAATTAGCCAAACTTCTGGTCTTTGGCAATTTGCAAATAAAATCTGAGACCTGCCTTCCTAAATGTGGGAATGAGGTGGAATTAGGACAGGCTTAAATTCATGCTATGCCTCTTTATACATCATGTATCGACCAGTGAATATAGTTTCAAACTCACTAGAACTTACTGCTAGAAATTAAGGTTTATTGCTCATCTCATTCATGTCCACGGTATCACAGTCTGCACTGGCTCTGGTCTCTGGACCAGATTATTTTCGAAATAATTGCTAAACTGGAAATGAAACAGCATCTTGATTTTGGTTTCAGGTACTATCCCTGCCCTCCAGTTTCCGTTTACTAGGTGTAGCTATCCGTGCTACACATTCTTGAGAGCCATGAATCATGTGTTCAAAATTATTTTCCATCCCAAAGGTCTTGGTAGTGAAATAATAAAATGCTGTTTGAGCTGCAGAGTAACCAAAGCAGGTCTTGGTTTCCCACTCCAGCTCAGGAGAGCACAGGTATAGGTGTCACTGTACTGCAGTCATGAGCTCCCTGATTTTACCTTCTGTCCCCATCCCCAGGATGGGAACTGCAGAATGGATGCTGTAGGAAGGAGCAGGATTGTTCACCTTCAAGCTATTTCACTCGATCATTGCTCCTGTGCAGATGATTGGAACATTTTTCTATCTGGTAGATAGATACAGATATTCCACAACACACCTTTAGTTGGCCTGCCTCCTCAGTCTTGCAATCATCTCACTCTCCTTCCTCTGTCAGGACTGCATTTTTATCAGCTCATTCCTTTCCACTTTTGTTTGTATGTCACAGACCTATGTTTATTCAGTGTATACTTATGTAGATATTATGTTCAAAATACCTGGGTTAACAGAAAAAGACAAGCAATGTAAATATTTACCTCATTAGATATATTCAGCAAGCAAATTAAAGGAACTAAAGTTTTCTGAATTGTGTTGGGGACTTGAAAAAAAAACAACAAATGGGCAAGATAGTAATAGTGCAAGGTTTTCAATAAAAATAGTAGGGATTGTTGAGTTAAAGACTTGCAGAAAAATACTCGTTAAATTAAGAGAGAGAGATGAAAATGGATTCATTTAATTATGCACTTGGGCATATAAAAATGCTTAATACAAAGAAGTTAAGTTATGCTAGTTAAAAGTTTATCTCCCTTTCCAGAGATCTCCATGCTTTCACACAACAAAGGCATTGCCACTGATGCTGGAAATATACTTGGCTGAATAATAAAAATAATGTATTCACGAGTAAATTATTCAGAGATTGACAGGAAAAATGTTGAATAAATTATTCACTGAACATTATTTAATAATCTAGAGAGCTGGTCAAATAATAGAAATATGTATTTCAGATAATTTATTCAGAGACTATGTCAAAATCCTTTGGCTAGGATTTTCCTAGACCATTAGGAATAAATAATTTGGCAAGTTATTGATTATAGCTCATCTCTGTATTAAAACAAAATTCAGCAGGAATGCAGCTAAGCAGAAAGATACATAATTGACAATAAAGTGTCATCATCCTGATGATGAAAATCTTTTATCATGCATGCAAACACAGCCTGTGTTCGAGAATCGCTTCAAACGGTGCTTAAACACCACACAGGCTCATACTTTGGGGGCTTTTAAGATATGTAAGTCTGTGTTAATAAGGGTTATCAGGCAGCACAGTAGGGTTGGGCAGAATCCTGCCAGCCAGTGGTGTGGGGCTGGACAGGTTATCTATCCTTTCCTTATAAAAGATTGTGATTAATTTTCCTCAATATAAGTAACTCAGTTAACTTTGATATGGGAGAGCAAAAGCAGGTTGCATCTTTCTGGTTTAGCCTAGGTTTCAAGGCATCTGTGCTCAAACAGCTGAAGCGAGAACAAGAAATAGACCTCTTTATACACCTTCACCAAGGAGTTTCAGAACAGATGTTTTTCCAAGGAGCAAATCAGTGAAGAAGGGGAAAGGCCGTGGTTTGTGTGAGGAGTGCTCACAATGCCGCTGCCACCCCGAGGTACACCCAAAAGGCTCTTAGGAGTCTGGTTTTTTCTGAGTGCTTTTCCTGTGGGAATGCGAATCAGCACTATATCCTGCACAGTACTGTCTTACGAAGCCACAGTTCAACTTTGAAAAATAGAGAATTGAAAAATTCAATGTTTTCTTCATCAAAAGCTCTCCTCATGCTAAGGAAACCAGCTGGACATCTGAAGGAAGGGGCAGTCTGCCTCCTCCTCACTAAATGCACAGAATTTTTCTTTTTCCTCAATTCACCTGGCAAGGAAAGCTAAGACAGTGAGTACTTCTCTGTGGTTAAATATTCTATGCATTGTACTCCTGTCACACTGGACATCAGACACATTAATACCATAAAGACTGCAAGTTCTTGATATTGAAGAACTGGTAGAATGGATTGAGAAAGCAAAATACAATGCAAAAGTTAATTTTCTGAATCCTTGTCACTACAAAAAGGCACCTGGCAGAAGGATCCTCTTCACTTGTTATTCTTTACTTCTGAAAGTGAATCTCTAGCAATTGTAATTAGAGGTGAAATAGAAAGCAGGAGTTTTGTGAAAAATTTGCACCCAAAATTAAAATCTCATGCAGACGTTACATGCATTACTGCTGGCAACGTATTTTAGTGCTATTAGGTACAATTTCCTTCAACTTCCACCTGCCCTCTAAGGGACAGTCCTGTATTCCCAGCTATTATTATACTCACTCTATTTCACATCCATCTTCATACCATTCATCCCTTCAGACTCCTCCACAGATTCTTCTTCCAGTCGTGGTTACCTTTTCTTCCTTTTCATATTTTGAGGGTGGGAGGGAGAGAGAAGATGCATTTCACCGTGTAGCTTTATGCTTCATTAACAATAACATGCTAAAACCTATCAGCCTTCAATTAGTCGGTTCACCATGTGTTTAGCCAGGCTGACACCTGAAGATGTCTCTGTGTGCTCTCTTGATATTGCTGTGTCTTCTCTTTTTCATCAGTTCATTAATATACTTACCAAATATAGTGTCCATCCATTTTGTATGTGGAGACTGTGAAAGTGTCCGTAACACTGGCAATTATAGAAGTACATGTAATTAAAACAAACCATTTTGATACTTGTTGTTTTGTAACACATAACTCACCCTTCTCCCAGCAGGATGGAATTTACAGTACGTGCCATGGAAACTTGCATAATATTTACTTTGCAGCATCTGCTTGAAGAATGAAAAAGCCAAGCTGACCCTGAACACATGGTGAATGTAAATGGAAAAAAATCAAACTACTCATCCACTCCGCTGGTTTTAGATGGAAAACAATTTTTTCCCCATGTTCTTAATGATCTTGAACTGAAAAGGGCGATGGATTGTAATATTGTGCTTTTGTTTGGGTGGATCACACAAGTCTCTCTTTATATCTGTTATCAGCTGTCCAATCCACTGTGTCCAAACGTCCAAACATTAATGCTTCACACCATCTCAAGTGTATTAATCTCATTCAGGTCTTAAACATCTGAGCTTCAAGTCCGCACAGAACACTAAATTATTAATACAGACACATGAAATTGCCTCATTATACCCTTCCAAATATATGAAGAAAAAAATTTTAATATAAACTAAATCACTGTCTTATGCCAGTGATCTGAGAGGCTCTAAGGAAGGATTGATTGTTCCATGGTTAAGCTACTCTTAGTTTTCTTGTTTCTCCTCTCAAATTTTCTGAACTTTAAGAGAAAAATACTAAAGGTCACCAATTAAATAAACAACAAATTAAATCCTTCCCAATCCTTGAGTAGATTAAGAAGATATCTCACAATGTATTTATTATACATGTAATTGGCAAATGGCATTGACTTCTGTGTGGACAATTATTGATAGTTTGGAAGGTTATTTATAGATAAGTCCTAAGGCTGTTCCTGGAAGAATATAATTAATGATATTAATTCTCTTCCTACTTCTCTAATTTCCCTTTCAACAAAAGCTAATGCTGTCTCTAATCTTTTACCCACAATAAAGCTATTGCCATAACAACTTTTTCCTCCAGGTTATCTAGTAATTTACCATATAGTTACTAAATTAGAAACTTTATTAAGGTTAGAGTAAGTCAGAATACAGTCAGCATAAGTGACATCTACAGCACTTTACTTAGTAAACCAGCCACAAGTAAAGAAAAGTGTTATTTCATAAAAGTACAGAGAATTTTATCTCACTTTACTGTAAAGAACTGTAAAGTTTTTCATACTTTTGAGGTCAAGCTTAAAAGCCTTTATCTGACCAGACCATTCTTCCTCTTTTCTGTAAATAAATTAATTATTTTTATTATAAAATTCTTGTTATAACATCTATATTTTTATGTTATAGTTGTCTGGATGTTTGAATATGGTTTAGATTTGTGCTGTTCTCCTTCTGTTTTTCAGTTAACCATTTTCCATTAACTGCTTTAGCAAATCACCAGGATTGTTCTCCTACTGGAAACATTTCAGCTTCAGCCAGTACATAAATTACCTTCAACTTCTTTCTCATTCATACAGAGGCTTTAGTGCTTCTTTCCTCATTCTTGTTACATACTAATTTGGTTTTGGGCAGTTTTTAATTTCTCTCTGAGGTCAGCTGCACTGTCTGTGTCCCTTCCCGGCTTCTTGTGTACCCCCAGGTACTCGCTGGCAGGGGTGGCATGAAAGCAAAAGACCTTGATGTTGTGCAAGAACTGTTCAGAAATAGCTAAAACAACCCTTATTACCAGCACTGTTTTGGTTACAGTCAAAACCAAGAAGGGTCAAATAAACCAAAAGAATAATAAGGTTTAACAAAAGACATAATTTTTGGAGGAATAGCTAATCACACCTCTTATAACTAGTGGGAAGTCTGGGTTAAAAAATAAGTCTGCTCTTTCCCTTTGTC
>WEKY01001512.1:0-19211 GCA_013390045.1 Picathartes gymnocephalus | reverse complement strand
GGCACCCCAGCAGATGGCAACAGGTTCAGTGGCTGCTCTCACAAGCAGAGGCTCACCCAAGAGGCAGAAGAAAACAGCTCCAAGCCAGGGCTCCAGCAGCAGCAGCGAAAAAAAAACTTCTCTCTCGCAGAGCTGCCTCTTCCCGTGTCCTCCTCGGAAAGCCAGTCCCGCTCCGCCCCTGCCCTCTCCTTTTACCAGTCCCCAATTCTCGAGATATTCCTCCACGCCCCCCCCTTCGAGAGAAAACTCCCCGACAGAACAGTAAACATAGATGGGCCTTTTCTTTAGGCCTAGGTATAGCCTTTGTTTTTCTTAAGTACTCAGTGATTAAGGCTATTTAGCAACTGAATGGAAAAAAATTCTATACTGTTAAAAGGAAACAAAAGGAAAGACAACCCAACCCCCAACAAGGACATACTTAGATCAAATTAAATATTCCATAGAGAGGCTTCATTTTTTACTGATTGTGATCAACATGAACACAAAACTAACAGGTTTGATCACAGGAACAAAAAAAAAAAATTGGAATTTTATAAGCATCCACTGTGGCCTTTTAAGAAAGGGAGATCTGAGGATTTTTCAGAACTATGTTCCCTTTTCATTTATTACCATGTCCCAGTGGGAGAAAGAAGGTGGAAAAGAAGTAATAAAAGCATAGAAGTTCAGAGAGAATAAGTTTATAATTTAATGGCAGACTATTCACAAACGCCAGAGAACAGCAGTGTATTAATTTAACATAGCTATGGCTTCACTGCATCATCAGTATTTCCAGATCAGTATGATTTTGTGAAAAAAATGAAACTTCTGATGTGATACTTTCTGTAAACACAGATGTGAATCAAACCTTGTTGTTGGGGTGATCAACAGCTCTGCAACTTCAGTCATATCAAAATGACCACACTCTATATAAGGGGACTAAAGGCAAGAGGGCACACAACATTGTCTGAAGATGAAGATCTCAAAGTCCTTCTGGAACATATGAAGAACAATATGGTTGCATACAAAATTTATACCAGAGAAGAAAGGCTAAGAAATAGGTAAAGTCAACTGCAATATCTGGTGAGAATCAGTGCACTAATGCTTGTTGGGAGGTTTTTCCCCCATAGGGAAAACCTCTTTGTCTAAAGCTGAATATAACTTGGCATGGATGATAATAGACTGCACAATATAAAATAATAGCAACATTTTATATGAGGAAAAAACAGTATGGTAGAGACTTGGCATTTAGTATGACCTTCATTAATTTTACTGTGGTTCCACTTAACTAGAATTCATGCATTACCAATGTACACCCTTGTTTACAAGACAGGATCCTGCAGAGGAGTGAAACAAAACAGAGACCAAGAAGGGAGAGATGATAAGGCAACTAAGGGGAATATACCGTCCAGAGAAAAGGCTTTGCCTGAGCACAGGAAGAATACAAAAGACTTTCCTCTCTGTCTAGATCACATTTGTTGGAAAACGCAACCTCAAGAAGCAGCATTTGAGACTTTGCCTGGAATTTATAATTTTATTTGTGACAAGCAACAAGCAGATTTGTTAAGCATTTTAATGCTGCTCTATTTTCTTGATGTGTTTTGTTTTGAACAAAACTTTACTTGTTTAGAAATAATTAAACACAAATGAAAATTAAATGTACTATTCGATTGTTTTGTTAAAGCAAAACATCCCACTCAGTCTGAAATCAACCTACAATTTGGGCCTTTATTTAAATTTTGTGGAAAATTAAAATAAAGATACATTTTCCTTTGGTGTTGTCCCTTAACATTCTTGGTTTGGTTCCTTGGGCAAGTTCAAATTAAAAAGAAAAAAAATAAGAGTTACAATCATTTACAGATCTCTACTCCTGCCAGAAATTCTTGGGCCATTACTGGTCTGTCAGTGAAGAGACGTTGGTAGGGAAATCACTCTTTTTCAAGTGCTCTTTTAAGAAACTATTTCTGAACCTTCATTTGTGCTCTTTTTCAAACATTACTTTAAAAGTCTTGCTATTGTTGCTTATGACAGCAGCATGCAGTAAGTTAGGACATCAGTGTAAAATCTGCTAGATGTCAAGATTTATTACATTATATTACAGAGGAAGAGCTTCATATCTCAGGGATAATAGTGACGAAAAAGTCAAGCAGAAACAAGTACAGAACATCTGCAAGCAACTTGCACTCTGCCAGGTGAAATCATGCTGCTCCTGAGGCCAGGGATGCTTTAGCAGGCTTTGCCACCAACTGCAGTGGACTAAGTACCCATCTTTACCTCCTACAAGGAATTCCCCAGACAAATATCCATAGTCAACCCTAACGCAGAGATTAGGAGACTAATCATATCTTGTTTAGCCATATAAATCCCAGTTCAGCCCTTACAACTGTCCTAATTCTGTTATCAAAGGAGTAACTTAATATTGCTGACCCAGTTCAATAATGTGATAAGAGGTGATAAAGGGGAGTATTCATCACGATAAGGTTAACACACACTTTCAGTGAAACAAAACTGACTCCTGTGACCACTTGAAGGCACCTAGGCCACCCTTCCATTCTGAATCACCTGTGGCAAAAGAGCAGCAGAGGCTCACCTCTCCCTGTGCAAGCTTCCCATTTTCCCCAGCATTCATTGATGTGGTAGAGAGTATCTAGAAGCTGTCTGCCCTGTGGATACCCCACTGCTCTGTGAGGAGTAAAAAGAAAGCTGTTACAACTCTCCATACAGAAAAACTCTTTCAATAGTTTAACAGTAATATAGAGATAAAATGCCTTTAAACCTCTAGGAATGTACTGCAGAGGACAAAAATGCAAAATAGTCAAAATATAGGGAGGCAAAGGTAAAATAAAGAAAGGATATCTTCAGCCTATCCAAGTATTCCTTTACCAGGGTGTTTACTAGATGGCTGTTCTAGCTATTATGTCAGACATTCTCTCTCCTTTTCCACACTCTTTTCTTTGTTGTGACTGTTCTTATTGTCTGAGAGTTGAGAAGCATTTGAAACGAAGGAGTCACATTTTCAATAATACATCAAACATAATTTGAGCACATTCAGAAGTGATAGGGCCCATAGCAAATTACATATTGCAGAGCCTCATCAGCTGAAGCGATTACTTCATTTCTTCAAGTCATTTTAATAGGGCTAAGAAACTGATGCTATTTACATCATGTATATAAATAACATGTATCTCATATTTATATAAAATGTGTGAGATTGGTGAACATTACTGCAAGTGTTCATTTGAATTTTAACTTGAATTCATATTACCAGTGATTGCACAATAGAGACAATGATTGTACCCAACCCCTTTTGAATTTTCTCTCTGCAGGATTTCAATGAGTCTCTGCTTTTTTTTTTTGTTTGAGTGTTCTCAGAGGCAAGGGCTTGTGATGACAAGTGCAGTCTTTACAGGGAACACTATTTCAAAAATCATGTTAGGAGTGGTCCTAAAGATCAGCCCTCTGAAGACAAACTCACTGTATTATGAAGGGCAAAGGGAAAAAGGAAATAGGAAAAAGGAAAAATGAAGAAAAGGGAAAAAAGAAAAAAAGAAAAAAAAGGAAAAAAGGAAAATTGAGACATTTTCAGTATTTTGTTTGAAGTTTGCTTTGATTTCAGTTAAAATGTGCATATAAGCACTATAAAACTTAAAACCTGGTTTGATAGATTTCAAAAGTGTTTATCAAAGACAATGAGCACTTGTCAGCAAACTGTTCCATCCTTAGATAAATCAGAGACATATAAAAGCATATTTTTCTTTTTATGCATGCTGCTACAACTGGTAGAGATAAGTATTTTTGCAAGAAACTGCAGTTAATCCTGTAACAGTAGATTATATAGCACAGTGGGTTTGGTCTATGACAGTGCTCCATATTTCAAGTGGGTAACATTTCCAAAACCCCACAGAGGGGAAAACAATGAGCCACCCACACAAGGCACTGAAGCACCTCAGAGAAAAGAAGTTTACTTTACTAATGAAAGCTTTGTAAGCTATTAATCTCACCTACCTGGTATTATTTTACATAGTGTATGGGACGATTCATCACAGGATACCCTTATTGCCAAAATTCCTCACCAGAGCCCTCAAGACCAGCAAAGTGAGTGTGGGTTTCACCTGTGAGGACTCTGGAAGTGGAAGAAAAAAAAAGCAAAAAGCTGTGCTCATTCATTTAGAGTGAAAATAAGAGTTTGTTGATGGCTGAGGAGTCTGGTTATTATTTCAAATACTACTTTTAATTTGCCTGTTATTCAGTTTGTAGAATAATAATAGCACTTAGAAGCAAATAGTACCTCTGAACAAGTATATCTAAGAAAATTATGTGCCAACTTGAGGAAGTCTAGAATTATAAATAAAAATTAAAATTGACCACATCTTTGGTCCACCATAGCTATTAGAATTTCCATTATGCAATATCATGTCCTTCCAGGTTAGTTTTGCCCACCAAAAGTATCATGCAGAATGTATCTCCCAAATCCCAGCTGGATCAAAAAAGTAGCATGAATGACCTATTTTTAAAAATTATGTTTGCCTGCTAGATTGGAGGATGCTTTCCAACTTCTTTAATGACATGTTTTTTACTAAAAAGCCATTTAGATTAGTTGTGACTGTCGTGACTGAAAACCACAATGGCTGAAGGACATAATCATTGTGAAAATTGAGGTGACTTCCCAAAAGACTTTGATGTATTCCCACAAGCTGGCAATGCCATGGGCACAGGCTCTTAAAAAATTCATCAATGAAATCTCACCCTCACTTGACATACAAAGGTGTTCCTAGTCACATTAAACACTTTTGAGTCTGGACTTTAACTGCCCAAAAAATTAAAATCCTGCATTTCAAATATGGCTGATATTTTTGCTGTTGTAATGTTCATTTAATCGGGATTTTTTCAGAGTTTGAGAGTGCTACTAGTCTATGATGGACAACCAAATAAAAGGCAAATAAATCAGTTTCTGAAAAAAACTGACCTTAAAGAATTTTTCTGCAAAAGAAATCATGTCATAAAAAAAGTGAGGCACAGACATTTCTAGGCCAGTAGCTGAACCCCAAGGCAACCTTCTAGCTAATATGCAAATGTTAGAAGCAGCTCTGTATAATGGCTTTTTACAGTCTGGATGCATAATATAACAAAGAAAGTTTTATATTTTAATTCACGTTTGCCCCTATATAACACTAGCTGAAAGATCAGTGAGTCTCTGGCACCGTACATCTGAAGACAAGGCTGCAATATAGCATGGCCCTGGAGCCAATAGGTATTTGGCCCTGGATCTCAAAGGAGGTTTGTGTGGAGGACAGGAACAAATAGAAAAAAAACCCCACAGTTACATTAACTTTGCATTCAAGTTGTTCCCATAGTGCACGAAGACAGGAGAAACTTTAAGCCAAGAAAAGAGAAGGAAACAAGGCTGTAGCACATTCAGAGTAAGGCCAAAACAGGAGGGATTCCAAGGAAGGAAAGAGGTTCTGAGGGCTCTTTGCAAATGAAAATTGGCAAATTGGCACTGAGCCACTTTTGCAGTGAGTCAGAGCTAAGGTCACTACTACAGACAGCGCTTTGCCACTCCTGATTAATAAGCTTTGTTTGGGGATTGTCAGCTCAATTTATTATACATAAATTAAATTTGATTTTCTCCTGCATTGACAAATTATATACAGACAAGCTTATGGAAACCTCCTCTGCTGTTAGCATACATTTGTTCATATTTCTAATACCTGTAGTTCAAAAAGGCTGAGGGTCATCAGAGTTGTTGTATTATGACTGATTATTATTACACTTGTAAGATAACAAAAAACAATATCACAAATATATATAAGTACTTGATTTTCATTGCATTTGAAAAAATAACTAAACACTTACAATATATACTCTATTAAACAACTCAGAAAAAAACCATATTTGGAATTTATGTGTAGGTCCTATAAAAAGAGTACAAATGTTTTCAATATCCCAGCATTAGGCAAGATTAATGTGTTCAGCTAAAATGAAGGTAGTCAATAGGTCATTTACTTGTCCCCTAACACGCTGTAAATAACATCTAAATAAACTAAATTAACTTAATAGCCAACACAACACCAGAAGCAAAGTAGTGACTTTAATAGGTGCCATTTCACAGGAAAGAAACACATCAGATTCCCTACAAGACACTGAATCCACCTAAGAATGCTGACTCTGGCATATGTACAAAATGCTATATTCAACTTGTCAGTAGGCTTGCACCTCTCCTCCTCTCCCCAGCCAAATATTCAGCATTATGATACTTAAAAAAATATTCCATTTGCAGAAGATTTCCTGTTAGACTTTTGTCTGGGTTTTGGTATGTTTTTCCAGTGTGATGGTGCTTCTTGTTTGTGCCCACCTACTTATTTGTCACCCTCGATAAATATTGAGTACACTGACCGATTTGAACTGACTTGGAAAGACTGAGATCAGAAAGACCTGTCAGGCCCTAACAACTCCATGAAAAGTAGAGAAACCCTGGAAATGCCCACATGAGAAGGCAACTCCTCATAAATCCTCACATTAAGGGAATGCTTACATTTCCTTGAAAACAAAATCAAAGAGAAAAATCATAGAATCAAAAGGAAACAGATTTCATTCCTTTTTGCAGTTACGGATACACTGTTATTAAATGCCTGCGGGATGGAAAAGATGGCTACATAGAAGTGTCATTTTCCAGGTGCACAGATACGTGTAGGACACAGCCTCAGCAGAGTCTCTTATAGAAACGTAGCTTGGGTATCATGTGGCTCCATATTCCCCTAGTCAATCCATACTACTTCCCCAGCCCTTTCCTTTAGCATCAGATGAACCAGTATTTCAGAGGGAGCAGGGAAGTTCATCCACCACAAAGCTCTAGCCAGGTTAAGACTCACTTTGTATCTTTTCAGCAGCTCAAAATAATCTTATCAAGCTAAAGAAGACACAGTGGTTTTCTTGTCAGGGATCTCTACCCGGAAAGGCCTTACTACACTCTTGAGACCCATGTGCTGATGCTCCTGCTAACTTCTGTAGCTCTACTTCCCGCTGTTCCTCAGGGCCACAGAACTGCAAAAACAGTGACATTTCACAGGTGGGTGGATAGCCTGGATAAAATCTTAGGAAGTCCCAAATGTAAAACACTTTATGAAAACAGAAATTTTCACCAAAAGGAAAGAAAAGCATATTTTTTGAGGGCTTTCTGGCAGTAAAGCACCTCCAAATTAGTTCTTTTATAATCCCACCTAATCTGTGGAAGGAAACAGAGACATAACCTCTATGGAGATGGTAAGATTTGAACTGAAGTGAAATGAATGCAAGGAAGGCATGAGCAGGGACATTTTCCTTTTTCCTTTTATGCCTTTCTTTTTCAATATAGCTTTCTGAAGAAGCTCACTAGCATGGGACAGGAAAGTCCACAAGAGCGAAATGAGGATATGTGTCTCAATGTCACCACAGGGAAAAAAGTGCATTTTTTGTTGAAAAATCCAAGTGGTGTCTTTATGGATGACAGCCACCATGAAAAAATGCACAGAGATGCTCCTTCTGCGGAAAACAGAAGTAATGAAATGATGTTGTGCCAGAGAAAACTGAGAAATAGTGTCTTTTTCTTGAGAGAAGAGACTTCTAAGTGCACTTTCATGGCAGTTGAAATGGGGACCATAGTATCCTTAACACTGAAAATTTAACAGATGCAAATTCTGAGTGTTTTTCACTGAATATCAGAAGTCAAGGATGTCTGAAGAGGTTTAAAGTAGGCACTGACACTACAAGAAAGTAAAAAGTCTTTCAATTCAAAGCCAACAGCTTAAGAGGAGACTAAACACAAACATCTGGCTGCTTCTGTCTCCCCTTTCAACAGTCAGCAGTTCAATGATACTTGTTTCCTGCCTTGCTGTCCTCTTAATTTGACAGCAACACTGAAATCATAATCATGTTTGGGATATCTGAGGTGATATTCAGTGAAAGAAGCAGTAAAAGAAATAGAGAAATACATTAAATTGGTCTTTCAGTGCATTTATCTGTAAGATCTTTCTTTCTTATGATTGCTTTAAGTATTGGTTTATCATCCTCTTTCCAGTATTAGTAATTCTTGAAATGCAAGCTTCAGTTTCAGTAAAATTCAGGTTCCAAAGTAAAAACTGCTGCTTTATTCCCAGGAGAGACACAAGTCTTCTATAATGCTTACTCTTAAGGGATTTTGTTTTTAGCATCACCTTGCTCCTTTCCAATATTATTGGAAAAACTATAATTCTGTTCTGAAATAAAATTTAAACTATGGATTGAACACATTTGGAACAGCACCTGTAGTACAGGAACACAGACAATACACACATTTTTCTCTAGATTGAATAAAAAACCCCATGAAAAGTAAGAGATTTGTGACTTGTATTTACACAGAACAGTTTTATCTTCACCTTTCTGTACCAAGGGGGGATTTTTCACATACATGGACAGCAACTAAAGGAGGGTAAAAAGTGCTAATGTCCTACTAAAGACAGCCTCTTTTGAGAAGAATATAGAAGGTCAGCAATGGTAGTTTCTATTTATTTTGTTTCATTTAGTAGCATCTGAATAAATATTTCTGCATGTAGATTTACCTCACCTGCAAAAAAATGTTTACATTCCTTAATGAATGTTCACTTAAGGGAAAAGAGCTCTTAAATATTTCCAGTCCAAGCACATTTAACCATTTAAAAATTAGATTTTTCTTCAGCAAATCACAAAGACAAGTCAGGCTGAACATTTACATCTCCATTAATGTATTAATAACACCATCATTTAATTTATAAGATAGAATTTTATTAACACACCACTTTTCTTCCACTCCTTGGAATACTACTTTTCTAGAGTTCTAAATTAAGTACTTGCTTTGTAGTGACCACTCTCAGTTTCTCAGCACATGTATTGTAATTGCATTCTGGATGTCAAGAAGTCATGATGATGAGACATCTGGAAAAAATGCTTGGTTTTCAAAGATACCAGTGCTAGATAATGGAGCTTAGGTGTCCTTATAAAGTATAGGGTCTATTTCCTATCAAGTACAGGGAGCTTTTTTTGAATACTAAGCATTTCCATCAATGGCATACAATTTAAATATAATTTTCTATTAGATACCTTCCACAGTAAAGGCATTTTAATGAACTACAAAGAGCAAATACCATAAGGACATGTGAAGGCTATCTTGGGTGACACAAGTGATTCTCAGTCCAATTCCAAGCATTCACATCAGGAGGCTCTAAAACACATTTTCCTTCCTCAACATTGAGAGCACGCTGAATCGCTGTATCAAGAAGAATCAGCTCAACTGCCAGTGGAATTGCCACAGGGAGTTGTCCCCATCAATGCAACACAACAGATTTGCCTGGGCATATCACACTAACTAGCTATCTCACTACATTTAGCAGAAGAGACTGCCAAATTCCTGTCTAATACAGTGAAGATACAGATCTAGCAGTCTATTAGAGTCTTTGCTTTGACTTATAGTCTGATTTAAAGTGACAATTCAAATCTGCTCTTGTATAACCATAAAATAATGGGATATTAATAATACAGGTTATGCATTTCATGTCAAGCTTAATTTTAAGCTTATTATCAAGATGAAATGAAATATTTAAAAATTAAAGTGAAATGATAAATGAGGAGGCTGGAGAAAGGTAACTAAACCATACAAGTTTTATACTGCCCTTCTCCTGTGTACGTTGTCAAACTTTGTTATGGGTAAATGCAGTGGAACAGCCATTTTTTACCCCTCAATATTAAAAAAATAATATCCAAGCTATGACAGATCACTTGTACATTTTTTACAATGTATATTTGAAAGGCAGTGCCAAGCACTGTGTCCTTCCAAGACTTGAGAGCAGATGTTGAAATGAAGGGAAGAGTATTGAAGAGATTAGACAAAAATAGAGATGGCACAAATTCTAAGTGCTCCAAAGATCACATATTGGAATATGAATCCTTCATAAAAATATTTATACACTTAAGAAATGGAAGAAGGGCAAATGAATGAGCTTCCCAAAAATAATGAAGGGCAAAAACGTGAGAAAGAATCTGGGGACTGGAAGCCATGTTATGGTTGAGGTTACCCCTAGTAACACACATGCAAGTATGAATGCAAACAACATGCAAATACCATTTAAACCCAGGTCTTGATTAGAAACCAGAGCCAGAAGTATTCCTTGTGCTGAGAACATCCTCATTTTGCATTTTTCCCAAGTTTATTTGGCAATATGGAATTTTTCCTGGGCTGTCATTAGACAAACAGACCCAAATCTTTATTATTACACAGGCTGGACTGTCAGTGAAGAAGATTAGACCCAAGAGCATTTATGGGAAGAACCAAATCAGTCTTTAGGGTGCGATAAGATAGGATTAGTACTATCAGTAGTTATCAACCTTCCAGATTCTACCTTGCTTGATGCTGACATTGACCTATACGCCTTAAAGGTATAAATTTAACTTCTACAAAATGTTAACAGGAAGCTGTAGAAACTGATGAGACACTCCCTCTCCTGAGGGCAGTTCATTCTTTTTCCTCTGAAAAGTGTCCAGAAAACTGCATCATTGCTCCTTGATCCCATTAGAAATTGAAACTTAATGGGAAACTAAGTTTGAGAAATGAGAATCTTCCACCTGCTAAGAAATACAAATCTTTGTGCTCGATAGCAGTCAGATTGTGAGCCTTGAACTGAGTCAGCTTTTAGACAGCTCTAGTTTTGTTCCACATTATGTACCATGTGGGGATACTTTTTTTAATAAGAGAGCATACACTGATGATATCCATGACTACTGGCTATGATTTCTATTAAAGCACAGTAAATGTTTAATACCAAACGAATCTTTAAAATCTATGCAAATGAGATTGCGAAACCCTTGTTGAACAAGGCAAGTTCTTTTTTTCATATTGCAGGCATACATTGTGACTACTGCAAATGTCAGAGCATCTCCTTACAATGCCCACATCTGAATACATAAAAACTTTCACCACTCTCACTGAATGAGAGCCAATTTAATAAATCACTGAAATTTACTCTCAGAAAGATGTTTCAAACCTGTCCTGCATAAAGCATCCAGTCGAAGCTGTGCGAATAGACGTAATGTGTTTGTGAACCTGCACTAGAGAGTTTAACACAATTTGTTCACTAAGACATGTCATTTCAAGACACTTACGTTTCCCAGCCCTGATTTTCCATTCTTTAAACTGGCAAACTCTCAGTCAAGGAGTTTTCATGACTGATTTTGCAACACTAAATTATTTCAAACCAAGTAGAGTTTTCAAGATGCATGGTTGTGATTAAAAGTGGCAATTCCTACAAAATGTGTGAAAAGCATATTACATTTATATAGTCCTATAACATTCTGCTATTTTATTCTTATATCTTTTTAACAATTTTTAAATTTTTATTAAAAATTTATTAGAGCTAGGTGCAATTGTTAGCTTAAGGTGAAATCTTAAAACAAGGTGTAAATTCCAATACAAAAGGAATAGGTTGTATATGCTGTGCTTTTGTTTAAAACATATCTAGTAAATAACACATCATAAAAGATTTAGTTTGTTGCCTCTTTTTTTTTTAAACAGGGGGCTTTCCAGGATTGTATATCATAGTTATTTCTTATAGAAATCTGGACAGTGTATTGTTAGCCTATCAAGATCTTAACAACAGAATAAAATTGAAGGAAAGAAATATAGGAAAAGATCAGTCTAAGCCTCCCTATAATGTGAAGCACCTACTCAACATTAGTAGTATAAATAGCTCCCTTAAGAAACCTTTGGATAGAAATCAGTCATTTACTTAAAACCACTTAATATATCTCTACCAACCACTATGCAATAATATCCCTTTGTGAGTACCACATTTTGTGAAGTAAGATTTATAAAGGTGCTATCATATATCATACAGACAAACAAGCCAAGCTCTGGAGATGTAATCGTGTAAGTAACTCAGGATTAAGAAACAAATTAGAAACAGAGGTGGCAATAGGATACAGGTCTTCTGCTTCTTGTGCTTTGGTTTGTGGAGCTCAGTAGAGGTGTGTCCTCATCAACTTATGCTGCTCCAGGGATGCACACACGAATAGACTCTACCTAAAAGAAGTAATCTCAAAATTTGCACTTAAAATGCAAGAAAACCCTTTCTAGCTGCAAAGAGTTCAACAATGCCCTGATGATTTCAGTCTTTCATCACACTTTCTGGAGTCAGGGTGGTCTGACATGCCAAGTGCTCAAGGGCAGAGGGAGGGGTTTCCTGAGCCCTACTCAGATGAAAGAGGTCTGAAGTAGCATTGGATTTTAAGGAGTGTTTCCAAACCAAACTGAGATTTTTCCCAGGAACACTCTGCACAGTGGTCTCTGTGCCACCCTCACCTTCCCCACCCCCAAACACCTGGAAACCATCTTTTACTTCTCACACCCCACTTCTTTGACCTCCCTTTCTAATCAGCAGTGCCTTCCTTCAAGAGAGATTTTCCATTGCCTCTAAGGAACTGTGCTTCATTCCAAATTTCACCTTCAAATGTTCTTTTTTTCTGCCCTCGCATTCAACTCTGATCCTTGTTCGCATCACAATTGGAAAACAGAAGTGTAGAATATTGCAAATATTTCTTTAATCTTCTCCTTGGTCATTTTCATAAATGTGCTCAATTTGCAGTTCAGGCACAGGAGATTCATACCTGCCAATCACTTTGAAGTCCAGCTAACAAAGAACCTTCAGGAGGACTCAGTCTCAGAATTACGTTATTGAGGTTTAGCTACACTGATAGAGGTATATATTTTCCCCCAACAATACAAACATAGAGATTGAACACCGAAATGGAGCAGTTTCCATGCCATTTCCTCATCTGGCAGAGCCCATTCTTATAGCTACATGATCTAATAGGAACATGCATGTAATAGGAATATGCATTTTTAATATATCTACCACACCCTACAGAAACACAATCTCGAAGTCTTCTTGAAGACCTCTGTATACAACTCCACATGATCTACAGGATGATATTACCTCTCACTTCTGTTGAGGGACTGGCAATGAAACTCCTTGTTCTGTCATCTCCTTCACAGACACACAAAAGATAAAGACAATTCCCTTAGTAAGCTGCATGATATTTTTGTTGAAGCAACACTATGCAATGAAAAAAATGAAATCCAAATAGGCTAAAGCAAGGGAGAAGTCAAAAACCATTACATATGGTCTCTAGAGGGAGTGGCATTGGCAGTCTGCAGCTATGTAACATTTCTGATTGCTCAGCAAAAGAAAAAAAAGTATTTTAAACAGATTCCTTAAAAGCACTTTTCGAATACCTTTTTCTACTGAAAATTGAGACATTGTGGAGCCTCCAAAGCTGTTGAAATTGTGGCATCATTAAAACCAGAGAATTAAAAAAAATAGAAGTATTTTCTGACAGACTTCACTGAAGATTTTCTTACTTGTATAAGACTCTTTTCAATGTATTGACGAAATTTTTGAAAAAAATGTTTTGACGAAAGATGCTCAGTTCTTTTATTTAAGAGCACAGACCTGCAAACAGCCTTCAGGAGGGAAGATACAACCCCAAAACCTTTCTTAAAACCAAGACAACATAGTTGCCCTCACCACAACAAAGGTTAATGTTATCCTGCATTAGGTGGAGTGTTGGCAGCAGATTGAGGAAGGTGATCCTTCCCTTCTACTCAGAGTTGGTGAGACAACTGCAGTGCTGGATCCTGTTGTGGGACTCCAATACAAGTGAGACTTGTCGGAGAAAGTCCAAAGCAGGGCTTGAACACGAGGAAGGGACTGAAGCAATCTCTACCATGAGGAAAAGCTGAGAAGCTGTGACTGTAAATTTAGGAGCCTCTTATCTTAGTGTATAAATACCCACAGGGAGAGTGCAAAGACAACAGAACCAGGTTCTTTTCACTGGTGCACAGTGATGGAACGAGAAGTGGTGAACACAAATCAAAACACAAGAGGTTCCCTTTGACCATTAGATAACAATTTTTCACCGTGAGGATGACCGAGCACTGGCACAGTGCCCAAAGAATTCTGTCCTCGTAGATATTAAAAGGCCATCCAGCTATGGGCTAGAATCGGTCCTAGGTGGACTTGCTTGAGTAGGGAGATTGGATGACATGACCTGCAGAAATCCCTTCCTACTTCAACCACTCTGTGAGTCTGCAATCATGATGTTTCCTTATCATAAAAAGGAATTAAACTCACAAGACCATAAATAACCAGTGGTTTGAAAGGCATCTTTAGAAGGGGGACTGTGGGATTACACTAAATGAAGCTCAACAGCAAGTTTCCACAAGACAGATAAGGCAAATCTCCAGGAGAAAAGCTCTCCCAAACAACTGAAGCACTGGAGTGAAAACAGTGTTGGTGTCAAGTCTCTAAGTCCTAAATTTTGTCCCTGTCCTCTCACAAATGCCTTATGGAAGCTGGTTAAACTCATTTCAACTCTTCAACTAAAACCTTACCTCCTAGGAGTTTTATGTGGAAAAATTTAAGTGAGATGTTTAGACATGGAGATGGGGAGAAAGAAACGCAAGGGCTTATAAGAAAAAAAAGAAATAAACTGATCAAAGGAACTACGTTTATTCACTTATTAGTACAAAATCCCAGATCAGGAACCCTTTATAGATGCTGCCTTGTCCTGCAAACTGATCCTCCACACACAGCACTTTGATCTGACTGTTCAATGCTGAACTTGTAACAGATGAACTCATGGGACAAACAGCACATCCAGCTGACAAGAGGTGACCTGCACCAGCTTGGCAGAAGGTTAGTGACTTGCCCATGCTGATGAAGCTCCACATAGCATAACTTCTTGTAACTTATTCTGGTGTCTTCCACGTAGAGGTGCACAAAGTTAGGACTGGATTGTGATGATACATGGCAGAACCTGGATGACAGTGATGAAAGATTCAGTCCAGAAAATCTGAGCCAGAGGTCAGTGTGCACTACACCTCACACACTGTGTATTCAAGAGATATGATTCTGCTCTGGATTTCAGAGGAGCACCACAAAAGCTTGAATGCATACCAACCTGTGTTCCAGTTTCCCAAATCTCATTCCCTGTGGCATGCTGGTGAGAAACACAGCCACACAAACCAAAGAATATGACTTTACATTTCAGTGCTGATGAACTTCTTGTTTTCCTGCTTATCATTTCTGGTTTTGCTACATAGAACTGGCTCCTTTTCTTGGGGTGGGGAACACTGTGAGTCTGTATCCAGGTGGGTCTGTAATACTGTGTTTCTCTGCACTATTACTATCCTTTAAGGTCAGCTGTCATGAGGGTCTTAGGGAGGATGAGTGTCACTTCAAAAAAAACCCCAGCATTTAAGCCCCTCTCAGGCACACATAAGATGGCTATTGGTCTGTCTCAGTGCCCGTTTCTTGGTCAACCACAGCAGCAGAGCTGGGAGACTCCTGAAGTTGCCCTGTCACAACAACTGAATCATCTTTGACATTACAAGACTTGTATAAGTGCATGTGTATGGCTAGAAAGCTAAAAATTCAGTATGCCTTTGGGAAAAATCGCTCTGCATCCCTGTGAGCAAGCTAACAGGAAGACAGGGAAAACTTCAGGACTAACATTTAGAAAATAGTTGAAGCTTTGGAAGGCTCTGACAAGAAAATAGATAATCAGTCTGGGGAAAAGTGGCTAAGCTGGCATCGCAATGTGCCAGTCAAACAGCAGGGAAGAACCCATCAGCCCAAACAAATGGAAACCAATGAGAAACACTCTCTCTAATTGCTGAAAAAGCTTGTACACAAGGGAGGCAAAGGAAATCCATTGGGAAGGCAGTGCACCAGGCTTATTAAATACCAACACAGACAATAAGGCCAATAAAACGTAACAGAATGCTTAAGAAACTGATAAACTCTCTTAAGAGAAAAAGGTACTAAATTAATCAAAAGAAACTAGATTTCTGGTGGGACAAGAACAGCTTGTCCCACTGTTACAAAAAATGAGAGGAAATGCAATTTGCAGCTGAGGTGGAACAGCAAAATAAGAGAATAATATAGCTGAAGCTCTAGGGAAGCCCAGACTCAGTTCTTCAGTCTGAACAGAAGCACAACAAAAAAAAATTTTTAAAAATTTAAAAAAACAAAAAGTCACAGTATAAGATGAAATCACTAACAGTAAGTTGCTGGAAGATACCAGAGGCCTGTAGCAAATGTTTCTGAAAAATACAATCAAAGAAGGTTTTCTCAAAGTATGTCATTCAGAATGACCCAGAAAAATATGCAGTTAATAATAACACTTTCTAATATAAATGTACTTGCTCTCTTTTATGACTGAGTTTGTTATGTGATGGTCTGATCACTACTAGGATACTCAGGTCAGAGCCATGTGAGCTTCCCCAAAGCTCTAATCCAACCACCAGATTTTACCAACATCCAGGCCATCAACTTCAGTGCTGATATTTACCCCTCCTCATTACTTTCTGTTTAAGACATGAAGTTATTGAAACAATGAAAAAAACCACAAAGTATCAGCAAGATTATATTATTGATGACACAAATTTCCCACTTGCACTCCAAGAGAAAATGAAAAAGAGTATGAGACCTGGGACAACAAGCCCAGACCAAGACAGCCTCCTCCCAGCCACAAAAAAATAAGGCAGTGAGGGACACAAAAAACTCTGAATGGGGAAAAAAGATAACATGTCAGCTCTCTCTAATTTGTGGGGCTAGGCATTTTGTCAGTAGTAAAGGCGTCATGTTTGTATAGCACCAACCTGACAGAGCTATGATCTGTAGATGCAGTACAAATACAGAAAGACAGATGCAGCAAGTCACTTACGCATTAACCAGGCTGTAAATGCTACCTGAATTCCACAAATAACCACTTCTGCCTGCCTCCTAATTGGAGATAGTTGACAAAAAAGAAAAAAAGTCTCTGCCAGGATATTTTAGATGCTTCTTTCAGAGAGAAAAATCTAAACCTTGGAGAAGTATGCGAAAACTGAAAATGGAGCACACAAACTAAACAGAATAATTTCAACCTTCTAAACAGTACCTTGATTTTGGGCACATCTCAATACATCTTTACTGGTGGAAGCAGTGTCTTGTCATGCTATGAAATAATCATTTACTTACCCAGCAGATGGTACACAGACATTAAGTTAGGTCTCTCTGCAGACATTAAGATAACAAAATGTGTCGAAGGACATAGGACAAATACACAAAGGGAAGGAAAACCTAGAGGGCTGCTGAATCCCTCACTTGAGTAAATGGTTTTAAGCTGCCAAGATTGGAATGGAATATGGCACAACTTAGTCATTCCCTATAAAATACTCTCTTGAAAGTGCTCAACTCCAGCAGTTCCTAAACCACGTTTTTCCTGAAAGATCTGGGGCGGCCAGTAACCAAGAGCAGCAGACATTATCTTGGCAAAGAGTTATTTCTTCGCCTTAAGCCGTCTAAGAAAGAAGCTTTGTTTTGTAATAAGGAATATTCCCCAAGAACATGGAGTGCTTGTAGGTCTAGTTTCTCTCTTAAAGACCATTCCTGCTGTGCCACTGAAATTGGTGGCAGCACTGTAACTGCCACTTCCTCAGCACCCGCTGCTTCTGCAAATGCATGCAAGATTTTGTGTTTTAGGAGCTTTTTGAGAAAGCTGTGCAGGCTGAAGTCTCAACAACAAAAAAATCCACATAATACAATGCAGGAAGTTATTGAAGAAACAGATGCTTTTCACATAGTAGGTTGCAAGTGTCACACCTTTAACCTGTTTGAATACTACAGCATAAACTTGAGTTCGGTTTTTGGTCTGCAGACTCTTTACCACCCATACAGATCATAAAACTCCAGTCAACAAACAAGTAGGAGGCATTTTTAGGGGATATCTGTTCTGTACAAGGTATTTCTTCAGCTACCTGAAAGCAGGAGCAACACTAGACCTTCATTAGGTCTCACTGACTGAAGGAAGCCAGACTAGGCCATTTCCCCTCTATTTTCTTTCCCTGTTTGATCCACAGCAAGTATTGAGACTACCAGATCAGTTTCATTCTTGCTCTGATTGCAAGAAAGAGCTACAAAATATATTCAACACAGCCCTTTCTATCTTCTGCATGCCAAGACTTTCATTTCCATTTCCAGGAAAGTCTTTTGGTGTCATACAGAGCAAGCTACCTAAAAACCCACACTCCTTGGGTGACACACAAAACAGCACTCTTGGTGATCCTGTGTCCACAAAGCAAACAAAATACTCACATTCCAACAGCCACCTAACTGCACAGTCCCAGAGAGATAAAATATGTTTACACATTTGGAATCATGACTCTCCAGGGACCCGAATATTTATCTGCTGTGATCCAAGCATTAGACACAAAGATGTTACTTCTCCACTTTGGTCCCTGTAGGATCTCATTGTTTAAGACAGCTCACAGCATGCCCACTGCATAAAGACCACCTGCAGTCCAACACTAAGCACAGCAGTTCAGGAAACTTCCATTACATTCATAGTGACTTTAATACTCTCTTTTTACTCCTGTCTTTAGCCAGAAATTAAAAGTTCCCTTTTCAGCCCAGTCTTAACACCACAAAGTGCTTACTTTTGGTAGGGAGATAATTTCACCTCACTTTAAGCATCTACCTAAACTTTTTAGGTAATGGTGTTAAAAGGAACATCTAAAATGGGTCAGAACTGTGAGATAAAAGTGCCTGTTCCATTCCTTGAGCATACAGGGGGATCTAGACAACTAACCAATATTATGATTCCATGTAGGTTTTTATGTTTTAAAGCTCTGGTGTGAGGGCCCCCCAGCTTCATTGTGCATTTCTGGCTCTGGTTGTGACAAAACATTTTAGACTGTCTCCTGCATAATGTTTTCACAGCACCTGTGATTTTCTATGTCCTATAGCTAGTCTGACAAGGTCAGATGGCAGCAGATCATTTACTGGGGAGAGTATGCCAGCCTAGGATGGAAAGGACATTGTGAGTTCTGTTAATGTCCACCCCTAATTTTTCCCCTACTGCTATTGCAACCTGTTAAAGGTGAAGGAGGGGACTGTAGTACTACTAAATTCACTCCCTTAATACCTTTGGAGATCTTCAGATGAAATGCCTAACGTAAGTGCAGAGAAGCAGTGTCATTATGATTCTATCAAGTCATTACAACCATTTCAGAAGAAGTTTCACATCTTTTAATACATCTTTATATCACTTTCTGCCCTCTTAGCACTTGCATCCAAGACCATTTTTCATGCTGGAATGACTGGGGGGGTGGGGAGGAAAGATAGGGGCAGTTCCTGTGTGTTGTCCCT
>WEKY01001501.1:0-61532 GCA_013390045.1 Picathartes gymnocephalus | reverse complement strand
CATGTTACTCCTGCATTAGAATCTTAAAAGCCTTGCCATTTGTGTTATCATAGCATTTGATGTGGCTAATACGATATAAAAATGTCCCGTAATTATTTACAGATCTGGAAGATTCTGTCCAGCCAAAATATGAAGAAAAGATAGCCAGACAAAGATATTAATATGAACACTCCCTTTGTGGCTTCATCATTGTCCTGTTTCAAAAACTATTTTAATTTTTCCCATACTTGAAGAAAGTTCTTCTGAAATTATTGTTATAGTCTAAATAAGGAGAAACCCCTAATGAGAGTACGTAATTTTTGGCGGAATCTTCTACTTTTGTGTTATGAAAACAAGTTCAAGGGTTGAGTTTTTGCGTTTGAGTGTTCTGCAGGTTTGGGGTTTTTTAACTGCTTTGGAGTTTTGAGAAGGAGCTAAGTGATTTAAGAACAAAGGATAGGCATTTGAACTCTAAAAAAACCATGAAAAAAACCAGTTTAGATCTCATTTTATCTCATGTTCCTGCTCTACAAGTACATTTGAGTGAAAGAAGGCACTCCATAGGTATGCAAGGGAAAATGTGAGCTATACTGTTGATTCTCTAAACAACCAAGACAAAATACTGTTTGACTCTGACTGTGAAATAAATATTAGCTTGTCTTTGAATTTTGAAGCAAAAACTACCAGTCCAGCCTAGATCTCTTATCATTCTGATGATATTCCAGCAATAAAACTCATTCAGAATTAGTTTGGTGGCACAGAAATTTAACTCTGATGTAAACCTTGGCAGAATTATCTCTGGCATCATCAGACAACCTTTCCCTTCATCGCAGTGGAGGAGAAATTACATTTATGAAGTATAAGCTTACAAGTGATTAAATGTAAGTTAAATGCATGTGCCAGCTATTGACATCTCATCACATGAAAAGTTGTGCCACTGACAGTACAAGCCCTATACATGAGCTAAATTTCATTAAAGCCACTAACATGCTTGAATGGGTATGGTTATGAATCATAAAGTCCAGCATGCTTGGATTTGAACCAAAACTAGTCTTATTATGAATATTAGCCAGATATTGTACCTATTCTGAAGAATATCTCGCATCTGGAGATGGAAGTTCATATATATGTCTATAAATGTATGTATGCATGCATATACAACATTTAGGAAAAAAAGTATTCAGCGCAACAAAAGATGGAGATGGAACTCTGTTACGCGTTACCAAATGTACAACAAAATGCACAGGAAAGAGTTACAGCTAAAATTTTGGATTAAACTGAAGCTGCTGGATAACAAGGCTTCACTATACTTAGATCTCACAAATTGTGCACTTAGGACTTTCCTGTTTGCTGTATCTTCTCAATAAATGAAACTGACAGTATGATTTTGGCTCTGGGCTCTAGGTTGCTTGTATTAAAAAGCAGACTTTTGCAGAAAATCTTATGAAAGGTACAGGAATATTCAGTAAGGGGTCGGAAAAGAGTATAGGATTATTATGATTATCCCTTCTACACATATATTATTCTCCAATGTAAAGTCTGTGCACTTAACATTCATAATTCACTCCAGAACTCACAGAATCATGTCATGTGGAAGGAACTTCCAGAGACATCCAGTCCAACCTCATACTAAACCAGTGTCAGATAATACAGGTTGCTCAGGGTCTTGTCCAAATGAGTTCTGAACATTTATACAAATGGGGATTTGACTTCTTCCAGAAGTTGAAGACGAAGAGGAGGAAATCTTAATACTCACTCAGAATTTTCCTTGTAACTTCTGTCTGTTTCTTCTCATGTTATCACTGTTTTTTTTTAAAAAGTTTGGCTTTGCCTTCTCCAGTCTGCCACTGCATGGTTGTAAACAGCAGTGAGACCTCCCCTAAACCCTCCCTTAAGTTTGTACAAAGACAGTTCCCTTGGCCTTCCTTCTATGTCATGAGCTTCAGGCCCCTGACCATCCTTACTGCCATGCTACAGTAATGTTTACTATCTGCTTTTCAAGGCTTGGTATTTCTTGTAGAATTTGGGAATATTATCTGGCTGGATAGGTTCTCTGGCAACATCATTTTAAAACATGAAGATGAGAGAGAGGCATAACATCATCTCTCCCTTTCTCTTTCTGCAGAAACTGAATATAGGTCAGAAAATTATTGTGATTTGGCAGGATGGTATTTTGGGTTCCATGATGAAGAACGTCTGCACCAAAACCTAGAAGTATTTGGCTGAATTAAATTTTTGATATAGGCTGTTTATTTTGTCAAGACAACTTCTGAAGTTTAACTTTTCTTAACTATGGTATTTGCATAATACTAATGCCCAAAGTACACATTTAATTTAAAAAATTGGGGGTTTTTTTCATCAAAATATTGACCATTAATGGTGTTTTCTGTGACTGGCACTGAAAACTTGAGGTCCATCAATTCAGATCTTCTGGATTTACCCAAAGCACGCTGAACTAGTATTTGAACCAGAATTCAAAAATTGATCTGTGCTTCTTGAAGTATCCTAAGTATTTTAGGGAGAAAAAGAAAAACAAAACCAACAACCCCCACGGTCATTTTTAGGAGTTCATAAGATTTATGTACATTTTTGCATTTTCTAAAATGATGTCTTCAGAAGATTCTCTTGGTCTTGATGTGTGAGCAGCTTAAGTACTTCCTAGATTTAAGATTTCTATTATCAGGTATCTTAATTAAGCTCCAGCCTGGATTCCATTAGAGCATGGGTAGATCTGATAGCCTGGGGCAATAAAGACCAGTCCCATAATCTGTAAGCTTTAGAACCTTTTCAATTATCTCTAAGATTTTGGCAGAAAGTCTGCCAAAATCAGACTTACTCTAAGTCTGATTTCTCAGTTTTAAAGAAGTAAGAGCCATAGTTGTTTTTTCTGTTTCCAAATCTATTTTGTCTATCTTTGGTGAGAAAAAAAACAAGAAAAAATCCAGGACAATTCAACAATGTGAACCACATACTGGTGACATGTAAAAGAGTAGTGAATAGATTCTCAGTGAGATTCAGATGGATGCAAATCATGTCAGAAAGTTTGCAGAATAATGCGTACATTACTACTTTTTTTTTTTTTTTTTTTAATTATAATTCAATACTTCTTGGAAGTCTCTTGGAATGTTGACAAATGCTGCAAATGTAGAGTGGAGTTCTATACATAGGGTATCATTCAGAATAGACATTTAATTTACTGATTGAGTTCACAACCAGGAGTATTTCCTGGGACAATAATCTCAAACTAGGATTACTGATCTAAGAGTTTATGATCTGGGCACCAGAAGGTGTACAACTGTTTAGAGTCACCATTTTCCCCTTTACCTATGTCAGCTTCCTAAAAGAACTATATTGTTGCCACCTTCTGGTCACTCCACAAGATATTCTTGAGTGATGTGAAGAGATTAATCCTATTTGGAGACAGGATCATTATGTTGAGAAATGAAACTTTCAGACAGGTGTTAAATCAAAGATACGGGAAGCATGCCACAGGATATTCCTCAAAATTTAGAAAAAGAAAAGATATTTAAAAAAGGTTTTAATTGCAAGGAAGCCTTTGGAGCAGATGAATAATTCACATATGTCAGGCTGTTTTAGAGGCAGAGATTTTATTGATAAATTTATATTCATTAATGAAATTTTTGTAAATTATTGAAATGTAAAACACTGCATGAAAAGGGCTGATATGGAAAAATTCTCTCTGTGTGTCTGGTCTGCCAAAGAATATGTATATTTATGTGCAAATGTTTGTGTATGGACTACTCCCATTCTTCTCCCACACGTATTAAACCTAAGTTTTACCATTTGGGCACATTTCCCAGGACCCATTGCAGACTAAGCATCCAGGAAATCAGGAAAATTTGGCATCAGCTGAATACTAGCATTCCTCTTCCTCATGTAACTGCCAGTACAGCTAGTTAAGTAATATCTGAAGGTGAGCTCAAGATTCATAAAAATACCAATGACATTCAAATAAAGTAAGTAAAAGAATCTGTTGGAAAAAAATCCAGACATATATCATACAACCATAAAAAAACCCCAGGAGGACTCCTAACATAATATGGAATGAAGCAGAAATTCCTTTGTACAACTAACGGTGTGATCACATAAGTGAATCTAAAATTGTACATATCTTTAAAGAATTACCTCAATAGCACTTTCTTTTAATATACATGTATAGGCACCATTCTGTCAAATGGGAATTTGACCTGGGTCCAAGTTTACCATCATGTGAAGCAACTTTCTAATCTCTTTCCACTTTATTTCCTTTCACTGTAACCTCATCCCTGGCAATTTGATTTAAATTTCCTTATTTCCAGTTATGTGCTGAATAAGATCACTGAAGATGGGAAACCAGGTAAAAAACACCCACCAACTGGTGAAGAAAGAATACTGTGCCATAGATACAAAACTAATTCTTCAAATTCCTATATTACTCAAATGTATGGTTTAGGATACTTACAATAACATAAAAGCAGGATTGTTCAGGGAATGACTATGATGTAGTAGAATGAGCACCACAGTGAAGCTGTTCAGAAAAATCTTCTTATCCTCAGAGTAGGATGTATACTGAGGTATGTATACTTTTGAAATCCCAAATCATTTCACTTGTCATATCTGCTTTTTTCCTAACACTTAGAAGATGTGATATAATACAGTTTCATATTACCTCCAGGGAACATCAGTCACATATTTTTAAACTAGGTATGGTTATTCATTCCCACCTGGCTTATTTTCTCTTCCACTTATCTTAGACTCTTGCTGTCTAATTCCAGAGGTGTGACTCTGTCTTTCTATCAGAAGACTGATTCTATGTGCTATATAAATAATACGTAGCAACCTTGGTCCAAGGTCTTCCCACCATAAATTGCATAACATCTTAACATTAGATACTTAGTCCTAAATTGGACATCTGGTTGCCTGAGGTTCTGTTTAGTGGGAAGAGGCACATTCAGAGCATGATTCAGATTTCATACCATTTAAAGAAACATCTGAAACAGCTCATTTCTTTCCATTAACAACACAGACAGCCTACAGCAATCATGCTCTTAATTTAGTCATGTACATTAAAGCAGCTAAGTAGAATGAATCTAGGCCAAGCTGTCTGTGTGCACGTAGCTCTGGAGTCACAGTCATTTGTACATGGTACCCATTTCATTAATGCTCTATTCACCAGTGAACATTTGCAATTTCACCCTTAAAATTACGATTCCATGTTAAAAAACTGTGAGAATATTACTCTCTTATGAACATGGAACTTTTAAGCACACAAATTCATAGAAAATAGCTCTAATGTAAAAGGAGAACAAGCATATCTTTGTATGATTACACTTGGGGGTACAACGAAAGAAAATGAATGTAGCTACACTGTGTCAAAGGACGTCCAAATTGTATGGAATTTTTTTGATCTTATTAGAGAAAAACATAGACGTCTTCCTAGCTAATATGAGCTCTAGGTTTTTTTGCAACTGATCAAGTAGAATCAAGAAGCAAACCCCAATATTTATATATGGTGTACTTGACAGCTTCATAGTCCATGGACTAAAACATTTCTGTTGGCTTAACACATACATAAGTCACGAAGAGACGGTGCAAGGTCAAAGGAACATAAAATATAGGTTACATGCCTCCCTCTTTATCACAATATGTCCTAACAGAAGTTGGTTATTAGTAATGCTTGTTTTGAGTTTATATTCATTGATCCATATGCCAACAAGACATACAAATCTACCATCTATGAGTTTATAAGGCTGTATAAATGCATGCAAAGAGAATACCTCCTGCTGCTTGTCTGGGGTCTCTCCAAATATGCCAGTGGATTAATCAGTCAGTTCTGCATCTAGCAACAGCCTTATTACAATTATCCTGTGTCATGTTAGGATAAAGTGAAAAAATCTCACAGGATCTATGAGAAATCAAGCCAAGCAGCATTTCTGATTGTCAGGAAGGTGTAGGATTTTAACAAAAAATATCTTGATATTCTATCATGAGTTCCTCCTGTATATTATTTAGCTAAATATTCTGCAAGGGCTGACCTGGTTATGTATGTGGTCTTGTTTAGGTCTCCATTCAATCACATACAATTTGGAAGATTTGCTTCTGGGTACTACTTTGTATTGTGTGTGTACAGAGTATCCATACCTTCAGGGCATGACTTGTGCCATATCAGAAAACAACAATTAGAACAGATCTTTCTAAATTTAGGTGATGCAAACACATATATGATAACATCCCACAGTCATCATAATCTCTTAGAATTTTCCCAGGAGATAGGTAATTACAGAGTCTCTTCTTGGTCAGTCTGGCCTGATTTATCTTCCCTTTAATACTTACTCAAATTCTTACACCTGGAGATCCTTACATCGTGCTTGTAGCTGCTTAGACACTGTGCCCTCATTAGGCAGTGATCCCTAAACCTTCTACAGTCCATGGGCATGTATTTTGCTGTTCCAACGTCTTCAAAGGCACTAACTGAGGACACCAATCTCTGCTCAGCATATTTGATCTTCAAGTGCAGCCACAGGAATTTATTCTACATAAATTAACTTGGATTATTATTACATACAGAGAAGGGGTAGTCAGAAAGAGGAGAACTTAGCTGACAGCCACAATATGTGGACTGTGAACTGCAAGCAAACTTTGGCCCCATTCACTTGCTATCCACCCATTCCTTTTCTAGGTCTCATAATAAATGTTACATTCTTCATGAGGTTGCCCAGGAGGAGAATGGGGAGAAAAAGGCTGGTTGGAGTTCTTATTCTGCTTCCCACACTTTCTCCCACACAAGAGATAGATTCCCGACCCTCTCCTACTTCCTCATCCTATTTTTAGAACTGGTACAAGTCCAACTTTGAACTACTATAATGTCTCTGCAGTCATAGGAAAAATATTTCACATACCCTTATATCTGTTTTCTTTCTCCATTCTTCAAACTCTTAGCACTTTAGACACATTATACTCTTTAGAGAGACTTGGTTTATGCTGTTTTTAGAACAAGAGGGTTATGGTCCCACACTGAAAGTGAAGTGAAATACATATAACTATTGATAACATTGTCACACAATTTTTAAATGATCTAATCACAGATGAACAAGAAAAGGGTTTGTTGCTGTTGTCTCACTTTATCCTTAGGGCTTATATAAACACCAAAGAAGTTGCTTTGCTGTAAATCTGGATAATCAGGGTAAGAGACCTTTCAGAATCTTTCAGTAAATCCACTTTCCTTCTTTTCTGTGGATGCCTCATATCCTTTTGTTCAGTATTAGGAAACTGTGAAGGTCAGCTTCTTACTTTATGGATGATGAGAAAAGGAAGTGTCTCTTTTGTCCTTATAAATACACTTGCAGAGGTGAGCAGATAGTAGCAGCATTTGTAGGTTGGAAATTTCTAGGGAGGCATATCAAGGGGACAAAGTCAGTTAGTGCTATCAGCAGCAGGCCCAAAAAGCAGCAGGAGGTTTCCTGTGCACCGGAGCTTACACTGATAACTAGCTGTCTAATGAAGCAGCTGATAATACAACAGTTATTTTTTGTCATCCCATGAATTTACTACTTTCTAATTCTACTCAGGTGTCAAGCTAAGATGACAGAGAGTTTCCAACGGCTGAATTGATGTAGGGTGGGAAAGGCCGTCAAAAGAAAACAAAATTGTACTTTAACAGAGAAAAAATTCTGATTTTCCTCACACTTACTGAATTTAATATATACACAGGGTTTCTTAGAGGAATATTAAAGGCAGTGCAGGGTCTTGCCTTTTTTTCTTAGGTTTTGTTATCTTGAATGCTATACTCAATATTCTTCACAGGCAAGGAAAGCATTCTTCCTTCTGGAATGCTGGAAAACAGTACTCCTCTCACTGCTGTCTTCTAATAACATTAATACAATGCTGTATTATTTATTAATGCTTATATGTCTTCACAGCACAGCTGTGAATGTGAATGTGTGTGTACATGCATAGGGAGAGGAAAAAGGCATATCTAAAATGCATATGTTTCAATGATCTAATCGGAATTGTAAAGCTGCATTTTTTCCATTTTACTGCATGGAAATTGATTATTCCAATGGCATGGAAATTATCCATTTGCTGCACTGTGTTCGCTAAATTAGAAGAGAATGCTGTTTTTTCCTCTCAATCAAAATGCATCAGAACAACCTAATATGTTCCATTTCCATTAATACCTTGGTATGCTGTAGAGTTTTGTAGCTTCTCTTTCACCAAGATACATCAATAACTTGAATAAGACCCTCTCAGTACAGTTGGAGTAAGTCCACACAATCATGCAGATAGCTGTCACACATTCAGTTGGATTGATTGATGCGTATGAATGTACCATTTTAGTTTTTCCAGATGAAAACAGAAAAGAAGAGGTGATTCCTAATACAAATTTACCTATAACACTTCAGTGAAAGTTATGAAGAAAAAAGGCGTTATGATTCCTTGATTCTGCCTTCCCATCTAGTTTGAGTAGCTCAAGCAAATTTTTGATCAGCTAGGATGAGAAGTCTGGAAAGAGGAATATAATATCTGACTGCCTTAAGAAACTGTCTCCTTACAAGTGCAGAAGTTTTGCAATCAGATAAACCCAAAGTTCCATACAATTGGAGGAAAATGTATCTAATTTGGCTTCAGGAAATTTAGTACATAGAAATCTTGTTATCTTAATAATCAATTTACCCAACTTTTCACTTCTAGCATTACAAGGAAAGCAGAAACTTCATTAAAAAATACTATTTGAGTTGATTGCATTTCCTGACTATTTATGAACTCCTGATGGTGAAAAGAGCAGCTCTGGTACCTCTAGTCCAGATCTCTCTATGTTAATGCCAATGCACTATTAACCAAAGTCCCATCTGCAGAAGATGACCCAGACCAGATGTCATCTCTCAATGTAGCTGTGGTGCTACAGTGACTCAAAGGAAAGGTCTAGGTGGTTCAGGTATCCCATAATTCTTAGAATCATAAGACTCATTGCAATATTTGAAGCTGTACTAAACTACATCTGTTGAGAATTTAGACTCTATTTAGATGAATAAAGTATGTAGAGTTACAAAACAGGCAACTCTTAGAAAAATATGTGCAATTTGAAATTAGTTTTATGATATTTTATTTTTTTTCAACACACTCTTCCTCATTCATTTGCTTATCTTTTTACAGTGTTTTTATTATGAGCTTCCTCATTTTTATTGTTAACTTCCCTCTTTTTCTGGCACAGTGTGATTTCCACCAGGATCAAGATGTGGCTAAGCTAGGCGCTTTAACGCAAAGTGTGATGGTTTCCCTAGCAATAGGAAATGCTTTAAACCTCAGAGTGGAAACGTTCCCTCACACACAACACGTTTCCCTTCCTTTTAGTGGCTGGCACAAACTGTCACCTCTTTCAGGGAATCCAATATTTGTTTCTGCAGAGAATTTTGCAGATAAAATGAAAAAGGGTGTTTAAAATTCTTCATGTATCTTGTACAGGCAATTTCAGCGCAATTCAGATTATCTGGGGCTAACTCAGCCTATTGTGATTGCCCAGGAACAGCCCTCTCAGCCAGCAGCAGGTTACACTGCATTGTGTGAACAAGCCTGGCTGGGGCCTGGTTCGTGAGCCCCAAGCCAACACCAGCTGCATTAGAAGAAATTAACAGCGGGTGAATGTGAAATGCTGAGTAGACGTGGTAAGGGGTGATGCCTGGGTCCTATCCTGCCCAGCAAAAATGGGTTGCAGATTCCTTTCTCTCCCCTGGCCACCTCTCATCGGGAGGTCTGGAAGGCTGGGAGGAGCCGTGCCATGGCTGCCATTGTCTCTGAGGCAGCTCTGGAAAGAACACGGGGCACCTGGGACTCTTGGTGTGCTCTGCCACACTGACGGTTGTCCTCGCCTATCCTTCCCTCCTTCCCTCCTTCCTTCCATCCTCCCTCTGTTTCTATTCTTCATTTTTGTTCTTGAATTAAAAAATTTGTTACTTATCTGCTGCAGATTATACATAATTTTCAATCTTAAACAAAGCTGGAGCTATCTGCCAGATAAGATTTACACATTTACAAGGATTCAAGCCAAGAATCTCTTTTAGGTACATTCTGTTAGCAGCTTGTAAGAGCTTCTAATTGGCTCTTAATCTTGGTAACCTCTGTATATAGTATCTGTCTATCTCTGCGCTTTGCTTGGAGAGATAAAGTGTTTTAGTCTGCCTTGTGGTAATGTCTCTTTTATGTTCAAAAAAGGTGAGTCTTCAGCCTTTTTTACTGAAGGTTTCTAGGCTCTATACAAAACCACAACATGTCCCAGAACTCTCAGCACAACTTTTGGAGCCACAGATACTTTGAGGTTTATATTTCACATCTATGTGTGAATAGAATCATAGAATGGCTTCAGTTAGAAGGGATCTTAAAGATCATCCAGTTCCAATTCCCTTGTCAATGGCAGGGACACCTCCCACTAGACCAGGTTGCTCAAATCGTTATCTAACCTGGCCTTGAATAATTCCAGGGATGGGGCATCTACAGCTTCTCTGGGCAACCTGTTCCAGCATCTCACCACTCTCACAGTAGAGAATTTCCTCCTAACATCTAATCTAAATGTATTTTTTTTCAGTTTGAAGCCTTGTCCTGCCCTCGGAAAAAGTCCCTCTCCATCTCTCTTGTACGTTTGCTTTAAGTACTGGAAGGCTGCCTTAAGGTCTTTCTGGAGTCTGCCCTTCTCCAGGCTGAACAGCAGCAGCTGAACACGAGCCAGCGTGTGCCCAGGTGGCCAAGAGGGCCAGTGGCATCCTGGCCTGGATCAGCAATAGTGTGGCCAGCAGGGCAGTGATTGTCCCGCTGTACTCGGCACTGGTGAGGGCACACATCAAGGTGTTCTAGGCCTTTCAGTTCAGGAAGGACATTCAGGTGGAGTCAAAGTGAGTCCAGAAAAGGGCAATGAAGCCATTGAAGGGGCTGGAGAACACATGTTATGAGGCCTGAGGGAGCAGGGGTTGTTTAGTCTGGAGAAAAGGAGGCTTAGAGGGAACTTGTCACTCTCTACATTTACCTGAAAGGAGGTTGTAGACAAGTGGAGTTCAGCCTCCTCTTCCAGGCAATCAGTAATAAGGGAAAACAGCATCAGATTACCCACAGGAAAATTCAGGTTGGATATTAGAACAATTTCTTCACTAAAATAGTTTTCAGACATTGGAACAGGCTTTCCTGGGAGGTGGTTGAGTTCTAATCCCTGGAGACATTTAAAAGGAGCATAGATGTGGTGCTTAGGGACATGGCTTATCGGTGCACTTGGCAGTCCAAAGGTTGGACCTGATGATCTTACAAGTCTTTTCCAAATGTAACAATTCGACGATCCTATGAAATATTCTTGCTTTCTGCAGCAAGTTATACTCAGCTATCAGCTGATTCAGAAGCCCTCTGACAGTGTTTACAACAAGGAACTTTGGCTGCCTATTTGAACTGACAAACATGTAAAGCTTCTAGGATATATTTATAGTGAAGCACATAATTTTCTTTATGTAAAATAATTAAATTAATAATACTAATTAATTATTATAATACTAATTATTTATTACTAATACTAAGTAATAAAATCTTTTCTCTCTGGCCCCAGAGATTCCATAAGTTTATCTCACTTTATTGGGGGAATGACTTAGAAGTACCTTTTGATTTGGACATCTTATTAGACTTATTGCAATGAGTTTCAGGAAGTTGTTGGGGTCACTGATACAATGAGTACAAACATCTGTGTTTTTAGTTTTTCAAGACATATAACATAAGTAATTTTCTCAATGGCGAGGTTATTATCATCTCTGGCATATACATGACACATAAGTTATTCTAACCTAAGTGGGATCTCTGTAAGATCAATAATCAGAAGCTGGGGTCACAAGAAAAGTTCTCAAGTTGTTTTATGTTAAACTTTCAGAATATTGTATGGTGGAGATCAGTATCTTTGAAGGTCATTAAAACTCTTTCCTTCAGTAAACTATACTATCTATGAAAAGTAAAACAGAATTCTGGAAGTTCTCTGAGATTTCTAAAAGAATAAACAAAGAGATGGGGCAGATGACGCAGGGTTTTGAACTCCTGGCTAAAATACAGCTAGTTGCACTCTGTGGTATACTTTCATTTTTCTTTTTCTATGTTGATCCTGGACATTTATCATAGATGATATTTAAGTTAAAAAAACCCCAAATATTCATAACTTTTGGAAGTGTTTGAATTAGAGAGAAGCTCTAAGAGTAACTTACAGTACATGTCAGAAAATAAGTCTGAGAGTCAGGGAATGTTATGTTCATTTACTCTGCTCAGCAGAAAAAAAAAGCATACTGTGGATTATGGTATCTATCCCAAATGCTAAATAGGATGCACATTTTTTAATAATGGAAGTTTATGCTTTGACTAAAAATCAAAGCATACATACGTCTCTATGATAAGAATTACTCTAAATAGTTCAGTTAGACCCTAAAGTGAAAATCAGGAGCATAAACATTTACAAGTAGTGTCATGAAGATTCAGGAGTCCTGAAATCCATGAAACCTTTCTTCCGCTCTGTGAAAAATGCCATTGTTGTACTGTTCTGATGATATGGTGTATATATCCTAGCCCATTGCATTAATTCCTATCTAGCTCCTACCTAATCAATCTATAAATAGCCATCTGGGAGCCTCTGTAATCACATCATGCCATGTTACAGGCTGTCTCTCAAATGCAACATCATTAGTCGCTCTCAGTACTGCTGGTGGTTTGTTCCAAACGTGGTTTAAAGTCCTTTACTCTTCTTGTGCTAACAATATTTTCTAGACTTTTTATTTTATTCACTCCAACATATTAGACTACTAAATATAGTAGGTAGAGATAGAGGAGTAGGAATCATTAGCATGTGCATGCTGAACTGGCCATGGCAGGCTGAGGTTTATCTAGCTCTGCCTTCTACATGGCTTCCCATAAAGCCCATTACCCATATATGTACCTAATTATGAAAAAGTATGGAGAATTTTTAGTTGAGCAACTAACCAAGGGTAAATAATTTCACAAAGTTTGCATGTTCTTAATTGCTAAAAGCACCATCTAACTTTTCTATCTTAAAATTATTCTGAGGTGAATTTTGGATATAAATCTCTTGAATAGTTTCAACATGCCCCATTTGCTTGAATTTCATGAGGTCTGAAATTTTAGACTGTGTTTTATGTTCTCCTCAGCCATAATTATGGTTAAGTATATATTGAGAATAACTAGATATGTCTGTAGTTTTCTGCTTAAGATTCTTGGATTTAGAAGTAAGTCTTCCTTTCAACAATCTGGAGACAATGAACCCAAAAAGGATTCAGCATATTCATTTCACTGTTTAATGAAAATTCATTAAAAATTTAAACAAGTATTCACAGATAGAACCCTTCTGTTAACATGCAATAGTTCTATAATTGTAAAAACTTCATGAATTTGTGATTTGGCAGCAGCAGAATGGATGCTGAAGAGTTAGCAACCCGAGAAGAGGTGTCATAGGAAAAGACTGCCAGGACACAAAATATAGATGGTCAAGCTAATACTGTGTGTTGTCATTTTGTGTGAGTCCAGGTGCATGCCACATGTAAGAGTGGAGAAAGCTGCATTTCCTTCAAAGAGAGAAACTGAATCTTTGTTCCTTCCTGGGATAAAAAAGGTGCTGTGATTTATCATGACTTGATTAATTATGTAAGTAATTTTGATAATGCACATACTTTAGTAACTAGTAAATATTTATTGCAAGAAGTTACCGGAACATTGTATCTACCTGTGTCTGTGGATATATAGGCCTTTGAAGAGCTCATTATTTCTGTAAAGTGAATGATTCAGTGACCCTGGAACAGAAATGTATATGTGATGAGGTGTGCTAAAAAAGCATTAGTTATGCTATCAGGAAACCACAGTTTGAAGGCTGTTGAAGAAAAACAGAGGGTTGTAACAGAAACTCCCTGAAAGTTCAATTGCAGAGGCCTGGAAAGTGCAAGGAAGAAACACCAACAAGTGGTCATTTCATGGTCATTAATGAAATTCGATGTTGAGAGACAAGTGGAATTTTTTTCAGAAATAAAAAAGAACTAAGAACAAGTATTACACATATCTGAAGCTTACATTACAAAATAAATTTGAATACACCTAAGTGTGTACCAGTGAGAAAAGAGCAGAAAAACACAGTGTTAGTGAACATATCAAAGTTCCCTAGGCAGACCCAGACTGAGAAGGAAGCATCAGCTCTTATGTTTCTCCCACAAAAGAACTTCATGTGCTACCTTAACCCCATGCTGATCCTTCTCAAAGACTGTTACCCCCATTTGAGAACCCAAAGGGCAGAAAGAGGATGAAGATAATGCCAGAAAGAGATGTAAATACTAGAAAGTTTGTGTGTATCTGTTTTAATGCCATCATTTTGAGAAGTGGACTGTAATAGTTGTATAATTGCAGAACAGTGTAGTTTGGAAAACAAGGTCTAAAGGTCATCTAGTCGGATTGCCTTAGTCAGACCATTACCAAGCAGGTGATATCACTTGGGACATCATTAAGTATCTCTAGGGGCGAGGAATTCACTGCCACTGTGGTCACCCTGTCCTACCAACAAGGTGAAATATTTTCTGTTAACTTGATTTGTCATGTTGGAAATTGCATGGATTGTCCATCCTGTTGTGGCTGTAAACACCATCTGCATCAGGTTGGGATGGGTGTCTGTCATTCTGTACAATTGGGGGGAAGATGAGAAGAAACCTCACCTCCTCTGAGTCAATGATTAAGGTGCAATCACGCTTCAGAAATCCATAGGCATTGCCTTCAATTTCTGGAAATGACATTTTATTCATGCTCCAGGGTGAAGCATCTTCTCATCAGTGCATGCCCAGGAGTCTATCTGAACAGCACAAATGAGCCCAGTGGTTATGAGTAGCTTACCTTTCATCCATAGCTATAATATTTTGTCATCACCACCTGACTGAATTTTCCATTACACACTAATAATGGGTAGAACTGAAAAGGTTGAGATTTCCGTGTGCCACTTCCAACCTGCTTCAGCAAATTTTTTGAATCAACAATATTTTAATTGCAGATCTCCATGAGAACAGTTTTTGGGGGTTTGTTTGTTTGTGGATTTCTTGTTTTTAGTTTTATTAAGAAGGAACATAAGGCATCCTATTCCAGTTCTTGGATGGACATCTAGACTACACCATTTATACCTAAAATAAATCCCAAGAAAGGGACCAAATTTTGAGAGTTTTCAGAAAACCAGGGAATTTGATTAAATTTCAAATTTTTTATTAAATATATTTCACAACAAAAATCAGTAGAATTTATATTTTTAGGGAAAGCATGGAATAATTTCAAATAACTTCTGTAAGGACAGCAACATTTGTGTTACCTGAAGCACAGAGAGTGGTTTCAGGTGAAAACAGACTTTACTGCTGGAAGAATATGAAGTCCCAAGATATTATTTTTCTTCTGAAATGTCATACAATTTCTGACTGAAGAGGCTGGAAATGTTGTTTCACACACATTGATCATTGCATGTGGATCAGTGAATTACATGAAAGAGTGCTTTTCAAAATAAACTGTAGGCATATATACAATTTACAAAAGTCTCTTACTGATTTTTTTAATCTAATGAAATGAGAACACAGTAACATTTTCATGGACACATAAGTATTTTCCATTGGTATATCTGAAAGCATTCTAATATGCCCAAATTAATTCCATTCCAAAGTTCCATTTAACAAATTAAAAGGAGAAATAGAACAAAATCCCTGGCTAGTGATCCCACTATTGGTCTTAAATGGCACGGAAGTGAGATTTTTTTCCTGTCCAGAGATAGGAAATTATATGTGAGCTCATCACCTGTGGTCATGTGGTATTTGCTTGGACATCAACAACCTATTTTTCAGTAGTAACCCTGAAAAGGGAAAAATCCTAAGGTTTTAAGTTTTTCCAAGGACTTACCTCTTTCAGGTGCAAATCGCTTCTCTCTGGAAGGTTCTGAAACTTTCTGGCTTTCCTGGTACCTATTTGGAGTGACCACGAGAAACAATGTAAGGAATACTATAGAGAACCTCAGTCTCTTTTTCAATGCTGAAGGAATGCAGACAGGCTAGAACTTCTATTTTAAAAGCCAATTGTAATTCAAGCTCATCTGAAAAGAATTGCTTTCCCAAATATAGCACTCCCCCAAAAAGTATTTCTTAAAAATGAGCTGAGACATGAGTGAGTAAATGAATAAGTAAATAACCTTTCCCAATAACAAAAAAAGCCAGATACTGAAAATACAGCTATGACACAAGGAGACTTATTTCTCTTGCTCTAATACTTTGAGTGTAACATGGCTGTAAACCAGCAGGCAGCCATAAACACGAATAGAGAGTGTTTAAATCAATATGAAAAAGCAGGTTTTCCAGCTGCAGCCTTTGCAATCTTAAAAACAGCATTAAGAGGCAGAAGGAACACATTGCATTCACCATACAATTTTCTGAGTGTCACAGAGGTTAAGAGTCTCCTTGACCATATCAGCAGGTAAATCCTCTATGTTCCAAACCCAGTAGGAACATCAGTAATTTACAGCAAGGGATCTGGGCAGGATCTTCTGTTTTTCGTCCATGAGGAGCATTTCTGTTGTTTAGGTGCTGGGCATGGTAGAATTTCCTGTTGTTTTGTAATATGGGAGAATTGAATTTGTTACATAGGAGAATTTTTGATGTGCGTACTTGAAATAAATCTCAGACATCTCAGGTTTATTTCTCAGATCATTTTTTTCAACAGTGAGTTTTTAAGTTGTGTCTTGCCCTCTCTCCCCACTTCCCGAGTCAATGGCAATACAATTGCTTAACTCTGGCCTGCTGACAGTAGAGCCTTTTTTTTTAACTTCCAGTGAATATGTGATGTCATTGTCACCTACTAGATAAGCTACAGATAACGTGACAGTAATCACAAGTCACTGACTGGGTTGCAGAAGTTGCATTCCTCCTCCTTCCAACTAAATTATTGCAAAATTTTAATAAAGTGTAAGTTAATTTAATGTTTTATGGAACAAAGAAGGGACTTCTGCTCATGGAAAATTGCAAAGGACCTATTCTCCTGGGTTTTATGGTACTGAAAAATACAGCTGCAAAAAGGATGTTGAATATATTCCATATGAATGTGCTTATTTTGATAAACAGACTCCAACAACATTTAGTTTCACAAACAAAACTGGTCTGAATGATCAGCCCTTCACACCTCTGTGATAACAAATTGACACCTGTAGAGGAGAGAGAGTATTTTTTTTTACTGTTTGTATGTCAAATTAGGAGATGAGTGCTGTTCATGGTATTTGACTGATGGTTCATCATTTTACTATTCTTCCTAAAAAGGGTTAATGATGATACCGATGGTCTGTGGTCCTCAATGAATTCCAAGATTGCAGCTGCATTGCACTGGAGTGTTAAGAGTTATGCAGGATTTCAACTTTTAAGATTTATTTCAAACCTGTAAACTCATGAAAACTTTTTGACAGTCAGGACATATTCTCACAGAGGCTTACTGTACTTTTAGGAATCTAACTTGAGTATGCTACAGAGGAACAAACTTAGAAAACAAAGTCTATACTTACAGCAGACAAATGTAGACAAAGGTGGGTACTTATATAGTCAGTGTTCGTTCATGGGTATTATGTATAATGAGGGGTTTTCTGAGTCTGTTTTTGGAAACAGGTTTGAACAGGTTAGAAATACCTCCGTGAAAAAATTATCTGAAAAATATGAAGTTCATATATATATAAGGATAAAGGATCTGGAATTGTTTTAATTAATGCTGCTAAACCACACAGAAAAATTAAGAAATGCTTTTGATAAATATTTGTATGGAAATAAGCTAATTTTGGTCTTTGAAGTTTTCATCATTGTTGCTCAACCCTTGTTTCGCTGATGAAAAACTTATTTGTATTTTTTTTCCAAAAGCTGTCAATTTTCATATCTCTGTCTGACACCTATAAACAAGTTTGTCAAGGTGGATGGAGGAGAGGAGTATCTGGGGCAGAATTACACAGCTGGTGTAGACACAGACTCACATGCACAGTTATTTGCCGGGGCCATAGCTAAAGGCATACATGGATTCTAATGGCAAGTGTTGCTTCCAGGGACAAAAGGGAAACTGTTTGAAAGAGTCTATAAATCATTGAAAACTACAGAAATTCATTTAAATGACAAAGGTCCTAAACTGTCACAGTACATGTAAAGAAAAACATCAGATTTAAATGTGAATGATTGTTGTGGCCTGTTTTATGATTATTCTAAGTTGTTATACTCTGTTTTACAATTTACAAATGGTTCGTTCTTCTACTCCTCTGTTATTGGTATATCCCTACCCTAAGCCTTTCCCCTGTGAAAGCTGTATGCCCCTCTCTGAAGTGTCAATCCTGCCCTCACCCCACCTCTCCTTCTGGAGAGTTCCCCTCTACTCAGTCCCTCATTGATTCCTTCAAATGTTGTCCCTGCCCTGGGTTCTCCCCATTAGATTGTTACATGTCATTCTCCCCTGGGATCCTCCCCTTGTGCTTCCCTAGTGGTCCCCAGTTTCTTCTCTCCCCTTGTTCCAGCCCCCCTTTATAAGGTTGTGCACGCTCTCAGTTGGGGTCTTTGGTCACTGACCCCTCTGGAGGAATAAACCCCTCCAGAATTCATACCAGAGGCCACCTCCTGCCTCTTACCCTCCTCTGGCTTGGATCACACGGCCGTAGAGCTTTGGCTCACTGGGGGCAGGGCTTGACTCTGGCCTGGGACAGCCACTGCCCGGTCTTGGCAGAGCATCCAGCCTGCTCCGGCCCGAGAGAAATGATCTGCCTGTTAATTTAAAACCTTTATTTTGTCCAGGTTCTTAACACCTGAAAGCAAATTGTTCTGTAATGTAGGACTCGTGACAATGTGATGCCACAGATGTATTAATACCAAGTAAATGCAAAGACAAAGTCTATCAAAAGCACAGCCTCGAAGTACTGCTCTGTCACGGACTGAACCTTTCATACGTTTTGAAATGCTAGTTAAGTATAGAGCAACCAACATGCTGTGTTATTAGAGTTAAGCTCTTCAGTTTGTAAAGTGTCATACTTTGAAAGGTAATTCAATACTGCTGAAGTTAAAAGCTGTTTTTAGGTTTAAAGTTGCCAACCATATTGCACACCTGCACCACATAATTTTACAAGGCATTCTGGTCCTTTTCCTCATCATATCAGAGTGTGTGTGTATGTGTTAAGGTTTTTATTCTTATAGCAGAAAGATAAAATAGTCTCAGCATGTAATCTACCTTAGAAAGACAGCAAATGTTACTTCGTGATATCGAAAGCACACACACAAAATCATCTTGGTAATTTTTTTCTAATAAAGACGTTGTGTGACAAGGTTTGTCGTCTCTACATCTTAATAGCTGTGAACATATCTGCTATTTTTACATATTTGCAAAATCATTTGACCCCTCTGCTATATTTTCATTTAAAGTAAATGAAGGTTTTTAAACTACTGAAAGTGGTAATGAAATTTTTGTGATCTAGCAAGTTACACGAAACTGTTCTTTACCCTGAATTTTAGTTATGAGAATGAAAGAAGAGGAAAATTCCTTACCCGTAATTTCATGTCTTAAAAAGAACAGTCTTTTCTACTCCAAATAGAATTATGGCAACTTTAATGCTGTGACAGAAAAATTCAAAGGAAACAAAGAATATAAATCTCTACTGAGATAAACTTACGCATGTAAATTCACTTTCATTTTATCATGTTGTATACCAGAAAGGTTATCTGTTATTAGTTGACATAAGTGCATCTGCAAGGAGCACTTGAAAATGTTGATTTATTCAAGAGAAAATTACAACAGCTTTTTTTCTGAATCTCTGAACTCTCAATAAATTAACAGAATGGCCTAAGCAATTTATTTGGTGAGATGATCTTTTTAAAGTGCATTTTCAACATTTTCTTCCTTAGGATTTCTAACCCATTATGGGTGAAACTCAGAGTTAGCCAAAGATTGTTTCCACAGGCACAGAAAACTCCAAAACTTTTTTTCATCCTGTATGTCCCTTTACCAAATAATGGTCAGATGGAATCCTCAGGAAATGGGGATTTTTTTTGAGCAGAAATCTCTCTTTCCTAAGGAAGGAATAATGACAGTGGGTGCCTTGTTGAAATGCTTTTTAGGCCATGGAATTCAAAGTGTTGTATAAGAACACAGTCTTTTATAATTTAATTTCAGATCCTGTACAGAATAAAGAATTCATGACAGGTGAAAATTGAAAACAGTGGCTGAAAGGAATGAAGTTAGTACAGAAACCGTTAAAATGCAAAAATGTTCAGATTTTGTTCACTGTGATTTTCAGGGTAATTGCAAGTCATTTTTTAACCTATTTAAACCAATTTCTCCATCTTCAGTTACTCCTATTGCTCTTACTGAATGTTTTCTCTTCCTGCTTTTGTACTGATAGTAGCACATTTTACTTAATGACTCATACCTTTTTTTCTTCTTTTTCATTTATTCAGTTCACAGGACACCTCAGTACTCTACTGGAAAAGGAGTGCCATCAAAATTTATAAATTATGTTAATTTAAAATTTATTAATAATAATGTAAATCTGCAATAAGAATGTAATAGCTAAGAAATTGAAATGTTCCATTTCTTATCTTTGGTCTTGTAAACGTATGCAATTTAAGACACATGACCATTATAAGAGGGTTGAATTTTTAATTGGTTCTCTTTTCCTTGAAGAAATTGACCAAACCCCCAGTGACAGGAATATTCAAAACTGTACCTCATATTTTAATTGCCAGCATAATTCAGAAATTTTCTATTTATAATCCATTTTAAAAATGGAAAAAATTCTAATTATAAACTGCATGAGAGCAATTCTTTCCTTCTTTAATAGATTAGATTAATTTCACCGTTGTAACTTGGAACATGGAAAAAAGCATGAGGAAAAAACCTGCTTGTTTAAGGTTGGGCTGTGTATGACTAACTGTTGAGAGATCTCATAGAAAAAAGTCCTGTTTGCATAATTCAGTGACACTGAGAACATATTTAATCTTTCTTACATTACAGAGAACATTACTTCTGTATCTGGAAGCAGAGACTGGTTAACACTGCAAAAGTTGTCTGATCTATCCAGGTATTACAGATATTATGCTTTTCATAGACATAGTCATAGTCCTTAACATCACTGTACAGGACTCACCATTAAATCAATATATAGGGAGAATTCTGAAGTCAAGTATTGGAAAATATAAAACATTTCCCATAAATCTGAATAGTAAATAAAATACATTTTGTTGTACGATGATGACAGCCAATGGAAACAATACTTTACTCCCTACTCAAATTAAAATTAATTTTAGAGATAAATACTTTTATAAAAGTAACACTTTCAATATTTGCATGTCTGACCAGACCTTGGAGCTTTTTATCTGAATGCTATTGAAAGACACAGTTTTCCAGCCTGGTTTAAATCTCTGTACAGAAGACAGACCATTGGCTTAGACGATTTTGAAACTTTACTCTCACACACTGGCATATGCACAGACAAACAGAAAGGTTGGATAAGTTCCTTACATTTAGAAATGCTGAGAAAGACATACTCTCTCTTACTTTTGTTTTGTTTGATTTGGAAATACAAATATTATTTGAAATAAGCCTTGAGACTGTAAACTCCAGCTCCACTGAGCATGAATACCCAACTTTGAGGCTTAAGCAATCCCCTTCAGCATAGAAGACCTTAGACTAAAAATATCTTACTCAAAATTATTATAGCGATTAAAACTATTTTGTTACTTGATTGTCAATTTCTATTAGAAATATAAATGGCAATGAACAGCAGGCTTCTTTGGAAGTGGGAGTGAATTTGGAGGTACTCTATAAGTACTAAAAAGTTGAAACATGATACTGTCTGGTGTTAGAAAGGACAACTTAATAAATTGTAATAATTTGTAAAGGAATGCTAAGAAGGCTTGTTGGTGTGGTTTGGTTCAGACAGTAAGAACGTGAAGAAAATATTCCAAAATTAGTCTTAAACTGAGTTCCATTTATTTATTTCTGTTCTTTAACAGTTTATTTAGGGGACATTCCATCAAAATTGAGGCTCACTTAAAAAATAAATGTAGGTTTGCTAACATGCCTATCACTATACAGGAAACTTGAAATGTATTTTGATTAAATTATTTCTTTTATTTGAGGTGCAGCACCTTTTGCGTAGTGTCAAGTCTCTTATGAACTTATAGGGGCTTTAAATAAAACTCACTTGTAAAAAGCAGAAAGGAAATTTCCTGAAGGTAACAGGCTCACTTTGTCAGGACTTTGGGAACTGAATGACAAAAAATAGTCCCTGAGTCTTTTAATTCTTTGGATTTGTTGAAAGACATTTAGAGAGGTTAAACAAAGTTTACATGTGGTCCTATAAGCCCTTCAACATCGTGTTCAGCTGCTCATGTGACAACATTCACCAGAAAATTCTGCTATCTTTCTCTGTAACAGACTGCTCACTGAATGTCATTTATTTAAAACTGAAGAGGCATAAAGGAAAGATAAAAATTATCATTTAGATGACAGGCCATAAAATAAACTTATAACGACTTAACAATTGGAGATTAAATACATACAACAGATATTATTCTTTAATACACACCATACCTAATTAAAAACATAAAATGAAGAAGCGAAGTCACTCCAGAAATACAAATGCGTTCTTTATAGCTTGATGGCATTAGGGTACATCATGCACCAGATCTATGCAGCCTTATACTCCTGTGGGTCTGACATGTCAGCGGATTCCCTAGAGCTGACTGCGTTGGAGACCGACGTCAGCCCCACTGGGAATGAGTGGCAAAGGCACCCCATTGTGACCTGCCCAGAAGCTCTGTGCATCCTTGGCATAGACTGTCTCAGGAGAGGGTATTTCAAGGACCCAAAAAGGTGCTGGTAGGCTTTCAGTACAGCTGCCTTGGAGATGGAGGAAATTAAGCATCTGTCTACTGCCCCGTGTCTTAGAGCACTCTTCTGTTGTGAGGTTGCTGAGGGTTGAAAAACAAAAGGTGCTGCTCTCTCCTACAAGGAGCACCATCTGAGACTCCAGGATTCCCATCCATAACACTCATTTGGTGACTAGAGAGCCAAGGAGCGAGCAGTAGAACCCACTCAACCCTTGAGAATCCCACATTGGGTGCCAAACACTGTTGGATAGTTGTGGTTTAACTCCAGCTGGGAGCTGAATACCACACAGCTGCTCACTCACCCTGATGCCCTGCCCCCCAGTGAGACAGGGAGAAGTGGAAAAAGGTAAACCACCTGGATGCAGATAAGAACAGTTTAATACCTGAAATAAATTCTTGAACTTCTTGTGCTTGCTGGCAGAGCGTGGGTAGTGGAAAAGTTCTTGTCTTAGAGTAAGCATTGCACAGCAACTAAAGCAGCAGTGCGTTATAAACATTATTCCCATCCCGAACCCGAGACACAGCTCTGTTCTAGCTACTAGGAAGGAAATGATAGTTGTAGGCTGTCTTAGGCTCAGCAATCATAAAATTAAAAGGTTTTGACTCTTGGAGAAGTAAAGAGGCATTCCAGCAGAGATGCCATTTTGGACTTCTGGAACAGAGTTTCAATAGTTATTTTCAGTATCTATTTTCATTTTTTCAGTCCCTTTTCATAATGTAAACTGTCAAAAATCCTCTGAAACTGACAAATTCACAAATTAATTGAAAAATGTAGTAAATTTTAAATTAATAAAATATTAAACTTAGAAAGCCTGAATTAATTTTTAAAATATTTTTTACAATGTCCTATCTAGGCATTGTCTAAATAATCAATTATTTATGAATGGCTTCTGCTGTCTTTTCTGGTCCTGTTTTTCTCTATTGTCTCTTTGACTGAGTAGGGTACCAGCATCCTAAGTATCATTAAATAATAAATCAGTAAGTAGTACTCCCCTCATCATACTCCAGGTCACACAATCTATCATTTCTGAGAATTCTCATTAACTCTTGTGGGTTAGTAACCTGGAAATATGCTTTGTCATTGAAATAAGGGAAGAAAATGGAAGGAGAAAGAACTCCTTTATAGGCTGCAGTTCTCAGAGCAGGATAACCTTGTCCTGAGAGAGACTAATACCATTTCCCTTTGGAACTGTTGAATTTCTCTTCACATGCTGATTGCATTTTACAAAATGTTTGCATTTATTATGTTAAGCTTACATTGAGACCTTATTTATTTTTTTTTAATCTTACCTGATGACAGAGGGAAAGAAGCAGAGGGGAATAATCTGTGTTGGACATTTCTTGACAGCAGCTGACAGCCGCCATGATGTTGTAATTGAACCGGAACCATGTGAACCACTGTTAAAACACTGTGACCTTGTTTGGTGATTCAGGTAGAATTTCCATTTCTGAAAGACAAAAGCAAAAAGAACTGGGAAAAGAGGGGAAAATGGATCATTCTTCAAGAGAGGAGCCACAGTTTAGGAGAAACACATTACCTATTTCCTGTACTCTCCACTAATTCAGGCTAAATACTTCTTTGCTTCACCCCTTTTGTGTCATGAAAAGGCACTCATTACTCTAAATGCAGTTTCAGGCTTTGTGTCAGCTTGTAATAGTGCAGTTTATCACCACAGCAAGAGGGAAAAGCACAGAAAAATTAGGTTAATCAATACCACTGCAGTGTGCTTGACATTACATTCAGGAAAGGTTTAGCATGTCATTCCTAACTACAGGCCATAAACTGCCTGAGGTCTGTGTCTGCTCTTGATGTGAATGCTGGTTCCTCATGTGGATCGAGGGCAGAACATAGCTTTAAGCTTTTGCTAATCATGCACCCCCTGCAGACACGGAGCACCTTGGATTGTAAAAAATGTGACACTGCTGCTTCCAGTATTCCCTCTCCTGAAAAAAACTTTAAATGTTTCTAATTGGCAGACCTAGGCAAAGTCCCTAACCAAATGTTCTGTTTAAAAGTCATGCTTATAAACAACTTTTTTTTTTTCTCCCTAACATTTAAAACTATTCATTCAGTGTTTGGTAGGCCGGGATTTGTTGTTGGAGGCTGGTGTTTGGGTTTTTATGTGTATTTTGGTGTTTTTACACTGGATCAAGGTAGGAAATGACAAACTGACAATGGAAAAAATATTTGTCAAGTACTTCACTTGTAAGGGATAGGATATAGGATAATATGCTTGCAACCACAAAGAATTTAGGGGGAAAAAACCTCCTACTTTTTGTACTGCAAAATCACAGGACTTTCAGAAATGTGCAGATTCACATCTATGATTAAAAAAAAGTATATTAATCCCTTATTTGTGGAAAAAATGTGTGTTCTTATACTGAAGGTGTAATTTGAGCAAATGCTGGTGATGAGTGTGATGATGCTTTGCAATGACGATGACAACCTTATGGCACATTTTTTTAACCCTGGAAGTTACTCCCCATGTCTTTAGACTCAAAGCTTCCTAGTCTTGTATGTTGTAATCCACTGTGAATTAGGTAGTTTCCATCTGTAATTTATTTTCTAAAAGCCACGAATTTGTTTGAAGTTTGTTCAGAGCAAGAACTGAGCACTGTGGGTTTTACCATTGTACAAAGCATTGCTATAATTTAAAACATATTTTGTATCAGTTATTTCAAATGACATGTTCTTGAAGGTATGTCATCCTTTCTGTAAACCTCAGTAAAATATTCCTTTAAAAAAAAAAAAAAGAATTTCTTGTAGAGTTTATACATTTATATAGTCTGAGATAAAGTTCAAAGACTCAAGGATGAATATCATTCAAAATTGCAGAAACCTGCAGTCCAGATCCTTGGTAGACTTAAAGAGCCATTCCTTCACTGAAATTAATAGAGCTATGCAGACTTGCTCCAACTCAGAAACTGTACTGAAATGTTTATCTAAAGCTAATTTAAAAATCTTTCATCTTGAAATTGAGTAAAGTAGTTCATAAATATAGACTTTCCTTCAAGACTTTTGATATGAGTGTGATTTTCACTTGAATAAGGACAGAAGGGCTAGTCTCAGCATAAATTAAGAGATAAAACAGGAAAAGGGGAAAAGGACAATTAGAAAGATACACTGACATCTGATAAGACTTGAGTACAAGTGAGATATGTTCACTAAACTAACCCTGAGTGGAGTTCTTATGTGCCACTAAAATTTCAGAACCTAAGGTTTATTTCTGAATTACTTTTTTACTCATATTTTTTATATGTTAAAAAGTCCCCTTCCCACCTTAAATGAATATATTTTAAAGTCAGAAGGGGATCATTATGATCACTTATTCTGAATTTTTATATAAGGTCTGCCCTGTCTTTTGAAGCAAAATAATATGTCCTCAATAATTTTTATGTTTCTTACTATTTTTCGCAGTATTTCTAAAAAGTGAGATGTGGATTTCATGGGGAACAATCTCTCACCCTATGATTTGACTTTAGGGCAACCACAGGTGCTCATTCCTGCTATTCTTTTATTTCTGACTATTCTGCAAAGAATGGGTAACATTTTCTGGGATAGGCCTTCCAAAGCTTTTCAGTGCTTACATTTTATATGCCAGATTTTTTTGGTTCCTGTAAACACTACTTAGAAGCACAGGTACGTGTTTATAGATTAATTTGTAAAATGGGCCTGAAAGAATTACACATTTTAATTGGCATGTTGAATGATTGAGTTGTGTGTCTCATTGACTGCTATTATAATAATTACTAGTCATGACAGAATACATATTTTTGAAAATGAGGGCAAAACTCAGACTTCCAGCTCTGAAATGTACCCTCCTTATAGCTAGTTCCTTGTATTACTTTGCTATCTCAGTGTGCCATTTGACAGAAGAAACAGAAGCATACTCCCTGTTCAGTTAAACATACATACATATATATACACATAAAGATAGTTCTCCTGAAGGAATCAGTGTTATTCACACTTGCAGGCCCAAGTATATTATGTTCATTACAAATGCAAACTCAAGAAGTCCATCTGGATTCTGGATGAAATGATGTAGAGAAATTTTGCATTTGCAAACCAGAAGTCCAATTCAGTGAGAACCTAAAAGGATAGTTATAAGACCAGGGTGGCAGTAAAGGTGCTTTGGACCTCATAGCAAATCCCCTAGTCTGGAGGCCCCTTCGAATGTTGGCAACAGTGCAGTGATGCTTGTAGACAGTTTTTAAGCACCTTATTCTGGAAGCTAATAATAAATCCACTGTGTATTTTATCAGCCATGATATTCCCTGGATAATGGCCAAAGAAAAAAGCATTTATCTACCATGTGCATCTACTTAAAAGCTGGAACAAATCTTCATTTTTATTAGAAAAGTCACTCATTCATGGCCTTCATTTTTACGCAGCAAGTGCAAATGATTTTCTGGAGCATTTCTGTGGAATTATGCTCTTTCCTGAAAAGTCTACATGAGGAAGGTGATACCTATTAATATCAAATGAAACCCGATTAACCACTTAAAAGCCAAAACTGAATGAAATTCTGTAACTGTGCCTTTTACACCTAGCATATGCATCACTTTTTCATACACTGCACAACCTTGAAGATAATTTAAATGAATTTTATACCTTATGATGCAATGAAATAAATAAGTGGAATGATAATCATGGTGATTGGCTAGGTACGAAGGAGACAGGAACTATTTGCTAAGTTCTAGGAGACTTTTTATGGTAATAATTATTTTATTTAGTTTTAAGTGATTTATCATCTGTGGAAACCATGATAAAATTTAGAAATGCCAAGTGAGGAAAAATTGTGCCATGAAACTGAAAACAATTGGAACCCAGTGTTGGGCCTATGAAGAGTTGTTATCAGAGCTGTGTGACAGTTTGGGATGGTGTGCTAAGTGTATATGGATCATTTTGAAAAGTAGTGGTTTCGATTTGTAGAGATTCATATGAAATTCTAGTTAAACAAATCTACTCCCACCACCTGGAAACTCCATGAATGATGCAGAGCAATTCTCTATATTTTATTAATACAGTACCTGGACAGATTATTGGAATGTTTATCAGTACTAATTAATAGCAGGTTGTTTGACAAACAGGCAGGAAGGCATGGCTTCTGGCAAGTATTTCATTATAATTTCTGGATTTAAGAATTTGTTTTGACCTATTTTAATTAGGCAGATTATATGTCTATAGCTAGAAATTGAAATGACAGAATTTGAAAAGAACAGGCTAAAAATATAAGATTTTCTTACACCACAGCAAAAGTATTTTGTGATGTTTAAAATAAAGAGAAGCAAACAGCTCTGTTCTGTGAGTGAGACATAAAATAAAGCTTAACTGAGTGTAGATGACTGTTTTTATCCTAAGCTATACCTTCTTCCTACTATTAGGATTTAGTAATATTTTAGTTTGAAAAGACTGATTTAAAGCCCAGTATTGCTGTAATATTGGGTACCCTTGCTTTGCCAACTGACTGCATTAGAATCAGCTAAAAGTTCCTGGAGAAACCAGGAGGCAGCATGGAGTTCTGTTGCAATGCTACAGACAGCACACATTGTAGGCAAAAGGTACCATGCTTTGGAAGAACGCAAATTTTCTTTCAGGTGTTCCAATTTGGTCTCTGCACACAGAAGTTTCTGTTCATAATGGCCAGACAATCTGAAATATAAAGATTTATTTCACATCCCCTATAAAGCATAGCTATTCATTGCCTCTGTTGTACCAGCAACTGCTGCAAGCTTCACTGGTAGTAAGCAAATGGTGCTAGAATGACACTGGTTCACAACACATGACACTATTCTTTCTGCCTTCACAACATACCAGTTGCCAACTTGGATTTGTCCAATGACAATTGCTAAACTGATGTCAAAATGCAATTTACTGTGTTAAGTATAGTTGGTACAAATGCTACTGTAGCTGAGGACCTACACTCAGTGCTAGAAAATAATAACAGGTTTGGAGTGAAGAAAAGGTCTGATGTTAAAGAAGCACTTTCAGGGAAAAGGTCCCAGACTGCAGTGTCCTGAACACTTTAGGTTTAGCACACTCTAAACATAAACCCCTAAAATACCATTGTAATAAATAAAATTTGCCAATCAAATTTATAAAGAAATGAAATTTATTATACAGCCGAAAGATCGGTCACAATAAGCCACAATATTGAGGAGCAGCACCGAGCCCGGGGTCGGTACTGGGTGAACGCGTAGAGATCTGACCTCTGTCGCATCAGATCTCTCCCGGTTCACCCCGACTGTCTCAGCCAGGGTGATTTTTATACAGTTTTGGGTGGGATGACAACATCTAGTCCTTTCTTCTCAGCCCTGAATAGGTTACAGGGCTGGACAAAAAGAGGTTTCTGGGTGTGATGTGTGGTCCATCCTGTGATGAATTGTCCATCTCCTGGTGCAGCTGGCTCCTTTGTCTTCACAATAGGATTCCCAGAAACATAATTCCTTGATGGCCAGGGTGTAGATAGTGATCAGGCAATCATTGTCCGGTTGTGGTGTGAATGTTCCTGTGATACAAATCTGACTCCACCTGGGATAGAGTTTTCACCTAGTGATACAAATCTGACTCCACCTGGGATGGAATTCCTACCTATTGATTCTCTGGCTGCTCTGGTGTTGTGAAAACCCCTCCCTGGTCAAACTGGTTTCAGGGGTTTTTTGAAACTTCTGGTTTTAGGAGGGTGTCTGCATCCTTTAATCTTTATAACTTTATTTCTATTCATATTTTAGCACGAATTTGCAGGGTTTATTTATAACACCATCAATCCTTGCTGATACATCTCTACCCTGTACCGTGATGTTTATTCTCTCTAGCACCATATGCTAAACCCATTTATGCCTCCTTCTTCATTTATGTCATTAGCAGGTATGTTTACTGCATCCCCACGAACATGTTCAAGAGACCATTCGAGTCAGCTAGCACCTGTCGCGGCGTGAGCTCGGCTGGCTCTCACCGTGACCCTCCTGCAGGCTCCCCAAGTGCCGCAGCCGCTCCGACCGGCGGGCGAGCGGGCACGGGCTCGGCACACACGCAGCGGGGTGCGACACAAGCGACAAGACGGAGGCAGGAGGAGCCCGTGTGTGGGCTTCCCAGACGAGCTTTATTTAGCCTACACGCTGAGAGGTTCCATCTGCAAGAACTGGGGTCCGAGGGCTTACACAGGGTTTTTAACGCAGGGATAGCAGAGGAGGGGTTTGGGGGCTTTTGGGGGCACGCCTGCCCGCGTGCAAAGGGTAGGCGGGAGAAGGGTGTGCCCGGGATACAGCCAGGGATACAAGCCAACAGGGATACGGGGGGCAGAGAACGAACTGGAGAGTGTGAGGGGGACGAGGGAAGAAGCGGCCAGCAAGCCAAACACCAGCGGAGTAACAGAACTCCAAACAGACCCATGTAGGGAGAACACAGGGACGAGGCTGTTGCTCTCCCCAGGCAGGAATAAATCAATGGGCAATAATATTCTCTAGGTGGCACCCCTCCCAGGGTTCCACTGTGGGGTCAGGCACACCAGCCTCCTCAAGTACCTACTACTGTTTTATTAAGAACACATTTTCCATCATAATTTGCCACAGCACCTGTAAGTAGCCAAAACACGTCAGTTGATTTTGTGTTAGGGTATCTTGCATACGATTTTAAGATAACTGTAATTTATTCAGATAACCAGAATTACTCTATACCCACTGCTACCAACTGCAGCTACAACAAATAAAAAAACACATTTGAAGATATTCTCAACATCTATTACTATATAGAAAATACAACATCAGTATTTCCTGCAAGTCTATATATGAAATAATAGAACATCAATAAGGAGAAGTAAAAGAACTGAAGAGAACAGTCAGAAAAATCTTATGGGAAAATGTTGTGACCCACCCCAGAAGACAAAGGTAACTGACCTTTTTGTTAATAGATACTTTGATGTGGATTAGAGTAAAATGACACTGAATGACCTGTGTTTGCAAAATAATATGTGGTTATTTTAGGACAAATTGATTGCAAAGAAAAACAAGCATACAGCCATTTTAGTTGTTATTTTCTATAGTAAGATAGCAATATAAAAATGACTCTTAAGAAAATTTGTAAGGAAAAGTAACAGAAAGAAAGGACGATAAGAGTAGAAAGATATCACCACCCCTGGGCCTCAGACTTGATTACTGCAATCTCAGTGTCTGCTGATCAGAAGCAGAGTCTGAAATCTTGGTTAAAGTAGCTGTTGAAGATGTGGCAGTACAGAGGAGTCCTAACAAACTCTTTGGATTATATTCCCTCAGGTTCAGGTGGGAACTCCCAGTACCATCCCTGGGGCAGTGAGTCTTACACTGGTTGATGTAAAGCTGTGAGTCATGGGATACTTCTGAAGTCTTTGATGGCCTAAGTCTTTACAGCTGCCTATTAAAGTCAGTGCAGTTGAGTACATTATGGCCCATGGTGGCCCATCAGCAGAAATGAGCACTTTTGGGCTACGTGTGAGTGTTCCAGTACTTCCCCAGCAGGGCAGTTATCACAGCTGAATTCACTTCAGTAAGGGCAAAGAGACATGGGTTGCCTCGAAGGATTTGCCTCTTTCCTTACCTTGTTCAACACCCAGCTTGTAGCCTGTTGGCTGTACTTGCTCTCTGCACTTGAGAGGTTACTTTGCAGCTCACTGCCTCAATGTTTGAGCCACCAGCATTCTGGTCTTTATTCCAGTATAGCTTGTGGATTCTAATTCCCAGACCTGGGGTGATTGGACAGTAGTACCCCACTTCATCTTATCTGAAGTTCCCATCATAGTCCAAATTCCGCTTTGTAGGCATATTTGGAGAGCGTCGCAGATGAACAGCTGCTGCTTTGCAGTTTGCTCTAGTGGGCAGAAGTCCTTTGATGATTTTAGCAGTGTTTAAGCCATTAATGATTTCAGTTTCTCCCAGAAGCTCAAAACTTCCTGGAATGTATTACTAATTCTGTTCCAGTTAGTGTTGAGAACTTGTGACATCCCATAGTTGCTCAGATTGTGATCTCAATCCAAAAGGTAATACTAGAGATTGTATTGGAATGAAGTTTGATCTCCTGTGAGGAATTTGAGAGCAGCCCTATGAGAAGAACTTGGAGGTACTAGTAAACGAGAACCTGGACAGGAGCTGGCAATGTGAGCTCGCAGCCCAGAAACCCAGTTGTATCCTGGGCTGCATCCAAAGCAGTGTGGCCAGCAGGACAAGGGAGGGGATTCTGCCCCTCTTCGCTGCTCTGGTGAGACCCACAAGCCATATTCAGCTCTGGGGTCCTCAGCACAGGAACAATGTTGACATGTTGGAGTGAGTCAGGAAAAGGACCATGAAGATGATGAGAGGAATGGAGCAAATTTCCTATGAGGAAAGCTAAGCAAGCTGGGGTTGTTCAGCCTGAAGAAGAGAAGTCTCCAGGGAGACTTTATTGTGGGCTTGGGGCTCTTAAAGAAGTCTTATAAGAAAGGTTGGGACAGACATTTTAGCAAGGCCTATTAGAGTAGGACAGGGGTTAATGGTTTTAAATTAAAATAGGGTAAATTCAAACTAGATAAAATGAAGAAAATATTTATGGTGAGGGTGATGAACCACTGGCACAAGTTCCCAGAGAATCTGTGGCTGATGCATCCCCGGAAGTGTTCCAGACCAAGCTGGATGAGGCTCTGAGCAACCTGGTCTAGTGGAAGATGTCCATGCTCATTGCAGGGTAGTTGGACTAGATGGCCTTTAAAGGTCGCTTCCAACACAAAACACTATGATTCTATGATATTGAAAGGTGTGAAACCAGCTATTCTTATGAAATATTCTGACTGCTAAGAGGATGTGGCAAAAGCCACAGTTTAAAAAAGAAAGTCCTTTAGTCATAATTTTTTCTTAACTGTCTTTCATTCTCCTTTTCCTCCCAATGGTGTTAATACCCCCTGTGATTTCCCACATGACCAATATTGCATTGACTAGCATTTCCTATAAAGGGATTTCTCTTTTATATTCACCCTGATGTTGAGGATCTCTGAAAGTTTTTAGGTTGTAGCACTTCTTTAAGCATGAGACTTACTTAGTAATGATGTATATCTATCTGGATTCAATCAAACATGAAATGAACTTACATCTGCTTGCAAAAGATTATGTAGATGAGCCATTATAATGTTAATGGTAAACCAGGTCATTAGAGAAGAAAATAAAAAATTACTCATATTATTAAAATATACTATGATTTTTGAAAATCCTGAAAATAATATTGTTTCCAACGTCTCACAATAAAAAATCCAAAGGGCATCTCCTGGTAGATGAGAATCTTCAAGCTATGAAACAATTTAGGTTTGCCATTTTTAGGGAACATGAACTTTCATTTTATCTGGATCTTAAGCCTGTAAAGACTTTGCCATACTTTTCATGAGAGAGTAATTCATTATCCTTAATAAAGGCGCACTGACTGGGAATCATTTGTTCTTCACTGACGCTATTACAGACATGACTTAATTAAACTTATCTTTTCACAGCTAAATTGAGATGAGATGGGATGAGATGGGATGAGATGAATCCCACTTTGTGGAGTTTCTCAAAACTTGTATCAAAAAATTTTCCTGAAGGAGCTTATTCTATCTGTATTTCTAAGATAGGGGCTTGGAAAGTGTCTAGTGATACATGCTGCAGAACAATGACGTTTTGATTTTTTTTTTTCCTCCCAGAATGTTGTTGAGACATTCACTTGAGTTTCTACTTTATAAAGTTTAGCAGGGCAGCGCATGGTAGGATCGTTAGCCATACTGAAATATCAGAGATAATAGTACTGCCATGGTCAGAAACACTGACCATAAAATTAAAAAGTTTCCAAAGCATTGTGAATAGAGTATATGTCTTCACCATTTTGCCCTGGCATCAGTTCAGTTTCACCTATATGCTGTTGGTGGTGTAGATCATCATTCTACCTCCTCTAAGTAATAATATATATATATTATATGCATTTGTGTGTAAAAATGCTGTATGTATGGAGTACTATATCTTTCCATTTCCAAAGAGGAACATGTTATCTTTCATGGAACATCTGTGATCAAATCAAGAGCTTTTAGTACATTATCACAAAGTTTTAAAGTATTGTATATAACGATATATTTATAAAGTACTTAAACATCTTCATCTGATCACAGCTGCTCCATTTGGTGTGCAGATGTACTTGCATTTTAATCTGCAAAGCCTCAAATTTGTGAAAACTTTGACTAGTGAAATTATGAAAAACATATTTCAAGGTTTTATCTTCCCATTGCTTAAGAAATGCTATGAAATGTGATGTGAGAAGAGGAATGTTCCATCAAGTTGTATAAATAAGTGAAACCATTTGTCCTTCTGATCCCCTTGCATGTAAATGCTGTCAGGATAAAATGGCTGTTAAGAAAATGGAACATAATTAGACCTGACTTATTATAAATACTCTCAGTATAACTCAAACTAAGGAAGCTTAATATTTAAGAGTAGGCAATTAAGATAGAAGTCTTTTTGCTTAACATTTCTCCCCAGTATTTCTTTGTCAAGCAGTTTGAATTGTTTATATTCAGTACAGCTTCTGTACATAATATGACAGGAAAATCCTGGCATTTACTGAGGCACCGGTAGTTTAATGTGACTGCTGCTACAAGAGAAAGGTCTGCAATAATTCTGGGACTTTTCTGAAAAGAAATCTTTAAATCAACAATGAACTGAAATTAATTCATTTTGCCTGAGTGTGAATAACTAAGCCATATAATTTTGGATTGCACTTGTTGAACCATTGTAAACAAAAGGAGAAATACATTCAACAATACAAAATGAAACTAAACAAACTTTTTCTATTCTTTAATTTAAATTGAAGCTTCCAGTTGCATTAACTTTTTTTGTTTAGACTGTAGTCTACTGAGGCAAATAAAACCTTAATATAATGTCTAGCATCTGCAAGTGTCTATTATGGAGACTTCTCTCTGCTACTCCAGTAAAATGGGAAATCTGCTTTCAAGTGCATATTTATTTGTCTTTATGCCATTTAGGATGAAACTGTCAAAATACTGAAAGTAATTTTTATTCTCTTGTTGAATTGACAGGTTACTTTCCTGGGCATTAAATTTTGAAATAAAGAAGATAAACTTGGGAAAACAGCCTATATACACAGATCACTTTATCCCAAAGTTTGAGTGGAAAAAATAGAATTAATTTTACCTGTTCTACTGGGATTTTCAATGGTAGTAGTCTGTAAGTAATTATGAAGTAATAGTTTGCAATTAGTAATATTTTAGATACTGTGTTTAATTGTAGATCTTCTATCTCAATCTCTTCCAGCTCAGGATATTGTATGATTCTATTATTCCTTGAACTGAAATGATGCCTATTCCTTTTAAGTCAAACAGTGGTGCAACATGATGATTCTTATCAAAGTTTTGAATTACTTTAAACATCTGTAAATCAAATCAAGCATAGACTGTCTCCTCTGGAATAGTCCAAATACCTAATCTTGTATCGTTTAGTTACAGTGTAAGTACAGTATAATTCTGGAGCTCAACAGAATTTTATTACAGTGAGAATTTTTATTGCATTTTTTCATTTCCTGGTTTTACCACGTCTCAATTTCCTTACTTCAACTTTTTATTTCATTTACAGTTTGTTACCCCAAAGTCATCTCAGTTCTAACTGAATGCATTAGATTCCTTTATGGATGCAAACATAATACACAAAGCAGCAAGAATAACCAGAGTAACCCATCAAATCAGACAGACTTTAAGGCTTAACTATATGTTACATGACAGTCGTGACAGATATCTTTGCTGAATGTTGCTAAGCAAGATAAAACACTACATGAAATATGAGAGATTCATTGGTATTTGTGTATTTTTGTCCTTTGGAAGGACAAATGATGATGAAAGAAACTTTGTTCCAGATGTAATGGCTAAATTCCTCTATGATTCTAAAAGAATTCTTCAAGCTTTCCTATACTGTTTTCATGGGACATTAGTATAGCACTAGTAAGAGTGGTAAGGTTAGAGATATACTAACTCTTACGGTCTTCAACTGAGTGAAAATAAACAGAAAACACAAGTAAGAAAAGCAAAACTAAACTTTGCTTTGATGCTTCTGATTAATTCCCTGTCAAACTAGCAAAAAAACCCCATTTGCTTCAACATGGTGCATTTGACAAAATACACTCACAAAGGATATGAATAGGGCATTTATACAAACACTAACAAGGCAGTGAGGCAACGGGATCGAAATTACTCATGTTTCAAGGCAGGGGCAGTGATATAGAGCTCAAGAATTTTAATTAGAGATAATTAGTTGTCAGAAATATATATTGATAAAATCATGACCAAAACAAGGATTTTGGATCCTTAAGGTTGCTGCTAGGTAACTGTCCTCGATTTTATTTAGAAACTCCAGCTTTATAATGCTTGCTAGAGTTCATAGCGTAGATAAAGTTTCTTTTCCCTGCTAAGTGATTTATGATTCCTACATCACATGTGAGAATCATGAAGATTCACTACAGCTCTCCGTTTAAATTTCCCTCTAGTCCAGAGGATAGAGAAATTGGGTTGGAATCATTTCTCATCTGCCAGTAGATCTGTCCCTCGCAGGCGGATGGATAATTCACAAAGAATGACTGATTGATTGATTGGCCAAAATCAGATCATCTTTCATATTCATGAAAGCTGACATGAATTTTAAAAAATCTCTTCAGATGTGATTTTTTCCCTAAAAATATTTTTGAATTTTAGAGTTGATATTTCTTGATAGTATTTTTCAATCTATCACAGTATATCAATTATTTGAGAGATTTGATCAATTAAATAAGACTTATAAGGGTTTTAGGTTTTTTTCTTATATCAGACAAGTTAATTTTGTTTTGAAGGGGAAATTTCTTAGTCACAAAAATATTTAGATTATTAAAAATTAGTTCTATTTACGTATACTAATGATAATATATTTTATGAATATCTATTAACAGAAATTTAAGTTCTTCAAACACATGAAAAAATGTTTCCAAATTTTCAAATATTGTAATTATTTTTGCTTGTTGTTGGATAATTTCTTTTAAAATATTTGACTTTTCAGAACATTGGACTTTTTTGTCTCATATTTCTCCGATGGATACTTTCTGTCTTCCTCTACTTGACTGCATACCCAACTATTTTTCTTGTAGAAATCAATCATCTCAGAATTTTTAGCATTTTTAAATACGTCTTGGAAGAAGACATTTAGGATACTGAAATTACAATGTATTGTAAATGTAGTTTAGCTAATATTTTCCTCACTTGAACAGTATATGTAATCTAAAAGTCAATATTTAAAGGGTCTTGTTGAGCAATTTTAGTTTTGAGAGATTAGTTTTAAAAAATAATGGGTTTTAATCCATGGAAGTAAAAAACTTGTTTTTTCTGAGCTATTACTGCTGAAATTAATTAGAAGATCTGAACGTTTCCTTGAGAATCCTGTGTCTTGCTTGTCTCACTCTTTTCCGCATTTTTGGCTTGTATCCTCCTAATAATATTTAAAACCAGGGGAAAAGCACCTGGAAAGCAATAACCCCAACCTCTTAATTGATGTGGTGAGAGGAAAACCTGTCTCTAAAGTAGAGCCTGAATGATGTCTGAAGTCAGTTAAATTGTGTACATATCATCAACACTGTGGAGACTGGGCTTAATGATCCAGGATCCCTCTTATAATCCTGTGTCCCTGGGTTTAAAGGCATCTTCATGCAATCAAACATATTGCTCTTGTAACCCACAAGCAAGCCTGAATACCTAGAAATGGAGAGATAAAACTGACATCCTTAAGAGTAAACATGGGGGACTCTTCATTCAAGATATGTCAGTGCTGTCATTAAAGACCTTGATGTACTGCAGCTTCTCTGTCTCTGAAAGTGATGAGTGGTGTGATATGTCTGCTCCAGACCTACATGACATTAGTGAAATGAAATCTTCGGAATATAAATCCCTTGGCATTGGCAGAGCATAGAACACCATTCCTCATTTTATTAATTTCTGACTCAGGAAAGGCACTCCACAGTTTTGCTGATTATTCTGAAGTATGAAACTTTTAGTTTTCTGGTTTCTCCAGATAAAAATAATAGCATGGTGTTGTAGTCGGTTTTTGTTCCATGTATGTTTGGTTTGTTCCTGTTATCCTCCCCACTCTGTGTTTGGTTCAACCCAGTTTTGATGGACACTTAATCTCCACCCCTGTTGCTCAGCCATCCCTCTCTCCCTCATGTCTTTCTCCCTGACCCCCGCCTATGTAGCCAGAAAGTTCTTTGTGGTTCCGCCCCTCATTGGCTGGTTTATGTATAACCCCACCTCCCTGCTCTATGATTGGTTGTCATGCATGTCTGTTTTTCCTCGAACCCACCTAAGCCCTGTTTTCATTGGATTTTGTACCATGCTCCTCCCTGTTCGCTAGCCCTATTTAATCTTGTGTTTCCTCAGTTCTGTAGGCTGTTTGGCTTCTCACCTCCTCGGTGCAGGACCATTCAGCCAGGCTCCATACCCTCAGCCCCTCCTTCCAATAAATTTGGTTGGATTAACTGAGGATTGGAGTCCCCCTCGTTATTTCCTCCGCCCGCAGCCGCTATCCGCACTCTCCTTGCCTGGCTTTGGTTAGCTTGCCACTGCCTTGGGGGTCCACTCGGAGGAGTGCCACCCGAACGGACCCAAAGAGAGGCGACCTCGAAAGTCATGGCCACCGGCTACCAAGAGGCAGCCCGGAGGAGCTGCGACAGCATGGGTCCATGTCTTGGTTTAAAGACAATTTAAGAGACAGAGGGCAAATACCAGTGCCAGTGGGACACAACGGGATCTGTACTGCAAGATCAGATGAGAATACCTGGCAATACTTGGGGAGTTTAGTATTTTGGGACAGTCCAGATGGCATCCCTGTAGTGACTTGGCCTGGATAAGAAGAAGTAGTAAGGGAAGAGTGTGAGTATATACTGATGATGTGAACAAACTACCTTATTATGTACCTCCGAGTAAGAGCATTTCAGCCAAAATTGATAATGCTGTGAGGAAATCAGGAGTAGTGACATTTACTCAAGATGACCATCAACCTGATTAAACTGTAATGAAATTGCTGCCAAAATCAAAGAGACAGCTGAAGTATGAAATGAAATTAAATATAAAAGAATGAACATTTGTAAGAGTGGGAAGTGACTTCAGAATGGGAAGATGGAAACAACACTAATTAAACCTGTTTTCACGCTGCCAGAACTTTCTCCACAGTGTCATAACTCTACCTGGGCTAGAAAGAGATGAGCAGAGAGTATCCAGCACATGCAGTGGCAATGTGGGTTGCAACAAGAAAGAGATCCAGAACTGGGGTTTGCATAGGTGATCTTGCAGGGGAAGCCTTTTCTCCACTGTAGGCATTATGGTAACATTAGGTCATATTGTCATAGTTACATATAAAGTTGCAGCATCTTCATATTCAACAAGAGATGTGCATATAGAGAAACCTTTGACATCTGACTTTTTTCCCAAGTTTTTCCTTTTGATATCTGCCTTTTTTTTTTTTTCCCTGTCTGTAGGTATTAGTATGCAGGAGACACTAATAAAACAGATAGACAACCCAAGACCTTGCCTTCAAGAAACCCTATCTTCCAGTATCTTTCAATTGTAAAAGTGTTAGAACTTCAAAAAAGGACCTTTCCTAACCTGACTTCTGGACGTGTTTATTAACTAAAATATCCAGTGCTTCCTAGTTCTTAATCCCTTGAGAACAATCCATTTTCTTGTCTTCATAAAGGTTTTAATTTAGCAATCATTCAACAGTCTCCTTATGCCTAGCAGGATGGTCAGTGGAGTTTGCAAAGAAACTTTTCCGATATATCTTAAGAAGGATTTCTTACCAGCTCCTTCTCTGTAACTCCTCATAGACTTCCAAACACTTGGTGGATTTGCAGCTGAGCCACCTGCTTGAGCAGTGTTCTGTAGTCCCAGGTATGCTGGCTGCTAGCCGAGACCCAAGTAGTAGCTCAAATGGTACAGTAGATATTTGCACAATGAAATATTATTTTGTTTTGATGGACTGTGGGGTCACGTGGCTGAGGGAATCATAGGCCAACATGAACTAATTTAGAAGTTACCACTTTTTGTATGCCACCAGAAATTATGAAACACTCCACAGCAAACTTCAAAGCAGCTAAAGATGAAACTAAAATTGCCATATGCAATAGCAGAGCATGAGAATTTAGAAGCAAACTTTTAAGCCCTTTGGAAGAGTGGTTGGCCCCATTTGAAATCCAGTCCTTAGCTGACCACACACAGAGCTCTTGCAAATCTATCAGATCCACTGATAAGTAAAACAGCTTGGTCAAGTTAAATTTCATTAGTTTGATAAGAATCCTATAAACATTACATACCACCTATGGTTTTAGAGACACAGGAAAGTTTTAAATGTACAGGCTTTCTGTGCAGAAGTAAGGGAGAAATTAAAATGTCACATTTCTGAATGTCAGAAGCAGCCAAAAAGATGTGTTTCTTCTTGTTTCAACCTAGTGCACCTGAGCACTGACCTCAGGCCTTTTTCACATTTTCGGAACTAGTTCCACTTAGATTAGGTACTTCATTATTATTAGTTATACTAGTTACTAGTCTACTTATTTTCTTCTCCCTTTTGACTTTAAATATCATTCATAGTCAGATAAGCCCTGATAGATATTACTTCCCTTAGCCATTCAGCCACAGCCTGGACAAAACTTGAAGACTGAATTTTAACTTCTTGAAGAAATAATTAAATCAGTGTTAGCAGCAGCCCATGTGGAAAGTGTCTGCCTAGTAATTCATTACCACCAGCGTGTCTCTAATTTGCCAGTGTGCATGGCACCCCTACAGTAGTGTGAGAGAGGCAACAGATCATTTATATAAATTAAAATCAATAGGGGACTGAGTACGGAGCCCAGTGGAATATCCTCTGGGCAAGTGGAAATTTTAGACTAAGGACTTAATCTTAGCTGCTTGACTTCTTTCATCGAGGTAAGATTTAAAAAGATTAATTATAATTTATGAAATATTAATACCTGGAAAGGTTTTGAGCATAGATACTGTATTTCTGCAGAGTCAAAATGAAGGCTTTTTCAGGTTTCAGAGTACAGTGTCAACATGGAAAACTTTTACAGCTTTAAAATGCTTATTACTTTCAATGTCACTAAAGGGGACTTTTTTCTCTTTCCCTGAGCAACAGGATTTTTTTGAAAATAATTAATTTATTGCCAAGAAGTGTAATTTCTGGTGTCTTTGAAATGCATTTCTTGATCCAAAACCAGAAGGAATGCCTTCATGCATATATTTATATTGGGAGAATTATTAGATAGATTGATATGGATATTTCTGACATCCAGAACATACAGACATCTGAAGGTCTAAAAATTCCTTATTACTGTAATGGCTATAGCACTACATTTCACAGAACAGTTAATGAGCTCTGGATGCATTGAGTGGCTTATTTAAAGTCACTCAGCAAGCAAATGGTGGAGTCCCAAAGCCCCTTGCTGTCACCATGGGACAGAAAACACTGCTTCTCTCAATGGGTTAAAGTTGACAGGCAATAAAAAAGAACCCTTTTCTTAAACACAGAGCATATAATAACTCATGCTAAAATCTACATTTGTTAGTTTCAAGATATATACATTAGCCTCCCACAGAATTATATTATTTTTTAATTTATTTTTTTTCCTCTCTGACATCTTGTACTCTAGTGCTCTTTACAGTTCTGCATGTTCTCATTCAATCCAGATTATAAACACTTTGGTACAATATCTTTACTGGTATTGTAAAGTGTACTACTTATCTACAGTATGCTATGGGTATAATGAGCCAATCTGGAGCTTGTAAGTCTAAACTAAATGTAGTTCTGGGAACCTTGGTATTACCTATTGAATATTCTCCATGTCTTGCTTTTCAGCACTTCTCTGGAAAATAATTACATGCATATGACAAATAAGCAATTCCTAAAAGATAGGGCCATCTCGCATAAAGTGTTTTGCTTTGAATTGAGCACAACTTCTACTTTCTGCACTTTGTTTCTAAGGATACAGTCATGAACAGGGAACATTTTCCTCAGGAGCTCATCTGTTCCTGCTGCTTCTCCCTCACCTGAAGTCATAATCCTTGGTTTGTGGCTGTAATCAGCTCTGTGGAAACTAATTGTGATGTCACAGGCAGAAGATTATGACTTCAGGGGCAGAACAAACAGCAGGAGCAGGTGACCTCTAAAACACAAGATGTCTCTTTTCATGCAAAGATTGTTCAAATGAAAAATGGAACGGAAATGTGCCTATCTTTAAAAATAAAATGTTTGTTCAGGTTCATAAAAGGCATTAATTGGATTACAAGAGTTAATTTGAAGTGAAATTATCTGTGATTATATCAAGAAGAGATAATATATTCAGTAGCAGCTGAATTACTAAGTTTGGCTTCTAATTTCTCATTTGATTAAATGGCAAACGCAACTACTGATGCAATCAGCAAGTTATCTATCTTTTCACATAAAACTGGAACCATGTAGAAACTCATTTCCTCTCTAGCTGACTTTCGCTGTGAACTCTGTTGTAAAATGTGTCAAATTTTTAAAGGTTTCTGCTTTTTTTTTTTCCTTTTCGTTTCATGTAGTGAACTGATCAGAGGGACTTTTTTGATAGCTTTCTGAGGGAATGTTTGTGTGATTTAACAGCTTGTTTTATGACAGCATTAAAGAATCAGAGTTGATTTGTGTGGGTTTTGAAATTTTTTTTTCACTGTGTAATAGTCAAAATTTTGGTAGGGGAATATTAGTTGTACTAACCAGAGTTTTTTCTTCAGTGCTGTTCTGAGAAAATGTAACTGATCATTTTAAGCAGCATCTTAAACAGAATCTTTCATAGGGAATATTCTTGAGATAAATTCCGACTTAAAATTCCTACTTATTGCATGTTATCATTGAGGTTTGGACTACAAATGTGGTTTTACCACCATGCAGATTCATCTGCAGATGATGAATCTGTACCCCAGGTGAAAGCATGGAGGTTTTGGTGGTCTGGATACCAGTCTATTAGGAGGCTGAGTGAAAACAGACATTTATTTTAGATTTGATTCCTACTCTTTTCTTGTGTGTGTCACATTCCATTTGAGAGAAATATATTTTGGTCCAGGTAAAAGACACTTGGAGAATAATTTTTTTAATCTATTTTATTTTTTTTACTTTAGGATACGATTTTTTTTCCTAAAGGAGGACTTTCTTCTTACTAAGATAGTCATTTAACATGATGAGTTATTTGCAAACGGCTTCACATCTACATCAGAGGTGTGAACTTAGATGACTGGCTTCTTTAAAATATAAAGGGGTTTTTGCACAATACTCCATGCTTATTGAACTGTGATCTTCTCCTGAATTTTGTGCTTAGGGATGCTAGCCACCAAAAAATTACAGGTAAACATGTAGGTCTGCCATGGGTGCTCAGATAAACCATTTTGTGTCAGTTTTATAATCTGTAAATTGGAGACTATAAGTACTGTTTCTATATATTTTTTGAGATCTGTGGCTACAGAAGTTCCAACACATAGTACTAGGGAGCATATCAGTATTGGAAAGGGCACTTTGAAACTAATTTTCCAGTGCCATTAATCAGTTAAATGTTTAAACATGTAATTCGTGTATGAAATCACGATCACTGTCCCAGCAAAGTGTATGTCTAATGTGCAAATACTGTATTCATATTATCTGGGAAAAAACCCAACAAACACACCCAACTCCAAAATCCCAAACTAACAAAACCCCCCACAAAATTTATCTCCCCTATTAGAATCTGTACATGATGAATTTACTACATTGGTGTTAGTAAAGAATTATAAAGAACTTACATTTTTTAAAACGAACATGGAAAAAAAGATTTTTTTATAAATTATGGGATTAAATTGTGCAAAAATATCATCCTATCACATAATTTTTCCCAGACAGTACTAAAATACAGGAAACATGAGAAAGCAGCAGGTAATTAAAAGAAACTTACTTTGTCATTCATAAGTGATGCAACAGGCAACTGGTATTAGAGTATTCTTGAATAGACAATTTAATAAAACCCCATGTTCCTCAATACATTTAACTACTAAGACTTTTTATGGATTTAACATGCAAATCTATTTCTTTTGATTCATATTTTAATTTTTTCCCCCTAGAATGCCCAGTCTATTTTGCACATTGGTGGAGAGTAAAATTCTCCCAGCCTTTCTCCTGACCTTTTGCAAGTTCAAACATCACTGATAACAAGAATTTGTTTCCAATTTAATCTCACCAATTGTGGTTGTTCTAGGGCAGAGCACTGTAGACATAATGCTCATTGACATAATAGCCCAGATGAGCTGAATAAGAAAGCATCTAACAACATTACTTGAAATAAAGCTGCAGTTCTTTATGTCCTATTTTTATATGCAAAGAAAAACAACACTGTAAGGATTTTAAAGTTTTTATCTTTATGTATAGAGTAAATGCTTTTATGGAAAATCTTATTAAACAAATTTCAGGCTTCAAGGAGGAAATAAAACGATAATTTATTTCCCTATTCTGCTGGCTCTGGTACAGCTGGCACCTGAGTGGTGCCTTTACCTCACAGTTAAAACCCGATAGTTTCATGTATCACTAAAAATGGTATCTTTAAAATGATTAGGAGTTGAGACTACTATGCGAACAGTAAAAATTTGGATCCAAAGCAACCAGATATGAAATTTATTTTTGATGAGCTCTAGATCTTATTGTCGGTCCCTTAACTATTTGAGATGATAAAAAAATATTTTCATCACTGAACACAACAGATATGTCCCATCTTCTATGCGATTTGAAGAGTTATTTACTAATTTTGGAAAAGAAAAATATTAGAATATTCAATACAAATATTGTTTATGGACTCCTTTATGTCGCAAAGCAAACTGCCCGAGTGAAAGACACAACCCAGCTTCAGAAAAACTAATGAAAAAAAAAAATTAAAGCTTCCTACTTTATTCTTGCTGTTCTAATGTATGTTTCACATTAGTTACTAGCTCATTGCAAGGTATAATGAATTATTAAAACTAGGCTTTACTTGTCGGAGTAAATTAAGGTGTGATGCATTATCATCTGTTGCATTTCTGTTTAACTAATGCTCTGATTCAGTAAATTCAGTCAGTTTCACAGCTGTTAAGTATGATTTGGTGAGTGTTTTCTATGTTCAGGATTATTTTAGGTGCACTCCTCTGTAACATACTCTAAACATAGCCTTTTTAAGAGACGTTCTTCTAGTTTAGCTTTTTAAAATATAATTGGGGATTCCTCCATAGATTTATTCTGCTAATAAATGAGCTATAAAATACTTTCTTGTTCTTTTTAGTGCTGTTTAATCAAACATTTGATATTTAGAGCAAAAATACATACTCAAATTAAGGCAAGGGAGGAAAAACTTCACTGAAGATTAAGGGCATTTTGAGATTACAGAGCAGCTGCTCACACCCATTCTAGAACTGGGACATCTGTAAATTCCCAGTAACCTAATAATCTGATTCTTGGAAAGATAATAGAAGTTACCTACCTGTTATCATGTACTGGAGAGACATTTCTAATTAACATCAGGTGCTTGATCTTCAATTTAGATCCTATTTAAAATTACAAATTAACACATGATCCCTTCCAGTCTGGTGGAGCCTGTACAAAATTATGTTCAGAGAATTAGAAGCAAAAGAATTGGAAACAATGTGTAATTTTTATTACATAAAATACATTTATACATTTTAATAACTTCTCAATTTTTTTATGTAGCTGCACAGAAAACAAACAACAACAACAAAAAAAACCCCACCAAAAACAACAAACCTGCTCCATTTTAACCACCGTGTTGCTACAGATACACTTGATAAATTCCTCTAGGGTAGAGAAAACCAATCAAAACATTCCTCCATGTAGAATATACAAAAGATATAGGCATAACATTCAGTGTGGCAGAGTACAAGGCATTTCCTCTCCCTCTGGTTAAGAGTCATCCTTTTTGAATGGACAACCTCAAAATTTTTCTATATTTAATATTTCCATTCAGAATTTGGGGCTTCTTATTTTTCTTGTATTCAGCCAGCACAACAGTCAACTTTATTCACTGATGTAGTTTGCTACCTTATACATTCTAATTAGCACTGTATGGAAAGATTCTATTGGTCCTACCTAATGTCTAAACATAAATATGGCCTTTGACTTTAGAACCTCTAGCAAATAATTCATCCTGTTTGGAAATCCCAAGTTCATTTTGTTCTTTGAATTGCAATTGCTATTAGAATATGAGGAATATCAGTCATACAGCCAGAGGTGGTAAAATTGGAAATTGTCTTTGATTAGTTTTGGTTTAAGTAAACAAGTCAAGGAATTTGCTCAAGAGATTAATTTCATGTACTTTAAATGCTTTAATTTCCAAACATGCTGTCAATATTCACCTATCACAGAGGTTTGAAAGCAAAAATAAAGTTATAGTTTGAAATCCCGTGCTTAGTGACAAAAAGATATGAAAGTTAACTCTTTTAATTTACTAACAATATCCTAGTAGGATATTTGAAGAAAAAGGCTAATTTTAATTATTGTTACTGAAATATGATATTAATAATATCACATAAAATATGTGTTAACATTGATGACAAATCTAAGTTGTCATCTAAGAGCTTCCTTTCCCAACTTTGAAGTGTTTTACTTACAGTAGTTTCCTTTTGTAACGATGCTTTGTTACCTGAATGGTAGAGGTCTCCTGCTCACACAGTTTCTGTACAAACCTAAAACTTACATGGATTATTGTACATTGAGAAACACAGGGGGATCATTCCAACTCATTAACCTTTGAACTTAATTTTCAGTATGTTACACTCAGAATTAAATTCAATTATATTATCAGTTAAGCAGTTTCTGACTTATGCATTAGATATTATTATCAACAAGTTTGTGTTGGATGAGTTTTAAGATAATAAAATTATTAGAAAAGTCCTTGGAAAAAATTAATTTTACAGAATTTCTCACAAAGTTTTGGAACACAGAGCACTAGCCCAACAATTTGTTATCTGTTACATTTCAAATTCCTTGCCTAAATACCTTAATGTGTGGAATTTATTTTTATTTAAGATAGTATGATTGGCAAACAAGAGCACAGTAAATGGCTCTAGTGTACACATTCATTTTTCCTCTTTGACATACGAAAAACAAAGCAGGTCACTCTAATTAATCAAACTTTTAGGATAGTGGGTGGGGTTCTGTTTTCTTTGTTTTAAATGCTTTAATTCTCTCCTTTCTAAGTAACTTCTGATGTTCACTGCTCAGGCAGCATAAAGTGCAATTTACATTCTTTGAGTTACAAAACTGATTAGAAAATCATATTATTCATCTTCTCGTGAAAGAGACTGGAAGTCTGAAATCTCTGTAAAGTACAGCCTAAAATGTTTGGGTTTGCCAGGATTAACTAAGGAGATTGGTGATACCTATTGAATTGCAGCCACATTTAATAATGAATTTACATGGACTCCATTCCGCTGATTCAATAATGTGTATTTATCCACCTAATAAAACTGTTCATTTGATAACGTTATTGAAATTTTAAAACAACTACCATGGTCTGTAGAGATTATATGATAATAACCTGATACAGTGACAAGAGAAACAAAGGAAACATTCACACACACACTAATTAATACAAACGTAAAGTCAGTTTTAATGACAGTTATTTCTGTATCCACCAGAGAAAACCCCAATGGATGTAAAACTGTGCACCACCTTGGCAAACAAAAGAAAGAGCTTTTAGGGAAGAATGGGATAAGCTTGCCCAGTGTGACTTTATTTTCTAGTAAACAGCCTTAACTATGTGGAAACTCAGCCATCTGCTTTCCATAGATGTCTGGTTTCTCACATGCAGTTCAGCATTTCTGGGACAGTATTGCTAGCAAAAAAAGACACATAAATCATGTCCTTGATTTATGATTTGGTACCACAAAGCCCACACAGTGTCTTAAGCCTTCCATATTCCTTTCCTGATGATATGGTCCATTCATAATAAAGACAAGACCATAGGGAGAAATACTTTGGCAATGTAGTTTGTCTTAACATGGACTGCAACACAGTTGCAGTCCAAAAGGCTGCATTTTCCTTGCTAGCTACTGCATCTTATTTAAATTTCCAGTAATCTGAGAGAAATCCACTAGTACTTTGCAATAAGTTCAATTGTTAGTACAGCATTAAACCTTGCATTATTTTCTTAATGTATGGCAATTACAGGAAGTTCTGTTCTAAATAACACAATTTAATGCACTATGAACATTGAGACTTCAATAGTCCTAAAAGTTTCCAAAAACACATTTTCATCTTTTTTAATGTATCTGGAACTTAAAACCAAGCAACTAAACAAAAACAAACAAACCCCCAAAATATCCAAACCAAGGAAGTATACCTCATTACATATATATTTTTATATTTATCATTGCTTTAGTTTTTTGTAAATATTTAAAATTATTTATAACTTCCAGTTGCCAGACACTTCTGGTTTTCTATAACATAATTTAGAACCAAGAGCTTACCACATACTCAGTAGTGATCCGGGTGTACTTATGCTTTTTTCCTGTTTTCTGTGAAAGTCAATATGAGATCTTTGACTGATTTTCATGTTACTTAAAATCCTGATCTCCAGGAGTTTTTACTTTAAAATTCTACTCCTCAGAAGTGTTCATATATTTTTGTGGAAGTTGTCTTATATGATTTTGTGAGGTTTTTTGTCTCCTATGTTATTGATGGTGAGATCTATGAGGGTACTAGACAAAGCTCTTGAGGTAATGTGGTAAATTCCTTGGATTTCCCAGTTCAGTGTGTTGGACTTTTAGCTACAGTCCTCAGCAAGGTGATGCAGAATCATGTCAAACATAGAAGATTTCCAGAGATAATTTTGTGTCTCCAGTACCATGTCTACTGTTTCAGCCGGATAGAGGCTAATGAGCCTCTTTGTTACTTTGTCAGCTAGGGATGAAATAAATGAGTGGCTGGTCGGCTGGCAGGACAGCAGGGCTACGCCTCTTTCGGGCGGGGGATGCTTGCGCGGAGTGAGCGCAGGGAGAGCCGGTAGGTGCCGCTCGAGGCTGCGCAGCTGAGGCCGCGGCTGTGCCGGACAAAGACACCCCAGCTCCAGCTCGGAACGCTCTTAAGCCTCAAGCCTGCTGCAAATGTTGGAATCTGATGCCCTGACATTCTCAAACTACTTGTCTTTCTGCAGATGAATCTCAACTAAAGATCTTACTAAACTAGAGTTCAAAATACCTTCATTTTCATCCAGGTCTACACCTTAGAGCCTCATGTATATCTTAGTGATGTGAGGTTAATTCTCTTAGAGCCTCATGTATATCTTAGCGATGTAAGGTTAATTCTTTGTGGACTCGTTAGATGTCAGTATTTTTTCTTGTGCTGCTTAATTGACTTCTCTGATAGAGTATTTGGTCCTGTCACATGCCTCATTCCTCGAAAAGCCCATGTTGTAGGGAGATTAGGTATTAACTTTTAATATTAAAAGCAGGAGCTGGAGAGGTGAAGAGTAAAAGTTGCTGTTCTAATGAGTAAAAACTCACCAAAATCATAAGTCAGAGTTAAAAGTTCCTGTATAGAAAAATGTAAGCTGCTATGATTATAATGAGATTAATTTACAAATAAATACAAGGGGGAAGAAAGACTTTGTGGTAGGAACATAAGAAGAGTAACTCCAGGGGTACACAGGTCAGTCAAATGTCCCTCTGTGCTGACATGCTGTTTCTGACAGTTGCTAATACCAAATCTTAGAGATGCACAGGAACAAACAAAGTGCATAGTCCTAGTGCCCCAGAGTATTCTTCTCTTCAGCCATTTGTGACTCAGTGACTTTGAAAGTCAGATATCTCATCAGTTGTTTTGATGCCTTATCAATTTGACCTGGAACAGAGGCTAGACAAAATTAGAGGAGTAAGGTAGGTATTTATTGAAAGGCCTTCAAAGGCCACACCCTGGCAATACAAGTGTGGCTGCAGCCCTGCCAGGATGGACGCAGAAAAGGGGTTTTTGTCACAGGGTTTCACACTTTTATAAGTTAGGGTCCATTTGCATATTGAGGTTAACTGTCCAGTTAATAACTTGGAATTATGAAGTTCCATCCTCCTTGCTTGCCTTCCTCTTTTTTATGTTGTTTATGCTTTTGAGCCTGAGGTTCGGAATGGTTGTCCTTGAATTTTGAGCTGGAGAGAATTGTTGTGTCTAGCTACCCTGCAAAGAGAACTTAGTAACACTTAATATGAGGCTAAAGCAGAGCAGGCAATGAAAACACTTAAAATTTAAGGCATCAGATTCATATCTTAGATGAAGAGACAGTGGTATAGATGTGAGGATTGCTTGGATGTACAATCAATGTAAACCTTAAGCAAATAGCATCCCACCCAATGCCTGTATTTATTTACAGTAAAACATAAGATCTTCTGCTTTCAATTTAAGGCAGATTTGGCTCAAATGTCCATTTTATGGTTTATGTCACTGCAAGTGATCACTGCTTGTCTGGGTCCGCCAGCAGTGTGACATCTCATCCCTACAGCAACTTGTTCTCTCTGTTTCCTTCTCCTCTCCCCACTCTTTTTCTCTCTTTGAACGGCTACTGGCATCTGGTTATTAACTTTTACAGGGAAAGACATTTAAACTGAAATAACTCACCCCTTTACCACTTACTCTTTCTTTGTATTTCTTTTTATAAGCTTGGTATTTTTGAGCAATTTTTTTCCTCTATGAGCATTGGAGGTTTTATAAGACAATCCATATTGAGACAATTTTTCTTTTTTGTAGAAAAAGGCATTCTCACCAAACTACTAAGCTTAAACAGTCGGAGTCACATGACATTCCTGTATTTGGTTTTCAGGGCATGGGGGTGGGGTTTGTTTGCTGGCGTTTTGTGTGTTAGTTTTGCCTTGTTTGGGTTACTTTATTTATCCCTTTGAATGGGTACACGTTTATGTTATTATTGACCAGGAATGATTTCTGTGAGAGTGATCACACAGCCCTGCCTCTGATGACATACCTTGATAATATAATTTGTTAAGGGAAGATCATAAGTGTGAACAATGTGAATAAGCAGGGAAATTAATGCTACCAGGAAAAGTTGATATTACTTAATGAAGTTCAGGGCTTGGAAAGTCCTATATCTCATCACTTAATACTAGTAGAATCAATTTTGTTTCCAGTAATTTTTTAAAGTTTTGTTATATGGGCTGATGGTCCCTGAAGTCTAAGGTACGTATCTCAACATAGTTGTTAAAGTGATAGGGCATAAATTCTTCAGCCAGCAACTCAGTATACTGTTTTATATAAGTATACAACATATATATAAGTATACAAGTATACAAGTATACATGTATATAAGTATACAAGTATATAAGTATAAGGCTGCAGAGAAACATCCGCTTGCATCTTGGATATGCAAGAACACGGAATTATATATGGTAGATTACTAGTTTCTAGTGTTCCTATCTCAAATGAAGGAATGCAATACCTCACATGGTATGTAAAAGAGGTTTCTCCCAAACTCCTAAAATAAAGTATATTTTTCACATGCTACAGAACTAGCCAATGACATGCATTACTATTTAATGCTGAAGCTAAAATCTGTGTTATATCCAGCAAGTCACTAAGCATATATATAGAGATAAGAAGAGTTATAATTAGAAAGCACGGAAGAACAAGATTTGCAAGGGAAGTAAAAATCTCATGGGCATGACATGACATTTGGCAAAGATTTCATGAAGGAGGATGATCCTCTGCCTTTTGTCTTTTTAACTTTCCCATGAAGCATCTAGTATTTTCAGTTGTGCAAATGCCTGTCTGCATGCTACATGAATAATAGTTTTGACTGAAAGGGGCAAGTCTTATTAAAAGAAAAATTAAGAAGTTTATATAAAGAGAAGAAATAAATGTGAAAAAGACAAGACCCCAGGTGAGATTCTCTAATTTAAATAAAAACGTAATCTCTTACCTCTCTAGTGATGAGGTCAATATCATTACACAATTTATTTTCATTTGCATTTCATAAAAAAGTTAATCAGAATATAAACTTGTTAGAATATTTTATAATCTGCTTTAAGGTTCAGCAGTCACCTTCATGAAAAGAAACATCAGCTAAGGGCATAAATATTCTTCTTTTTTTGCTGTGCTTTATTTACACATTATAGATGCTTATTTCTTTCATGTTGATAGGGAGCACCTTGATTTTTGCTTTCTTATTAAAATGTATAGAAATTAACTTTTTTTTTGGGTTTTTTTTTGGGAAAATGAATATAGAGACCCATCCAGCCTGAGTGTGGGAGATTTTAATTCTTTTTTCTTTTGCACACAATTCACAATGCTAGAAAGGAACAAGACCTCCAAAGCTGTAAATAATTTTTCTTCCCATCATAAAACACTGATTACTTATTTAAGACCCTACTGTAGCATAGGAAAACCTGATGTTTGCAGGCAAACATATATATTGTAGACTACACTGATTTTTTTCTACACCAGCCGAACTTTCAGTCATCCACTTTTCTGAAAATGCTGAAACAGGGGCTTCTGAAATGTCATTAAGCATCTATAAGTTGTTATAAACCTACATGACTGTAGCATAAGTTTAGAAGTCTAGTTTATACATAGTTACAAAGAGGAATTTTAGATTAAATACATGTTTTAAGCAGGAGCTGAATCTCACCCTTTGTTTGTGATAACCTTCACCCTTCCAGTTAGTTTAATCTTATTTGAGCCATATATTTCCAAAAAGTATGTTAGTAACTCTATTACTTTGTGCATGTGTATGCTTTCATCTTTATTATATTGATTTTTCAAGTCCACACAAAAACATTTCTGAAATGTGTCATTCTCTTGTTATGAAATGAACATAATATTATAAAACAACATTGGCAGCATTTAAAAATTCTGCACTGACTTGAATATAACCGCTGCAATACCTCCATGCCCACATATAATTTTATATTATGAAGAAACATATTTATCCCTGTACTGATTGACTATTTGTCTATATTGCTGAAAATTAATTTTGCTGACAGTGAGGTGTCTTTAGAATGTCCTCAATTAGTTCTTAATAATTAATGCTGTAGCAAAGATGTTAAAAAATGTCATTCTCTGTAAAAAAAAAAAAAAAAAAAAGAGAAAAAAATAAGAAGAAAAAATGATAAAAAATGATATTGTAAAGATGCCAGTAGAGAAAATTATACCCTAATCTATTGGAGTACAAACAACTGAAAAAAACCAGTTTAATTGGCGTATTGTGAAAGAGAAGTACTCACATAAGCACCTCTTTTCACAATGGCATTCTGTCCCTGGTGTCATAAGTAGAACTTAGAACAAGAAATACTCTTAAGGGCCTATCTGAGGGCCAAGCTATGCTGATATAGTGTAGAGCAATATTAGAGACACCTAACAAGGGTGTGGACATAGCACAGTGCAAAGCCTGGAAAGAATAGCTCAAGCCCCAGCAGCATAATAGATATACTATTTCCATTTGTGGACCTCACTTACTTGAGAGATGCAGTGATCCAAGGGCACCTCTGTGTGATTTAGACATATTGTGAATATTATTCTGAACTGAGTCTGGAGAACAGGTTTAAGTGATTTTTCACCAGCTCAGCTTCTCCATCTGTTCAAATTGTGATCATGATATTTATATATGACTCAAAAGTTGTTGAGAGACCTAGATCACTGAAGTGTAAAACACTTTAAAAACTGTAGATAAGATTGCTGTGTAACATTTTATGGTAATTCCAAGGAAAATGGATTTACTATTATAAAGTCTTAGAATAGTGAGGCAAACAGAAGTGGGCATATGAAAGTTGCTTTGATATTATTAGACAAATTCTTTTAAAAAATAATTTGAAAGCATGCATGCTTTGATAGTCAAAGGCACTTCTGCCCTAATTAAAAATGCTTGTAGGCAGTTAAAAAGTTCAAGGCAATATTAAACTCCATTTGGATGTTTCCATCTCTTTAGATTTACTATCTATTTTCACATTAGCTTGGACGTTTGTAGTAAACACATTGTATCATAATTCAGCATCTTTACATGCAAAATTCATGAGAAGAGCACCATTGACATAACACTTCAGGATAGCTTTTTCATGGAAAGTGAAAAGACTCACCTACAACTTTTAAGTGATGTTTTTGGAGACTTGTTAATACTCACTGTGAAAATAGTCAAAGAAGATTGGAAAACCGTATAAGAGTGAAGGGTACAAAGCCCATGAAGAAGTGACACTTGTGAGTGAATAAGCATATGGTTTCAGACTGGGATCTGACTGGGATGGAACAACCAGCAGGAGAGGTGACAGTCCAGGACTGCTCAGAAATGCAGGATTGTACAGACACTGAGACATTAGGTATTGTCATCAATCAAGAACACAAACCATTATAAATGCTGGAGTTAAGCATTCTGACATTGCACAAATGTGTTAAGAGTAGAAGAATCATGTAGGTCGTTGCACTCAGTCCCCCACAATCAGTAAAAAGTTTTAGTTCAGGTAAGTCTAGAGAACTTTTGAGTCTTCTGAAAAATCAGACACCTTTCTTGAGACCCTTGCTGTTGTATGAATAGTTTTTTGTGTCTCTCAGTTACTAATTTTCATTGAAAGGTTGCTTTTATTCTGAATAGTTCCCCAGCCTAGACAGGGGTCACCTATGTCTACCATACTGATAAAAGGCATGGACGTAGCCAGAGAGGCACCATATCATAAAACCTATTTTTCTGCAAGTTAATCCTTTGAGAGGTGATGGAACCTCTGACACTTCAGATATTTTAAACCGCTCTGAAGAACATACAAAACAGAATATTCAAAAGAGCAGTAGTATCCTAGTAGATAAATTGAGCAGGTGATCTATTACATCTCTTTAACCTTCACTGCCATCTGATAGATTTTTTAAAGAAAATTCTGTATCTCCAGGTTCCAATTGGAAGAAACATTGTATTGGAAAAGATCTCTTGTATTACTGAATCTAGTTACCTGCTCCCACAGGCAACAAAGTGAAACCCATCAATTGCTCTCTATCATAGGATAAATGCTAACACATCTGGGAAGGAGACTTGTCAAATTGCCCAAGACTAGTGGTATTTATAAAAGAAATCTTCTAGAATAAGTTTGTCAAACCAACGTAAGAGTTTTAGGTCTTGGAAACCTTCATAAAAAGCTTCGCATAGTATCAGTGTTTATTAGTGCCTACTGAGATTTCAGCATCCAAATTTCATCCATGGCAATAACAACCATTACTGGGTAACTATAGGTAAATAGTTTAAGTTCATGGGCGAACACGTTTTCTTTCACACATGAAATGTACCGAGCAGCCCTTTAAAATGGTAACCAGATCATCGAATTCTCTGCGCTTGCTGAGAGTGACCTTGCTAAGGAGATATTGGTACATACCTCTCAGGGAGCATAGCAGCAGAATATCACTAGATACTCAAACCTGAATGGTTATGCAGATTGTTTTTAATGTAGATATTATTATAAATTCTTATTCTTTTCCACTTTAAAAGAACCAAAACACACGGTCTTTGAAATAAAGAGAATGATGAGACAGAATTTAAATCCATGCTGCCTGCTCTTTGCTCACAGCCAAATTAGGGGCCCCAGTGGGTCTCAAACAAAAATCAAATTCTTGCCACTTAATCTTGAATTTTGATCTCTCTACAGGCATAAAAGGAGGTGGGTAAAACCCAAGCAATCCATAATATTATAAAGGAGATTATTATATGTAAGAAAGCTGCATATTTGTTGTATCTTGTAAGCTAAAGAGTACTTCCTACTTATTAAAAAAAAAGTTCCAACATTATTACTTTGATTAAATCTAAATATATTTTTTCACAAGCAAATGAATTTTAATTCATAAGACTGTAAGTAAAACTAGAAAACTTTATTGATTCCATCATTTTTCTTGCTTACTAAGGCATCCCTAGAAGCCAGGCCTTAGCAGTAAAATGAATACTACCGTTGACACGAAGTTAATATTTCAGTGGTATCTACAGATAATGGCTATAAAACCCATATTCCATGTATGTTGATTGTTTTCTTGTTTTTATATTCTTAGCATCGTATGTTCAAGCCAAAAAACTGCCATCCTGGTTTTGTTACCATCATACATTATTCATGCTCAAAATGCTAACTCAGAAAAGCATTTTTGCTTTTATTCTGGCAGCCACAGTACATGGAAATATCTGCCACATTCTAATCTGCTCCATATCTTAAAATGCATATGCTTTTTTTTTTTTACAAAATGAAGCACTATTTATTCTAGTTTATTTGAAATCAAAATAATGAGTAAATGTCAGTTGTGAAATATTTCAGTGCCTGTGACCTAAGTCACCAACCAAATCAATAAATAGTTTAGTCCAAGTCTGATACTGTGGAACTTAAAAAAGAAAAAAAAGAGAAAATAGCTTGTCCTAATTGAGCTGGAAGTGCCTGAAAAAGAATATAGTAACTTCAGTCATGTACTTTTATATTTTCTGATAAAAATAGCTTATTGAGAAAATCTACCTTGAAACAGTTTCAGTTGGTAGGTTTATAGGATGAATAAATATGTTTTGGTTTTTTTTTTTAATATCTTCTCTTTATTTTAGTATGGGAGTTCTTTTTCTTATTTTTCTTTCACATTTTACTTATTATTGCAATTTCCACCAGAGCCAAAGGCAACAGATATTCATGCATTAGTTATTACACTTATTAAAAAATAATATCTCCTAAACACATACATTTTGACACATTTCCTTGTACACTCAACTCATCATGGGATCATTTATGTCCTATGAATTTTGAATCTGCCCTGGGTAATTCTATCAGCAGGTTTGAGTTTGTGGTACTGCTCCATAGGATAGAATTATTATGAATCAAATGAAAAAAAATTGAAGTGTTAAAATATATTGGGTTCTGAAACCTATTGAAATCATATGGATTTAACACATAGTTAGGTGTTAAACGGTGTAAAAAAAACTGTCAGCAATAATCTGGTTACTTTTTAGTACCTCATTATTGACACACAGGAGACTAGGCTAAACAATGAAGAAATAATATGCCTAATAGATTTCAGAAAGATTTTCAGTCCATTTTTTCTTGCTACATTTAGTGATGGTATTATTCTAACAAATACTACAAATTTCTTAAAGTAACATGAAAAAAATGGATATTGAAAAGATGTATAAGGAGACAAGAAGCAGATATTTAATTTTTTTTTTTCCCCTTAACTGGACTATAGTTCAGAAGGGAGATTACCATCTCTGATTTTTTTTTCCTTAAAACTGCATCCAAACAGAGCACAAAATCCCTGAGAAATGCAGCCATAAAGCAGGTTTTTAAAGACTAATGTTAAATCTTATTTTGGGTAAGATGATGCAGGTGAGACTCACTGTATGTCTTTTTCATGGGATTTGTGTCTTTTACAGAGATTAAAACAAAAATATTCTAGCCTGTTTACTGATTCTTCAAAACTTGACAAAAAATACTCAGAAGAAGGATTTACCATACATTTTAATAAGACAAGGCTGAAGTAATGTGGGATTTTTGGAAAGCAAACCTATTTCTGCTGGTAACCTATAACATGTATCTTTTAAGCTGTTTTATTTGTGTGGAAGGTAGTGTGGGGAAAGAAGGGAATGATCTTGCCCTACTAGTACCTTGGTTTTTAAAGTTCCCATAATTATCTTTGTATTTATGCAGTTTTCACTCTGCTGTTCTTTATATGAAAAAGATAATCAAAGAAATTATAGAGAGACTGTCAAAGTTTTTTATCACTTTTCAAGTAAATAGACAAGTTTTATCGTCTTTTCATGTGTTGTTCCATCATTGTGAATCAGCTTTCCTAAAAGATGATTATAATAACAATTTTATGAAATTGCTTTAAAATTATGATTGATATTTTATGACCAGCATAAATCAAAACAATATTCTGTGAGGCCAACTTGTTCTTTTCTTTGCTTGATTGCCTAATTTGGATAGAAAGCACAATTTTATAAAGAAATTCAAAGTTGCATTACATGTGCACACTAAAATATGAAGAAAATGTAGAGTGCAAAATTAAACATAAAGAAAGCAGATAAGAATAAAAGTAGTGAATTTAAATAAAGCCATTTCAAGTCTTGGTGATTGCAGGTGTGTTCTTCCCATATCAGGACATCTGAAGATCAATTGGTAGAACCAGAATAATCAAATAATTCCCCTGATATTTATGCTCAATTCAAAGACACCACATAAGTAACTTCTTAGTTGCTCCACTTTATTTATTTTTATTTCATCTTTATAGCTTGAATTTTTAGGCAATTTTGACAATTTTATTGAATGAAATACCTAAACTCTTATATTTATCTTGAATGACTCTTGTACAAGAACCTGAGTCTGAGGAAGGGAGTAAATACTCTTACAAGGTGCTTAGAGTAGAGGGCCCAAGAAACTCAGCTATGGAATTTAGATGCCTGAGTCATTTCTAGAATCTAACACTTCCTTTCCTGTGAAGAGTCTGGTGTCAGCAATGAAACTAGACATAGTTCAGGAGAATATTATGCAAGACCACACAGCACCACACAAAACATCTTAATCTACCTTGCCCCTACTACATGATTGTGTTCATTTAAGGCTGCAAAACAAAACCTCTGAATTATGTCAGAATGATTTGCAGCTGGCAGATAGGCATGATCATTACTGGCTAGAGGCACCAAATGAATTTTCACTTCTGTGAAAGTACATATTATACTGAGCAACTAAAACTCATTTCACTAGATTGGTGCATATTTGATGCCCTTTCTTTAGCTCTCAAATGAATAGCTTATAAACACATACCAGAAACAAATTTCTAGGTACAAAACTTTACATTCAGCATTTGGTTTGAAAAAATCCAAAAACAGCTAAAAGGTTGAACTGAGTGGTTTTGATGTGCAGAGATTGCAATTATTCAGCAAATCACCTGGGACATAAAGTCTGAATTGTCATTTCTAGTGGAGTTTCAAGAAATTTTCAGGATGGTATATGAAGTCAGAAATAAAAAACCAGACATCTGAAGCTGCAGTTCTGTCTACAAACATAAGAAAAAAACTTATTACATATTCCTTTCCCTGTGCCACTGCATTAAAACTTGTTATAGCCTGATATAATCATAGGTATTGCCTTACAGTTAAACACACAAGAGGGGTGTATAAAAAAAATTATCTGGGTTTGTGAACTCAGGTCTTAGTTATGGGTATAAAATACAAAGAATATTCCATAGTTCTGTTGTGATCTGTGATGGTGTCATGATCCGATTACTAAGGTTCTTAGAAATGCCCCTGCCTGAATTAAGGTGCAAATGAGACCATATGCCAGTGACAATAATATGGGATTTATTTGATAGTATTTGGTAGTAAATAGGAGAGAAAGAGAGAGAGAGAGAGAAATAGGAAATGGGTAGGGAGGACAGAAAGAGAGAAACAGGGACAGAATAAGGAAAATATCACCACTCCATGGATCCCAACAATGCTCTGTTGATCCTCTCCAGCCACTCTTCTTGGTGGTGAAGGTCCCCCAGAAAAGCACAGAATGCCCTAGGTTAATATACCCTCAAGCCAGGGGGTGATGTCCAGGCATATCCCTGGAGTTTGCCATTGTCTTTTGTAGCAGACTCTGGATCTGTTGCATCACCTGGAGTCCTGTGGTGCAAGACCTCTGGGGAACACCTTGGGGGGTCTTTGATGGATTGTGACTCCCCCTCAGCTGCCTCTCACGTGAAAGTCCCGTGGATGTGGCCTGTGGGGCTGGGGGGTTTCCCAGCTGGGCTGGTTTGTGTAATCGGAGGATGGGTGTTCATTGCCTCTCACCAGAGGTTAAGCCACGCACCCAAAACCTCCTCCTCTCCCCTCGATTGTGGGGGGAGTCTGTGTAAACCTGGCTTCTGTGAGCTGTTCCTCCCCCAACCCCAAACTGAGCAGAGGATGGTTGTAACTTCTTTATACAGTTTTTGTTAAAAATGAGCAAAACTTTATATCAATGTTTGAGGCATGAACTATTTCAGTCGCTGACAGATGGTAGCTCAGCTATTGTTGCTAATTGCAGTAAATGTCTATGAGGTTTCCACAAATATTTAGAGAGAAGGATGAATACTCATGAGGAAAGAGTCGAACCGCTGCCTTCAACACAATTTTGGCTTGCAACTTTATGGTGCTTTCCCAGCTACTGAATTTAATGTTTGTCTTCATTACTGTAACTGAAAACAAGAGCTGATTTTATTTCTAACTGCTTACCCCTTGATGGAAATATTAATAAAATGCTGGACTGCAGAAAGGGCCTAGCTTTAGACGTTCTAAACTGATGACCAGAGGAAGTCATTAGAGACTGGAAATCCAGAATTCTTAAACAAAAATCATGGGGATGAAATTTTGACCCCTATGAACATAAAAATTCAAGGAAATTCAATGAAAACAGGATTCATCGTAAATCTCAGCAAGTAGGTACCCAAGATGAAAAGTGCCCAAACTAAGAGGTCCCTTTGGAAAATCAGCATTTGAATGACAAATTAGAATTCACACAAGGAGTCATTGTCAGAACTGAGATGAACTCATGATTTCCTGGCTCACTGATTGAAATTTCTTCTTAGAACTGGCTAGCATAGCAATAAAAGCAATTTTTGCACTGCAATCATTTCTGATACTGTGTTCAGCTTTATAAAATATGTTCCTTGGGGATGAAATTAATGAGCAACACATAAAGACTGGTTATTCACACCTTATGCAGCTGCACTTACAAAAGCATTGGGAAAGATGAAATCCAGCCTCAAAACAAGGCCATGATGTGCTGTGGCCAAAATTCAGGGGGTTGTGGCTTTAATTTGATCTTATAGGCTGGAATAATATCTGCTGATTTCTGTGTGTTCTTCATAAGAATTCCAAGTGATTTGATCTTGATCTGATACTTGCAGCTCTTTTCCAAGCCTATTCCTAAATGCTTTGCCACAACTCATTTTGATGCATAATAAGGCATTCTTCCTGACTTTCATACAGAAGGAATACATTCCTTCTTCTCATAAATACTTTATCAATAGTTTCTGTGTAGGATTAACTTATTGCACTTCTGTGAGGCTAATGCCTTCAGGGAAATTATGGGAAAGACCACAGAAAATGGTTTAAGAAGATTCATCTGGCATTATCTTCGTTGTATAGATAATAATGAGCTTTCCTACAGTGTGTATCCTATCATTGACAGGCCAACGATTTGCATACGTAAGGCTTATCAGATAAATGTGACCTGTGGAGAACAATCAAGTATGAAGGAAGAGCAGCATACAGACGTAGTTACAGATGCTGCCATCTTTCTTATGAAAGACACACAAAATTCTCTTTGTCAGAAGTCTTCTGTGGTCTAATTACCAATTTTATTACATCAAAATTTCTTCTAAAGTCAGTAGGATTTGGACTGCAGAAAAGTTAGCTACAGAGCCTGGCAGTACACTAGAATCCCTGGACTGTGTACTCACTAAGGTGAAATAGCACTTGTGAAAACCTGCTTTAAATTTAAATTTTGCTATGCTCTCTTACTCACAAGTACTCTCTTACTCACAAGTCACATTTTGTGTACTTCTAAGTAGTCTTCTCTGATGATATCTGTGGCAGGTTTCCTGTTGTCCTGGTTTGAAGGA
>WEKY01001499.1:0-23113 GCA_013390045.1 Picathartes gymnocephalus | reverse complement strand
TACAGTCAGCCTAGGACAATCCTTAAAGACTAGTACCATAACATTACTAGCTTGTTTCTCTAGCATGATAAACAAATTCCTTTAAATATTCCAGGTTTTGCTAGATATGGCAATGATTTTCCAAATCAGAGAGACATTGAGTCTTCAAACTGTAGATTCACTTTATTAAGCCTGAAGCGTCCCGCTACTCCCTACAACTATTGGATAAAAATATGGATTATAATTAGTCTTTAATTTCTCTGCTATAAAGATCACATATCTTGTACTTAACTGATTGGACATCCAAATTTTTTGGGCAGTAATATTTCACAATAACATTGTGTGTTTCTCTGACTGTTACCAAGTTCTTATACAATTATAAATACATTTATTTTAAGAAGCAATTTTAATAAATCTTATAATTTAATTCAGTTTTTGAAAGGAGGTGCATTGTACAAAGGAAATGAGTATATGTCCTTGGCAAATAATACCAGCCTAGGACTAAATGGGTTTGAAGAAATAAAACAGAAAGAGGGATCATTAGGAAACTAGCAAGCTGTTAAAAGAACAGTCAGCCAGACACTGTCATAAAGATTTGAAATGCTGCAGCATCTTCTTTTATAGCAGTTCTCATTCAGAAAGGTCATGATAGTATGGAGAATGAAGGGTTATTTTTTATGATTTCTAGCTATTTAACATTGTGTAAACAAATAAATCCAAGGACTTGGAAAATATTTAGAAGCCTGCAGAGACTTTGCAAGACTTTAGCTGAGATACTGAAGTGCTAAACTTATTATAGGAGGTGATGAGAAGATCAGTAGCTATCAACCATACCCTGTAGATTTTAATACTTCAGAGACACGTTAGCACAAATTCCAGACAATAACTTCCCAAGAAGAAACCTAAGGTCCTGAGCTCTCTAAATGTAGCCAATGATTGATCATGCATTTAGCATCACTGATTTGTCTAAGCATCTGTTGAACATTCTGCCATCTGCCTGTAAAGATGTGGTGATCAAAACTTTTGCAAAACTACCTGCAGAGAAAGGGAGGAAATTTTAAGGACTCTCTTCCTTCTCCCTCATTTGCCTCTGTTACCAAATATCCTTTATCTGGGCAAATTTTAAAATGTTTCAGAGTGTGGAATTACTATATTCTTTTTAATCTATAAGGCCGATGCTATCCTCCACAATTTTGTTCTTGAAACATTTTGAACTAGGAAATATCTGAACTTCTATGAAATTCAAGCTACCATGTAAAGCTTAACAAGTATATTTTGCTACAGTGAATATAACAAGCAAGAAAATAGTCTGAGCTACATATTTCATAACTAGGTTCAAGGATTTGTTATAAATCAGGTTTGAAAAGATGGCAAGATGTATAAGTGTTTGCATTTTTGTTGTAGGAGATGGTTATTATCAACAGGGTATGTATGATAAAAAATATTAGCTAAAAATATTATCTTGAAGAAGTAGAAACTATAGCCTATAAGTGTGTATCCAAAATACACACTACATTGTTTAGATTTAATGTATTTTTTATAAAGAAGAAAAATACCTAATGGATTTTTAGTAGTGAGGTTTTTAATTTTTGAGTTTACAGTTTCTGTTGCTATCAAAATGGCTGTGGTGAGCTGTGGTGAGCTGGCCACCAGCTGCCCACCAAGCCACTCTACCATGCCCCTTCCATCAACGTGATGGAGGAGAAAATACAACAAAAGGTTGTGTATTGAAATGAAGGAGTTTGTTCAGTCATTAATCTCACAAGAAAGACTGACTCATCTAGGGGAAATTAAACTTCTCCCATATGGATCCTTCCCATGGGCTAGAGTTCTTCATTAACTGCCCCAGTGCAGATCCCTTCCATGGGATGCATTCCTTCAGGAACAGGCTGCTCCAGCACAGTCCCCCCACAGGGTCTCAGGTCCTGCCAGCAAATCTGCTCCAGCATGGGCTCCTCTTTCCAGGGATCCATAGGTCCTGCCAGGAGTCCGCGCCAGGGCGGGCTCTCCATAGTGTGCACCTGCTCTGCTGGGGTCTCCTCCGCAGGCTGCAGGTGGATCTCTGCTCCCCTGTGGACCTCCATGGGCGGCAGGGACACAGCTGCCTCACCATGGTCTGCACCAGGGGCTGCAGGGAAATCTCTACTCCGGTGCCTGGAGCGCCTCCTGCCCCTCCTCTCCACCTAGCTGGCTGTCTGCAGGGCTGTTTCCATCATATATTCTTATCCTTTCCCTGGCTGGTGTTGGTCTTGCTTAGGATTCCTCCTCTTTATTAACTCTGTTATCCAAGTGGTGCTACTGCTGTGGCTGCTGGGCTTGGGTCTATCTTGGAGCCAGCTGGCATTGACTCTGTTGGACATCTGGAATCCTTCTGACAGCTGTTCAGACAAGCCACACCTGCAGCACCCCCATCTCCGCCTTGTCTGCCACTTTACAGAGTTTATCTATGCTTCAAGTTTATTCTTTCATAAAATAGAGCAACCTAATATTTGTGATATATCTCCTTATTTCAGTAGACAGGATTATGCTGTTAGAAGTCAATGGTTTAAAATGAGGAACAAACACATAAACTCACAGAAAAAAAGCTGCTTTGTTTTTGCTTCATGCAAATACCTCTAATAACAAGAGAAGTCAGAAAAAGAAAATTACAGAGAGCCTGTGACATATAGGTTATTTTTTCAGAAGTAAATATTTTTTGAAGTGTCATCTGGCCTCTAGAAAAATAGTTAAAGCTTTCAAAAAGCGCATATATATATATTAGTAAAATATTAATATAATGTAAGCATGATTTTATTTCATGAATTTTGCAATATCCAAAGAAGAAGAACACAGTTAAATACAGACTTTAGGGTTTTCATTACCCGGGAATTTGAGGGCTTATTAACTACATAAAGCAGTAAAAGGGAAACATAAGAAATAGCTTTATACTGGATAGATTAGGAGAAAGTAGTGTGATGTAAGGAACCTGGTCCATATTTAGTTCAGCCCTGACAGTGTCTCTTTGAGATGACCTCATATCACTTCCACTGAATGTCTTAGCAGTCTTTTCAGTTATACTCATCTGTACTACCCCAAATATAAAAAAGCTGTATTTATTTCTTTTTCCAAGGAACACTGCTTGTATTTGCAGCTTAGTGTTGTCATACAATCATGATGACAGTGGAACCATGCTCTGAAGAATTTAGAAATTGAGTGTTTGAATTTATATTGAATTTTTTCAAGCAAAGGTTTTTTTTATATAGCCAAGGTATGTGATAATAATCTGATCTGACTCGTGTTTTGTACTCCCTCGAGGAAGACTGTTATTTAGCCACCATTTACCTCCTGTTTCTTTTTCTGTAGAGTATTATTCTGCTGAATGCAAGATTTGTCTAGTTCAATGGAAATTGGTGGAGACACGGGCCAGTATTTTTCTTTTTCATGTGCTCTTGGAGAGGACTGAACAGAAGTCCACTAAGAATCATTGCCTATGCACTTGCATGGTTTTAACTTGGTCAAAATTTGGCACAATGTTTTGCTTATTCCACACTACTTCCTTCTTGTTTTTCTTACTATATGTTGCTAAAATGTAGTTCTCTGACTTGCATTCATGTATCAGAAATTGACTCTATTCCATCGAAATCAATAGCAACTCTCCTAAAAATGTAAAACTGAGATGGAAATGAATCTACTAAAAAAAGTCATTTCTCATGGTTGTGCAGCGGTGTTCAGCCACTCTTGTAGGCCAGCCCAGTGAGGGTGAGTACACTCATCTGCTTCCTTCATGCCTATCCTGCTGTACTGGGTTTGTGTGGACAGGTTTTGGTAGCAAGGGCCAGGAATCTACAGGTAGATTCTATGAGAAGCTGCCAGAAGCTTCTCCCATGTCTGGCAGAGCCAATGACAGCTGGGTCCAAGATGGACCCACTACTGGCCAAGGCTGAGCCAATCAGAGATGATAGTGACACCTCTGTGATAACATATTGAAGAAGGGAAAAAAATATTGCACAGAGGTAATTGCACTCAGAGAAGAGTGGAATGAGAATATGTGAAAGGAACCACTCTGTAGACACCCAGGTCAGTGGAGAAGCAGGGGAAGGAGGTGCTCCAGGCACTGGAGCTGAGATTTCCCTGTAGCCTGTAGTGAAGGCCATGCCCCTGGACCTCATGGAGCTCAATGAGGGTGCAGGGACCTGAAGATCCATGGAGAGAGGAGTCCATGCTAGAACTGGTTTGCTGGCAGGCCTTGTGACCTTGTGGGGGACACATGCTGGAGCAGGTTATTTTTGATGGACTGCACCCCATGGAAATGTACCCGTGCTAGAGCAGTTTGTGAAGGACTGTAGCCTGTGCGAAGGACTCACACTGGAGAAGTTAATGGAGAATTGTCTCCCCTGGGAGAGACCCCATGTTGAATGAGGGGAAGGATTTCTCTCCCTGAGCAGTGGCAAAACCAAGGTATAGTGAACTGACCATAAATCCCTTTGCCCAAGAGGAGGGAGGAGGTAGAGCCCAGGAAGGAGTGAGGGGTGGGGGGAAGGTGTTTTTAATATTTGTTGTACTTCTCATTATACTGCCGTGATTTTGATTGGAATAAGTTCCATCAATATCCTGAAGTTGAGTCTGTTTTGATGGTAATTGGTTTGTGATCTCTCCCTGTCTTAAGTCATGACCCTTTCATTCTGTTTTCTCTCCCCTGACCAGTTGTGGAAGGGTGTGGTAGAGCAGTGATAGAGGGGCTTTGGTGGGCACCTGGCATCCAGCCAGGGTCAAGCCACCACACCTGCAATACTGCCAGTCTCAGTACCGCCCACAGGCATGGAGCACTCTTGGACATAAGACATGGGCCATGAAACCTGTAACATCTTGCGGCAAAATGCCTTTTAGGAGCAGTCCCACTGTATCTATTTTCCTCAGGGCTGTTGCAGGACTTATATTCTTAGCCATCCTCATTAAAAGAGGTCTATGATTTACTCTGATTTATTGTATCATGTTTCAAAACCTCACTGATGACTATGGCTGATTTATGCAGTAATTGTGAACACCAGTGTTACATGATGGCAAAATGTTCTGGAACTTCAGCCTCTGTCTCCAGGGCAAAATTATGCTGTGTTCACAGCAAACAGTGCTAACGTTCATTGAGTTGGATAACTGTACCATCCCATCAGCTAACTATTGCAGTTGTCTGGATGTTCAGAATATTGAATTTAAGCTCAACTATTCTTTCTTAGAAGTTTTAAATGTATTTTCTGGTAATTCAAGAGCTGTTAGTGCTGCCTATAAGATCAAGATAGTCATAAAGTCTCCATAACATGAAGCACACTTTTAAAATCTGTTCAGAGATACACTGCTCTTTCCAGCCTTGTGATGGCTGGTTGTAGCTCAAATATTAGGAAAGCTGTGTCCTGTCAACATGTACATCTACCAGGTCATCCAGTGCTGTCTGTCAGAGTTTCTCTTAAGACTTGCACCTGTTCCTGAATTTGTGAGAACTATCCAGGGATTTTTCTTCTGCATGTATGTACAAAGCTGCCACACCAGAGTGAGAATGCAGTCCATGTGAGTTTGAAATTAGTGCCTGTTACAAAAATGAAAGCACAGTAAGATTCTCACTATCTTTTTTACCAAGTTTGGAGAGGAAAAGGATTCTCAGTGCTAAAATTTATGCCTGTATATGTGAATCCTGATTGTTTTGGGTTTTTTTTTCCACAATGCCTTGTACACAAAAGTAAGACTGGTGACTAAGATTAACGCTTGTAAGCAATGAAATCTGAAGAATTCTGAACATGATTCATCAAGAATTATATTTATGGTTTGTAGGCACTTTTAAATAACTCATTCTCTGCACCTCGTATATTTGTTCTGCAGGCAGCTGTTAAAAAGAAAATGCTGATTTCTGCTTTAATGTATTTCTCCTTGTAGATACAAATTAGTCTAAGTTTTGTAAATAAGTAATCCAATAAGCTTTGGTGAGCTTCCAAGTGCTAACACCAGCTGAGATGTTATTTTAACAACTAAGAGTTCATAATTAATATAAAATCATGCCCTTTAAAATTATTTTGGGGATGAAGAACCTAATATGGAAAAAAGGAAAACTTTTCTATTTCCCTTTGAAGTCTTCTGCTAGGTTCAAAATACCTTTGGAAATTTTGAGATGTCCAGATGTGGTCCTTCAGCCGCTATTCGTCCTGGTGCAGAGACGAGAGAAATCTAGCTCTTCCATTTCTTCTGGGGAGAGCTTGACTGAAACAACTCTGAAGTAGAAACAACTTCAGGATCAGATGCTGGGATGTGAAGCAGAGATGAGGAGGAGGGAGAATTTGGATAAAGTACTAGGAGTAAATAGGCAGGCAGAGGGGAGAATGGAAACAATCAAGCTGTATCAGCTGAATCTCCCTGAAGGCAGACAACCCCTGATGGGCCAATTACTTCATCTCAGCAGCAGGAGACAGACATTTTCTGTGGATCCCAGGCTAGTAATGCTTTAATGTTGCTGAAACTTGTTGTCAGGTGGCTGCACATAGCACAGCTGTGTTCAGAGATGCAATTTCTGCCTAACAGTGATTGAAAACCACTCATCCATGAAAGATGTGGTACAGAAACAGACCAGGCAAGACTTCTTTGACAAAAAAAGTAGTCTGCAACAGATGAGCAAATTCTGATTCCTGTATTTGCTGGAAGGCTGAGGGGAGAGAGGAATGCTATACCTGTACTAGAAAATAAATGGTTTCAGGGCCTCTGCATCTAGTTCTGTGTTTAAATGGCACAGCACATTGTCATAACCGCACAGCAAAGGTCACACCAAAGCAAGGCAGCTACACCTAAACCAAATTGAAGTGGAGTAGTCCTTGTCTTCGTCTGGCCTTGAACTGTACCTGGCAGTGTCTGGGAAAGAGGTAGGTGCTGTGGCCCAGGACCCACTCTCTTGAGAGAAGAGCAAGAAGCTAAGGAGTATGGATGGCTTCAGTGTATGCTGAGCCTGTCTGTGCCCTAGCCATTACTTGATACACTCATACAGAGACTATCAGCAAGTTTGATGACTGTTGGGATCCTTTCTCCTCAGTGATGGTATTAGATGTGTGTTGTCTGTGCCTTGATTACATGCCCTAAACTATAGAACTCAATAGCGTATTCAATCAAAAGTGTATTTAAATGAAATGCAGGGAGTATTCTCCCATGCATGGACAGACACGAACAACAAAAACTTAATTATCATGCTACACAATCTGTTACACCTAAGTTACTTGCAACCTTTATTAAATGTGAAAAAAAAGCTCATATACAGGATGCATGTGAATAGCAGCATATTTATTTATATCTATTTTGGTTTAGTGAAGGGACCATTTTGCCTAACTGAAACTAACCTCCCATGCAATCTTAGATAAAGACATGCAGAGCTTTAAGAAGAATATATCCTCCTGGCCCATAAATATACACTATTGACTCATAGGCCCAATTTCAGTGTCTAGAATGCAGTTCGGAAAGCTCTGGTTAATTGAAAAAGTTCCTGCAAATTATTTTACAAAGTAGTAGAACTGAGTATTTGAAAATATTTGGTGTGCAATTCTTGATGAGAGCATTTTAGTGTGAGTTATGGTAAAGCATTTGTTAATTGCTGCCTTTCAAACTATTTAGTTAGAAAGCAAATTTTCATGAGCAAAGGAGGCTTAATGGCCAGGCAATAACATTATTGCATTTCTGTTACTCAGAAATGAGTAACACATATCACAGAGTTTTCTGAAAGTACAGAACACTATGAAGAGAAACTTCGCTCTTCTCATCCCTTTTTGTGTACCCTTCTTTGTTCACAAAGAAAGCTTCTCTTTTGACTCGATATGGAAAGTTCCAGGAACTTTCCTATCGAAAAAGTAGTTTTTTACAGATCCTTTAGAGTGGTTTTGGAGAATCCATGGAAATCATTTTTGCTGAAAAATAGTTTGTTTAAAATATTTTAGTTGTTTCATAAATATTTAGCAATAGAAGAGCTTCTAGGGCATGTTTATTTGTAATACTTGTAGTTTAACAGGCCACTTCTGTAAATAGTTGGATGGATGATTTATAAATAAATTCACTTGATAGTATTTTTGGTTTCTAAAATAAGAAATCTTGGTTGAGACTATTTATTTAAATTGTGTTATAACTAATTGTACAGCAACATGAAATAGTTTAGCTGAAAAAAAAGAAATGTTACTTCTCCAAAAAGAGAAAAGAATTTGTCCTTTGTATGTTAGATGTAAACTTTTTCAGCAGTCTAACAGTAAAAAGGGACCATGTTTCCAACTATGAAACTGAACTATAATTACATACCCAAGGCTTTTCTCAGGAATGAAAGGAACATAACAAATTGCAATTCTGAACTGTAAATACCATGTGACAAGTCACAGCTTGAGTGTAAATTGTATATTAAGAACCAGAATGTGGTATTAGCTCTAATCCATCAAGGTCAGAGCCACCTGCACCTCCGTCTTGACTCCTTCCTTGCTTCATTAGCTACACAGCAGCCCAATTTTGAAGGCACAGTGCCATCTCTCCCCTTGAGTTTGTGGTTATGGCTATCTTCTTCCACAAGGAAGTTGAACTAAGGTTTTACAGTACTCGTGCCCATAATCTAAGCTAATGTGTAAAATTTAGAGGATGCTGATTTACCATCTCTTCAAACAATGAGTCTATACTCAGAATAACATATTCGTATAACTGCACAGACAGATGTGCCCATTGTTGCAGCATAAAGCTTTCCCCTGGCTGAGCTGTCTGTCAAAGACCTCTGCCAATCGCATACAGCATGTGTCACTGGCCAAGAGACTGCCCAGGCTATAACCCGAGCCAATCAAGAGGCAAGGCGGGAGCTTTTGAATTCCCCACTTATATAAAGAGGCTCCCGCCACAATAAAGCTCTCTTTCTCTCTTGATCTGCCTCTACGCTGAGGGTCAGTGTCATCCTTTCTCCTCCCATGCCCCCTCACGTAACAGCCCATCTTTTTTTTCCTTATATGTTATATTTTGTTCCTATTCATACCTAACTTATTTTACTCACAGAAGAACAGAGGGAGTCACCTAGAGAGATCTGGTTTACTTGTAGAAGGACTCATCTTCCTGCACAAGACAACCTACTTATTTGTTCTGAGTTGTCCTTCCCAGGTTTTAAAGGCTGTACCTAAATGATGTGACCGAAGAGTTCTTCCCAATTGTTGTGTCAAGGTGTGTAACAATCACACCCTAACTATGTTGTGGGACAAGACTTGGTGATATTCCCTTTAAGTCAACTCATTGAAGAAAATCAGGCACACAGATAAGGCAGGAGCAGTGGTGAGCTCCCTTATGTCCTGATAACTGCACTCTCCTGTCTCCTTATGTGTAGTCAATGTCACTACTTTCCATTGACTATATAGAAACCTTAGAATGATAATCTCAGAAGTGGCAGCTCCAGAACTAGTTAAATATCTTCTGTGTCACAGAAGTTAGGGTATCTTCAAACTATTACACTTTAATTTCATGATTTTCTTTTTCTTCTCTGTTACCAGAGAATTGCCCCTGCAGCTTTTTTTTGCATGAGTCTATATACTGGATGTGGCCCTTGCAGGGCTTTCCAAATGTATCAAGGGGCAACAACGCAGTATAAGCCGGTACTTATATTAATATCATGTGCTCTGTGTACAGTTTATACTGAGTATTTTTAGGGAAAAAAGCCCAATCATTTGGCAAAACCAAAATAACTGCACTGTCAATGGATACAGTGAATACCTCAGAGATGATCCAGCAATGCCTCCTTTGCCATGCAAAGAAAGTGCTCTGCATGCAAATAATGGTTTTACTCTGAGGTGATCTCTCTATGTCAGTTTTGTGGTCAGAATCTGCTGGCAAGGAAGTGCAGTGTTGCTGATCAAAACCAAGGTTGGTATTCAATCCAATGTTCACCATTTCCACAGCAGCCATAGCTTTTTGGGGTTTGTTTTGCTTTCATAGCACTGGACCAAGCTCATAATAAGATCAGTGTAGCATGATTTAACTATAAGCCACCTAATCTTTTTTCCCTCCCTTTTAGTGGGCTTGATATATAACAGTGCCATTAACTGGAAACAGTAAAGGAGAGAAAGCTTTTTAGGGCACATATGAAAAGTGATGCAATGCAATAATAAACCTGTCTTTTCATGGCTGTATCCAGAAACACAATACTTTGCTTGGATTTCATTTTTATTTTATTGCTTAAATATGCAGTGTCAGTGCTTACATAATGCCTTTAACTTTTTATTTTCACAATGGAGATTTCATGCCTTGTGTATAATTGAAATGGGTAAATTTACTGTGGAACCTTACTTAAGCATATGCTGAATTTAATATGCATAATATTTTAATTTTCCTCCTGAGAAAGAAAAACACTTTGTAGTGTTAGTATGAAACTTAGATTTCATACAACCCCCCCCATAATTTATGCTATCTGTCCCTGACTTGTGGAAGATTCTCAATATTCTTATTTATTATGTGAACTATAAAAAATTTTGAAATATATCTTGACATTCTGATTAGGTGTTATCATGGTTTGCATTACTTGCAAATATGAAGTTTTGACTTTTGGACCTAGCATCTCTGATTTGTGAGTGAACACACTCTTGGTTTTTTAATGCCAAATGCTATAGCCCAGGTTGTGTATTTGCTGAGTAGAAATCTCAAATATGGTTGTAACTGACTCCATAACTTAGTTATGACTACACTCAGATGTTGTCAGCTCCTATTTTTTGTGCATGGCTTCTGTGTCTGCAGTCCTTTCCAGAAAGGGCAGTAGATTTCAAATGGGAGATGAGGACAGTGATAGATAGCATCAGGAGGATTACATGCAAGGTATGGCACGTCTAAACAGTTTGAAACACAAGCAGGAGGAAAGTGCTGTGAAGAAAATGATGGAGATGACAATGAATGGGAGAAAACATTAACTGCATTATTTGTGGAAGAGGTTGATGTCATGGTTTAGGAATGATCTTCCTCAATTTAGTGATTGCACTAAAAAGAAAACAGCAAACTGCTCCCCTCCCTGCTCTGATGGGAGACAAAAAAGGCAGAGATTATGATTTAATGGAAAAAGCAATGAGATAAGACGCTGAACAGTAGCAGCAGCAATACTGGTAACAACTATATACAAAGGAGAGGATGATTTGTGTGCAGAATGCTCACCAAGCGGAGGCAATGGACATGCCTTTCCCCCCGACTGCAAGCCATGCTCATCTCCTACTTGGAAGGAGAAATCCTTTACTTCCCCATCCTAGTGATGATGTGAGGTCGTATAGAATAACAACCTAGACAACCTAGGGGGTGGCTGCAAAATCCACCCCCTCACGGCTTTTCACGCTACTGCGCAAAAAATTATCTCTGTCCTGCCAAAAACAAGGACAGTTGGGAAGAATGAGAAGGTAACATGGAAGGAAAAGATTAAAAAAAAGATAAAATGTGTGAAAGTGGGAAAATACCTGCCTCATTTATCACTGAGGGTCTGCTGCAAGACATTTTGAAGTTAATGAATGTAATTTAACTGGGTCTATAATGAAAAAATACACAATCGAAATAAGCATTTCATTGGACCCTTAACACTTGGTTCTAGATGGATAGAAAATAAGACGACGTATACTAAAACTTGATAGAATTGCTGGTAAGACTTGAGATATGAGAAGGAAATATGAAGGTTTTTAGAAAGTGCATTTGTTTTGTGATGAGTTTCAACCTAGGAAAATAAGTGGGAAAATAAGTTTTACTTAGAAAATTAATCAGAGAAATATGAAGTAATTTTGGATACAAAAAGGCTGTAGGGTGAAATTTAATCTAATTTCATTTGATTTAAGGGCAAGAAAATTTACCCAAAAAACCAAAAATTATTTTTTATATTCCTGATTCTGGATTTATATAATTTATGTTTCAGTTGTACACATCGTTTTCAAGTAAATTAGATTATTTAACTTGGAGATTGCAGACATTTAAGTCATGATTTATTTAGATTGTCCTATGCATACTTAATAAATTTTACATCTTTATTGTGCTAAGATGAGAGGTAGGCTGTGCACTGTGGGCTTTATTTTTATGAAGTTCAATGGCAGGATTTGGAAAGCATTCAGATCACTGGGGAAAAAGATTGAAATCACAAGGTAAAAACAAGCAAGTTCTCACAGAAGTTTCATTTATTAATAGATATGTATGACTGATTCCTCTTAAGTTTACCTATTATTGCCAAATTCACATTATGCAGCCATTTAGACTGGATGTATGAAGATGCTTTTGGTAAGATTAATAAGAAGCAATATTTTTTTATCCTCTCTTTTTTTTTTTTTNTCCCTTTTTTTTTTTTTTTTTTTTTAATCACAGGGTCTGCATCTAATTGTGTGGTGACAACTAATGGGACTATATTTATGTTGTTTTCAGTGCACCTTTTGAACTGTCACTGTATAGTTGTCAGCAGTATTACATTGTATCCCTAGATGACTAAGAACAAAAAACATATATGGGATCACCATTGCCCCTGCAGCTTTAAAGTTTTTATTGTAGCAAAGTCATAACAGACACATTGATTACTTTGTCCCAGTGTAAGAAGATCAAATCTTACACATTTTTGTTGATAAAGAATTTTAAATCTAATAGTTTATAACTAGTGATAGGATGGTTTTGGTTGGAAGGCACCATTAAAAGTTACGTAGCTTAATACCCCTTACCATGAGTAGGAACTTCTTCAACTAAATCAGATTGCTCAGAGCCCCTTCCAACCTGACCTTGAGCACTTCCAGTGATGGGGCATCCACAACTTCTCTCTGCAACTTATTCCTGTGTCTCGTCACCATCAGCATCCTACTCCTGCTGGCCACACCATTTCTGACACAGGCCAGGATGACTCTGGCCTTCTTGGCCACCTGGGCACACTGCTGGCTCATGTTCAGTGGCTGTCCATCAGCATTCCCAGGTCCCTCCCAAAGAGGTCTTGCAGGACTGATTGGATGACCATATGTTATTCCTGCAGACAAAAGCAGTTCTTCCACCTTTGAGTAGGTGCCGGGCAGTATTGGAATCGTATAATGAAAAAATGATTGAAAATATTTAATGAAGCACTCTTTTTACTGGAAACAGAACCTTTGTTGGAGCTGGATCTTTCATTTGGAACATGTCCATTTCAAGAAAGCAAGAGGCTGAACAAACAATTTTAAACTTTTGTTCTTATTTTGCTAACACTGAGTGTTTTATTTTGGAATCTAAATTTTTCATTTATTTTGTTTTGGTTAGTGTATCACATGATATATATTTTTCATACCTACTTTTGACACTAAAAATGGAAATTTTCACTGAAGTTTTCTCAAACTTTTTACTTGGATTCTGTTGTTTTTTAATTTCACAACAGTTTTCAATGTTTTCTTTTCTTTAAGATATTAGAATTTTTTCCTTCTGATAATTTAAAGAAATTCTCAGCTCACAAAATTCTTATGCTTGAACTACCACGCTGTATATAATTTTAATGAAGATGAATCTCTTATATGACACTTGTACCTTGGAGTTTTGGCTTGTTTGCTATTTATAGTCAGTGTACCTGAGTAATTGTCTTTTTTTCCCTCCTAGAGAGTTGCAGTAAAGGCAGCCTACTTATAGATGTATATATATGTATGTCTATGCATACTCACTACTATGGCCCTCTGGCATGCTTATATGTGTATGTGTGTTTGTGTGTTCATTTTCACAGTTTGTTTCTTGCAGCCAATGACCTGTAGGCTATGATCTGATCTTGGGCTAAATTAGATATATATTGGCTACTTCTTTATGTTATTCTTTCTCTATCAAGAGTTCAACAACAAGGCTTCCATTATGGTATTATGACCATACATTTTTTGTTTTGTTAAGGTAAGAATTTAGTATAAACAGAAGATCAGACATCATAAAATTGATAAAAATCAGATAATAATCCGATACAAAGATCAGTGGTTCAGTATCTTCTTTTGTAATGTTTTTGCATTTCTGAAAAACATATTGTCTTTTGCCTAGGTTCCTGATAAGTATTCATAGTTATGAGATACTGTCCTGATTTCAGCTGGGAGGGAACTAATTTTATTCCTAGTAGCTGATGCAGTGCTGGGTTTTGGATTAAGTGTGAGGATATTGTTGATAACATGCTGATATTTTGTTTATTGCTAAGTGGTACTTTCCCTAAATCAAGGAATTTTCAGTTTCCCATGCTCTGCCAGTGAGCAGAAGCACAAGAAGCTTGGAGTGAGCATAGCCAGAATACCTGATCCAAACTCATCAAGGGGATATTCCATACTATAGAATGGCATGCCCTTTATGCAAACTGGGAGCAGTTAGCCTGAGGATGCTGCTCGCTGCTTGGGGATAGGCAGGGCATCAGTCAGTTCATTAAAAGTATTATTATTATTACTACAATATTTTACTTTATTTCAATTATTAAACTGTTCTTATCTCAACCCATGAGTTTTTCCTTTGCTTCTCCCAGTTCTCCTCCCCATCACACTGGGGAGTGGCTGTGTGGTGCTGAGTTGCTGGCTGTGTCTAAACCAAGAAAGACACAAAGTGTAATATTTGCACTCTTCCTAGATATGGCTGTGTCATAAGAAACCCACTACTATTAAAGACAAAATTTTTGTTTCTTACCTTTGAATGCTTTTGCTTGCCAAACTATTTTGGACTTTTTCTCTCATATTCCTCTCACATAAAGGCAAAACATTTGCTTCTTTCAGCCAGCACAAGCCTCCCATGTTTTGTTTGCAGAATTACAGAATCACAGAGTGGGTCAGGTTGGAAGGGACCACATCTGGTCCAGCTTCTCTGCACAAGCAGGATTATCCCAGAGTGCATGGCACAAGATTGTGTTCAGACAGTTCTTGAATATCTCCAGTGAGGGAAACTCCACAACCTCTCTGAACAATCTGTTCCAGTGCTCAGTCACAGTAAAGAAGTTCTTCTCATATTTGGGTGGAACTTCCTGTGCACCAGTTTCTACCCATTGCCTCTTGTCCTACTGGGCATCACTGAGAAGAGCATGGTCCATCCTTTTGACACCTCTCTTCAGACTGCAGGCATTGATGAGGTGCCTTCTGTTATCTCTTCTCGAGGCTGAACAGGCCCAAATCTCTCAGCCTTTTCTCATAAGAGAGATGCTCCACTGAAGGGGTGCCATCCTTCAGGGTTTAAGTGTGGTGGGCAGAGCATAGGTGGTGACAGAAGGGTGTTTTGACAGCCACTGGGATGACCAGTAGTGCACCAGGTCTAGAATGCATCCAGGGGTTCTAGTCTGAAGTTAAAGGAGAGTTGTCAAGAGACAAAAATGCGGTATAGATCAGGGCCAGTGGCAGTGCAGGAGAGTTGAGATGTTGTGGGGCTTCTGGAGCACAGACTGACAGCTCTGGAGTAAAACAAAATGGTGTCCTGGGCCATGGGCAGGGTGGCCATAGCACTGGAGGTGGCTAGGAGAGGATGATGAAATCTGTGAATGACCCCATGGTCCTAACACTGTTATGGATAGACCCTGAGTTCTTGTTTCAAGGACAATGTGTGCCTCTGGAGCTATATTCCAAGTTCAGTCTGTGAGGCTCAACTTCCATTACTGTAAAATAAAGGACTAGATTTGCTGGTAGAAAGATGAGATATGATCTCTTATCAGATAATGAAATCTAAAACTATCTTAAAATTTGCATTTATAAGATTTCACACCAGATGTTCCACAGTCTCCTTTGGGACAAAAAAATATTGAATCCTGGCAAAGGGTACTATAATTGATTTTATTAAGATTAATCTAAAACTTAAAAGTTCTCTGTCTCATTACTTTCTTAAAGAAAGTTGAAGCTATTATTTTCCTTTTTATTTTTATTTTTTTTTTAATCCTTAACATCTACTTTCAACTGTCTTTTTTCAGATAATTGTAGGTATCTATCTAACAGACTTTTTTGGTTTCAAATATATGTATTTAAACTGCTTTCCTCCATATGAATTTATGTATCTGACATTCTTGTATCCATTTCTAATGGATATATTTTTCTATACTGTACCCTTTTCACTTATTTTTTGTTTGCATCTTTGGAAAAAAAAAAATTGTAATTCTATGCATTCTTGTCTGAGGCATATGAGCAAAGAAAACTGCATATGCTACAAGTATAACTAAGGCTTTAGCTGAATTCTCTTGAATCTTTTTTAATTCTCTTCCTAAATAAATTTTCCACTAGAATAACCTACAAAATTGCAGAAGAACACTCTCAAATCAAAAGAGACAAGGCAAATGGAAAAATGATCTTCAGTAACAATAACTGGATGTATGTTATATTATGAAATATGATGAAATGATGTGCATTTTTAAAGAAAGCTGCATTACTTTCTTTTATATTCTTCCACTGCACTTTATCACTGTCACTTTCAAAGTAGGAATCACCCTCTGGTGGTTCTGATCCAAGTATCATGATTTGTTTGTGTTTGCTATAAGCTAGCTCTGAGCTATCAAACTAATGGGCCTAAGTGTATATCTAAGTACCTATATCATCATGCTTAAATGCAGATTTTTTTTATTTAAGCACAGTATATGAAGATTGGTTTCCTTAAAATATATTTTTAAAATCCAGACTCAGAGATTATAATATGTTTCAGTTTTACTAAAAGTGGTATTTTTAAATATTATTTTTTGTGTGTAAACCTCTCACGTACATTTTGTTGTGCATAAATATGATTTGAAAGTTGTGCATAATAATGCTTTTGAAGGCCAGAATGTTTATTATTGTATGGCTATTACAATCGGTTCATGTATAGCAAAGTTTTGCACTTGATAGTTTAGAGTTGTAGCTTTTGCATTTAATGAAATCTTAGAAAGGGTGACTTTTCAGTCTGTTGTGCTATACAAAAAGCATCCATAAGTCAATGCTGGACAACATGGCACTGAGTACATAAAATTGCAGATATGTTTTGCCTGGGTTGTCAGTAGTTATACAACAAAGAACAGTCTGCAGAGCTGGCTTCTCTAGCTTTTACAGTTTAATGATGTCACTTCAGATCTGTAAAATGCTCTGTTTTACATAAAGCAGAGACAGATGCCCAAGTTAGGATCCCTTGCAGTCTGGACAGTCTTCTATTGCATCCCAAGTCTCTGAATCTAGCATAGAAAAGGAACGTGTGTGGAACCTTGAACTGCTACTTGTTACAGTATAAAGTTCGCCTTGGTACCAGGCTGAGCTTGTCTGTCAAGAGCCTCCACCAGTGAAATCCATCTTACGTTACAGAGTAAGGCACTGCCCAGGCTTTAACCCCAGCCAACGAGATGGCAAGCCGGGAGCTTTTGAATGAATCCTGGATAAAAAGGAAGCCCCCAGAAATAAACCTCTCTCTGTTGTTGCTCATTGCCAAGAGGGGCTTGTGTCCTCTGCTTGCTTCTCCCAGCCACTCCTCTCCCACGCTACAGCTACTAGGCTGTAGAATGTTTTGACTCTTACATTGTGTTAATCCAAGGATGAACAAACTCTAGCAATCTGAGATAGGAATAGAAATCAGGTTATGTAATGCTACACAATAGATTTTGAAGGGGTTCTCTTTAGGACTTTGGTTTGATATGCTTGACCATGTGGCTCAAATGCTGGCCAAAGACATTTCTGTGTCTGTTTTCTGTCTCTCTCAATGTTTCATTGTTTTACACCTGTGTGGCATCCCACCTTTTAGGGGAAGGGAGCACACAAGATTGATAGAAGCTCATGATCAAAAGTAATGATAAAGGTCATAGGGTCCACAAAAGCTTACAAAGCACACTTGACATGGAAATTGGTATGTTTTTCCCTGATCTCTCTGTATAAGTGAGAGGCAGTGGATTTTGAACAGTAAGATAGGGTGAAAGGGAAGACAGAGAGAGAGACGGATTAAAGAGAGAGAGAAAGAAAGGAAGAGTGAAAAAGAGATCAACAATCCTAGCTCCAGTATCAATCCAGCTCAAATGTTAAGGGTCTTGTGGGTGCCACTTGGGCTCTGCAAGGGTACCCTTTTATAGATAAGTGTTTTATAGATAAGTGCCCTAGAGATACGTTTCTCACTTTCTATGCAAATTAGTTATCATGCATAGTCTGTTCTTTTAGATCTTTATGAAAATGGGTCAGAGGGGTTTGTGGATGTCTGGGGGTCTTGATCATCCCCTACAGACCATGCCCACTTCTTGACCTCATTCCTGTGCTTGCACTCTACTGTGTTGTGCTTATCTCCAGGAGCCAGAACAAGGTGGTCTGTCCCAGGAAAGTGTTACCCTCAGTATGGCCCCCTTCTCCAGTCACATCCTGTTCTTTCTCACAGCATGCAATTACCAGCCATCCTTGGCTGCCATTATCAACCATCCTTAGTTGACTCTGCAACTATTGGTCTTTGAGGCATACAAAACAGCCCCCTTATCATCTTCTAGGCTGCTACAACCTCCTTCATCTCCAAGACCTTTCCTAGGTAGCAAACCATCCTTTTCACAGAGTACTTAACTGCTTGACTGATGGCAAACTATTTACAATACTTTGTTTGTTGATCAGCAAGGCAGTTCTGGGCCTCCCACCACCTTCCACATTTATCAGTATGGCAGTTAATTATTTAGAACCTACTTTTCAGCCACTTGCTGAAGAAACAGTAGCTTAGTGACTTTCATAGGTACTAGAGTTATATTTTTACTAATAAGGAGTAGATAGGACAGAGCCAGGGAGAAAAGAAATAATATGTGTACTTTGCACTGTGCTGCTTTTTTTTTCTCCCAGGAAATCAGGGTCCTCCTGTTTTCAGACAGTTTGTCCTTTGTTACTCATGCTAAAAAATGCATGTGTAAAGAAAGAAAGAAGGAAAGGGAGGCATTGCATAGATTAAGGCACGTCATTCACTTTAGCAATGCTGCTTCTGTTTTGCAGCACAGGAGATTACTTTATCTTGGAAAATCAAAACATAACTTCATTATAGACAGTGAGGAATACAATAGAAACACTGTAAAGGCTTGAGTGATGGTTTAGTGTGATTAACTTTGAAAAATATTCCAGTCTTTAATAAATATGACTTAAATGTGGAAATCATTATTATTAGTGAACAACAGTGAAGTTATGGCTTCAATGCATCTCTAGACATGCATGAAAAAGAAGGATCTGTTGGTAGTTGCAGACCATGGTGAATTATTTAAGTGGACCATACTAGAGCTTCTCTGAGATCCTCTCTTTTCTGCCCAAGATTTACAATTAATTACACACAAAAAGACTTAGAATCATGTTGATTTTTTTAAAATGAAGAGTTAGTATTTATAAAGTCATTATAAAGAAAAGAAACTGAGAGAAGGAAACTGGCAAAGATAGAAACACAGCAGTCAATATTTTTGTAATTTTGCTTTATGAAATAATTTTAGCTTTTTAAAACTAAGTATGGTGCTCAGAGACTCCAAAATCTGCATAATTTTCACATCAACAAGATCTAATATTTAGTTCCCTCTGCCCTTGTGTGAACACAAATGGTGATTTTAGGATTCAGTATGAAGGTTTTAAAAAGTCATTCAACCGTATTTTTCTATGTCTAAGTGATTATATTCTCTCCCATTATATTTGTAGAAAAAAATATTATAGTTACAGAGATGTGTTGGTTTCTGTGTTAATAATCTCATTTGCTTATTCAGTCCTTTATTGGTTAAGATAAGAAACCTTGTAATGGCAGAGTAATTTAAGTGGTTCCATTAGTTTCTTTTGAAGGAATCATTGATTTTTAATGCTCTTACTTCCTAAGCTCATTTTGCCAAAGTTTTATTTACCATTAGTTTCCAATCCTTACATGTTAATGCATTTATTAACCTCTGGAATCCTGTAAGAGTCTGTTTTAACAAAAGCAATAAGCAAAACAAACTGTTTGGCTTGGATTTTACATGCTCCATGCAAAGCCTAATTCAGGAACATTCATATTTCTGAAATTTAAGAACCTCTGTGTTTCGGGAACACTGATATAAGAAGACTGCAGAATATTACAGAGAAAGAAGAATTTTGCTATATATTTTCCCGCCCTTCCCATTTCTTTGGCCTGGTCATCAACCAGAGTGAGCTACTAAGAGATAATATTCTTTCTTTACCTTGGTGCATTTGATAATAACAATTCATAATCTGGCATGCCTCCAGGCAGAGGGTTCAAGAGGATTCATTAAGCAGTAAATTTAGTCCTCCTCCAGTCATTGCATTATTTCCTGGACTGTACAATCACCAATTAAGAGGGAAAGGTATGGAATTAATAACTGCCTTAGACAGCTGCTTTCCTTGCCCAAATCCTGCCACATAGCAGCCATTTGTTTCATTTTGTGAACCCACAGAGAAACTGCTTCATGTTCAACCAGCAGTGGCTGAGGACAATTTGAGAACTGTGGAAGAAAATGCAGACTCCCTCCACAGGTCTCTCAGCCCTTGTGCTCTGGAAGTATATCATATACATCTGATGTAGAAAAGGAGTAAATTTTGCCAAGCCCTGAACACAAGGGAAGACATGACATAGCTTTGACTGGACAATCTGAAAGGTGGCAGAGATACATACACCTGCAATCCCCATGTTCTTTGAAAATTAATGTCTTCTCTGCAATGCTGATATAAATGCCCATCTGATATTAGAGTTAACCTCATATCTATTTTTTATAAGTATTTGTCATCCTTTTGACCATAATAAATTAGTTGAATCTCCTTCTTTGAAATTTTAATCTGAAAATACTTAAACAGTAAAAAAAGAAGTAATATGTCTGTCTGGGAAGTAAGAGAGTGGAAGATCTTCAGTGCCTCAGCCTTTGCACATGTTATGCAGTGGCTCTGGTTTAAAATGGACTGATGACCTTTAGAAGTGGAGATCAAAAGTTTGCTGTCATGGAGCATGACAAAAGTATGTAAACATGGCCTTTCTTGAGTCTGTATCTGATACTGTAAAATTTTTGTTGTTGGCTGGTCTCAATGCCTGCATTTCAGCGGAAGACATTGACAGAATTGGGCCTTGATCTTTATTTTAAGCTTTTTGGTGAGCTGGTGAGTAACTGTATTGTAGCCTTTTTAGATAAAGCTAACAGAATCTAGTTCTCAGCTGCAATCACATGTCTCTCATAAAAGTTAGTAACTTCACACTTTAGAATGAAAATGGAACAAATGGACATAATTTTTGCTGAATTTAGTGACGTGTTTTGGTAGATGTGAGTGCACACAGTGGATTAGTCTCTTCAAGAGATGTCTGAACCTCAAATTTGTACGTTTGCAAGACAGTTATTGTGGTGGTCAGCTTATCCAATATGGGAACTCCTAGTACATGCATAAAGCTTTCAAAATCTAAGTAATTATACAAGCAAAAATCTTAAGTGATAGAGAATCTTATCTTACTACATATGCCTTAAGTTAGATGAACCGTGCCCTAAGAGTGACGGTTTCTCTTCATTCCCTGGAAAGAGAATGAAGAGATTTAGACAAAGATATCTTTCTGGATCTTTCTCTTGATCATGTAAATTAACAGTCCAGGTTCTGAAAGACATTTAAATTGTAATAAGTGTCAACTGGAGGCAGAAATTTGGAAATACGTACTACAGTCATGGTGTCCGAATGACAATTGTTGGGTTTGATTAGACATTCCTCATCCTCACAGAGCAGCTGGGCAAAATGGAAAGAATTAATTTACTCAATGCATAGACAAAACATGGCTAAACATCTGGAACCAAGAAAGTTGCATAAAGGGTCAGGGCGTAATGTAGCTTTTGTACGAATAAGAGAATTGTCAAAATCTAATTTAAACAGCCTAAAATGTGAATGCACTAAATTGGCTTAGTTTAAAACGGGTCTTGCTTAAAAATGAATCCTTTATTTTCAGTGATATCTACTTTTCTTTAAATGAATCCATGGACATGAGTATACCACTGCCTGACAGTTAGAAGCCTCTGTTTAGTGATCTGTGGCACAGGCCTGTTTCTCTTTAAATTAAATGTTCATGATTACCCTGTTCTTCAGGGAGGTTTAAGTCATGCTCACAGATTGCCCATCATTCAGTGCTGCCTAATTCTTATGGCAGTCTCTGGGTTGCTCCAAAAAACCTCCTCCAAGAACAAAGAGCTTTAGAAAGGGTTAAGTTCTAAATGATGTAAAGGAAATCAGTGCCTATTAGCCTTGGCCTCTTCTTTTTCAGCAGCAAAATCCTAGCTTCTGACTCTACAGATGGTACTGACTGGTTTAACTATCTCTTAACTAATTTGTATTAAATAGATGTCTGGTTGGACCAAATTGGTATTAACTCATTTCTTTCCCTTCAATGAAAGAATAGCTGTGGAAATTCAATCTTTGATGACAGTGCAGAAGGCATATCAAATTTCAACTATTTTTGATTGACTCATTTATTTCTGTTTAAAAGGCTTATTCATACTGTAAGTTGTCATGTTTCTGCCATTTTGTTATTATCAGGTTCTGAGAATTTATTTGAAGTTTTAAAATCCAGTGCCAAATTAAGGTGATTTATTTCAATACATCAGCTTCACAGTTCATGAGCTTGTGATTATTCTTTCCAACTTTTCAAAATAACTATTCCTTGAAAATTACTAAACTGTATAATACCCAATAAAATTTATATAGCAACAGAAAACATAATCATCTGGATTCATGGTGTCTTGCTGTTTGTGTCAAATTTGCTCGCTGCAGGAAGTGTCAAAGTCATGAGGTGAAAAATACTTTGAAATACTTTCAAACTCTGAGAGGCATTTTCAGAAAGCCTTGATTAAATAGAAAATGTGGTATGATTTCTTGGTTTAATGACTGCTAGATTTTCAAGTGTTTTTTTTAAAATTAAACTTGCTTTAGTATTAGCCACACAGTGCTCTGAAGTACCGTGAATGATCTTGTCAGAAAATGATGCTCAGGACTATTGGATCAGCTGGTATCATTGCTGGAAACTGTACTAGCACAAGATTGGAGAATTGTAACAAACTTCAGACTGCTCAGTACTTTTACACCAAACCAATGATGATATTGAGATAAAAAGAACGAAACCTTTTTTTTTTAATTTTAATTTTCATTTTTTAAAAATTATAATTAGCATTTCTTAACCTGGCAAACATTTTTCTAGGAAGCAAAATGAGTTTGATAATAACAGCATAAAAACTAAATGTTAAATTTTGAAGACACATTCCACAATGTTCTTCTTACTTTTTAGCAATACA
>WEKY01001497.1:0-11683 GCA_013390045.1 Picathartes gymnocephalus | reverse complement strand
CGCAATGCGCCTCAGCTGCCCTGTCTTGGTAATTCCAGGGCCCTTTAGCTTTAGAATTAGGTAGTGTACAGTTGCTATGGAAACAGGTTTTATTTAATTTTTTTCTAACTACTTCTGTCAATAAGCACATACAGTATATTGCAGGTCTCAGCTGCCAGAATGACTTATGCCCTCTTTACTTCAACATGAATATGTGTATTTAGGCAGAAATGGACAGGTTAGTAGTTTCTTATATGACTGACTGTGCTTCTTTTGGCATAATATGCTTTTATGAATTGTCAAGTGAGAATAGCCCACTTACTTTCACAATAATAAATTAGTCTGTCTGATTCAGAGAGGAAGTAAGAGGAGGGAAAGGAGAGCAAGGATTAAAGTTTTGTGCTGTTCTGCTGAAATTCAAGCCAAACAATCCCCACACACTCATGCTTATTAAAAGGAGGCTCTGGAGAAGTAGAAGTTCTATAGAAAAGAAAATTTTAAGACCTGACTGGCCTTTGGTTATATAAGGAAATGAAGATTGAGCAGTTGCACTGACATTCCGTTTCTGGATAGCAGAAGGCTGTAGTGACTCACTCCTCATTGCTATGCCAGCATACCTCTTCTACACAAGTTTTGATTAAGGTTAAAAACAAATGAGAAGGCAATGCATTTCAACTTGCATCAGTGTGTCGCTGACAAGTAGCATGAGTAAGTGACCTGCCACAGTGGCCCAAGCCCAAGCATTCTAGTTTGCATAGCTCGAGAGCAAGTATTTCTCATGTGAAATTCAGAAAGGGCATGCTATATAGAAATGAAATTAGGTTTTACTCTTGCACTGCAAAAGTCCATAGAGCCTACATTCACAGCTATTCATGTCATATAAAAGAAAGCCTGAATTACCATGCGCAATGAAATATAAATGGCAAATATAAAAATACTAATACAGTATATGAAGAATTAAGCGTGGAGATAAAAACAGACATAGCATAATCAGTACCTGCCTCAGGTAATGATAAAATTTGATCAAGACAGAATAGGTCTGTATGTATGCAGGATATTAGTCAGAGCCCAAAGGGAAATATTAGTCAGAAACCAAGACTTCCTCAGTAAAGTATGTAAGACACACAAAAGTTATGCAGGATTAGCCAGAACATTTTGTGCTAAGCTTCAAGTCCTGCCGTTAGCACCTTTTCAGGTAACACCTCATGTTAATTCTTGCTCAGGAAAGATGTCAGTGCCCTCACACACACACAGGTAACATTGGTCCTTCAAAACACCTTTTGGGCTTTTTTCAAACACTTACTCACACCACTTTGAAGTGATCAAGCAGGTACAAAACCTCTCCCAGATATCACCCAACTCTTAAGGAAAGCTCAGCTAAACACCATCTGTGCAAGAAAAGCTCTTACCCATACTCTGGACTCTATCCCAGAAGATATTTCCCTGAGCTTCCCATCTCTCTTATCCTGAGCCCTGGCCTCTTGCCTTGGAAGAGCAGGGCTAATCCCATTCTCAGTGGAAGTCACCACAAGCCACATCTGTTAAGTGCAAGAACAGCTGACCCTAGAGGGAAAGACACCTTCCTGCACACAGTCACACTTAAATATTGTAGCATCTGTGAGAGTCAGATGAATGACCAAGCAGCAAAACACAGGTAGAGAAAGCATCAGTTCCTTTCTGTGGAGTAATTCCACGTCCATCAGCTAGGGAACATTAGTGTTTGACTTTCTAATTGGTGGGGCTGGAGAGTTTTCCTACAGGCTGTTCCAGATGTGGGATATTGCATCTGTTTCACTCTTTAGCAGCACAAAATCACATAACAGTAAAATTCAGAGCACTGTCAGTGTTCTAACCTTTTCCTGACAGATAAAAACAGTGTTCCTTTAATTGCTTTTCATAAACTTCCAAGTCCTGATCTAGAAGGTTATCGTCAGCCACAGGAGTCTCTATGCTTTTTAAATCTGTCACTGTCTTCTAATGAGTGCATTTGTAATGCTGGGTCTTAGAATACAGGCATCTGTCCTTGCAACACAAATAGATGGCAGGATTTCCTTTTTTTTTTCTCCCCATATAGGCCTTTGAACAGTTTTAATCTATTTACAATCTACAGTAAGACACCTGGCAGTTTCCAAGCACTTGATTTGAACTAGCTATGTATGAAAGCCAAAGATGTCATTTTTGTGTTATTATGAGCGATCTGACTCAATTGCATAAGACTGGAACCTCTTAACAAAAGAACAGCTCTTCCCTGCAAGGTAAAACCCGTTTAGTAAAGTCATTGTACTTCAGAAAGGTTCTACTTAATTACCTAAGTGTTCCTAGTAAAAAACATATCCAATAGCTCAAATTCTATTCTCAGCACTGCAGAGATAAATAAGCCCCCAGTGACTTCTGTGGCCGTCTATAGCTGAATTTGGCCAATCATATAAATCTTCACTCTTCTGCACATATAGTGTACCTTGAGGAGGCAAATGGAAGTCAGCTGAAAAATGGGTAGGATTTGCTTTTCCATTCCAAAGTCAGCTTGTTGGCTGCAATTTGTACAATGAGATGACATGAAACAAATGGAGCAGGGCTGAAAATCCATTGTACTTAAGAGTGCACAACAGGCACTAGAGTGCCAGTTCTCTAAAGAGTGCGGCTATTTATGTTCATTCCTATACTTCAACAATATTGCATTTTGGGTTTTGTTAGGTTAGCCTAACACACCTCAAGCTACAATCCCAGACATATTAGAAAACGGAGTTGGAATATTCTTAAACCCACAGGTCCTCCTGCACAAATCCACAATTAATGCATCCACAGTAATAACTAATTGCCTGTAAACGTATCCCCAAATCACCATGTTGTCCATCTGTTTCTTTTCTACCTTGTTACAGATTTGTTAGGCTTACAGATGGAGAAAAGAAATCCTCATCTTCTTCCCAAACACTCCAACACAGTGCAGAGCAGAAAAAGACTCATTTGGAGGCAAGAATCTTAAAACTGTATTCCACAAGCTACGGAGTCAGCAAAAATCAAAAACGACCCAAACATGTCCCTGCTACGGGCATTGCTGTTCAGGGTGGAATTTCTATTTCATTGTCTGGAAGCACTTTTCTTTACAGGCAGCCAAGGAACCATAATGAGAAAACACTCGTGTATATGGGGTAGAGGGAGGGAGGCAGAAAACTGAAGGCAAGGATGAAGAGACAAATTCAAAAACAGGTTTCTTGCTACTGGAAGGGCCAAGAACAGAGAAAATAACTGTTTTTCTCTCATATGTGTGGAAATGGATCCAGTGGCTGTTGGTGGCCCTAAGTTTCCAGGTGTGTTACAGACAACTGTGATTTCTGTATAAGGCAGAATGACTGTTTCATGAGCGACTCTTGCATGATCACTTGTAATGCAGTGTACTACACTCAGTGAGTTCCAGTCCTCAGTACTATGATCCACGAATGTTCAGCTTGCTTGAACTCTTGTCTGATGAGTACCTAATTTCTATTTCACCTCTCCTAGATGGAGCATTTCTTCTCTTCCACGTATCAGAGCTAGTATTTAACTTTCCATACTAAAACGCATTAAAAAAAAGTCACCGTCCCAAGGTTGTGTCACAGCTTGGAGGGGAGCAACACAGCTTATAAAACCTGAAAAATAATCTTGTACAGACTGCAGACACTATCTGATACGTATACACACACGAACAACACACCACCACCCCCAACACGCTCGATGAACTTTACATTTGTATATTCACAGTCTTTCTCAGTCAGCTCTGATGGCATTTACCTTGCCCTGTCAGGAAGCACATCCTACGCCTGCTGGCTCAGGAGCAGTCGGTCACAGGGATGCTCAGTGTCTGCTCCCTCTGATACACTGGATAGCATTCTCAGACATGACTCAACCACTTAGGTAGTCAAGATGAAACACAGCACAATTATGTGTAACCCAGTCAATCAGCATCTATCCTAGCAATCCGCATGCTGTAACCAAGTCTTTAATCCTAAAATATTTCTCATAAATAAGCAGAGAAGTGTTTTAATTGAAGTAATCCTTACTAGAAACATGGATTCCCTGTCTGTTCCCAATACAAACTCTTTCACCCTTTTTCTTCCCTTCACCTCAGATCCTTCTCCACCAGCAGCCATCTTAGGTGCACCTCAGCCTGGATTATGTGCTTTTCCTCCTCTATAAAACATCCTCTTTCTAGGAAGGACAGGGCAGATAAGGTCATACTGTCTGGCCATATCTTCTAAGTTTCTGTTTGACACCTGCTGTGTCTTTCTAGTGCCATGCATGAAAATGATGGTCAAAGCAAGGAAAAAGAGTCTCAATACAGGGATCATGATCTGAAAGTCAGTCTGCTCACTCCACCTTCACCACAGGTCAGGGGTCTGACCAAGGTCCAGCAGATCCCTAACTTAGGGCTCTCTAACACCTGTCATCACAACTCCTAAGATGTTGGGATAAGTCTGCTTCTTCCATATAGGATTACCTGCAAAACAGGCCTTTCATGGCCTCATCTGTTTACTCACAGCACCATGAAGTCTGGGGCAAACTGTTAGAGACATGCAGATCCCTTTCTGAGCCAGTACTGGAGCAGGATACTCTTCATACAGGAGCAGACCTTATCTTCATCCTTTGTATTGGATGTAAGACACTGGTTCCTCTTCAGTGTTTCAATAATTTTTGGATGGGATTAATTCTTAAAGATGGAAGAGAGAGGTGAAAAAGGAAAGAAGAAAACATTATTACTGTTTGTACCTGTTGCAAGATCTCTCTTTTCCTCCACCTTTGTCCCAGCCTTTAATCTATTCTTCCTTTCGTTTGTCAGGAGTAAACCAAAACCATCTTTGGGTCCTGCTGGTGTGTTGGGATCCAGAAATCCAGAAGAAGGAGAAAAAGATGTATATCAAGTACCATAAAGTCATTCATAAGACTAAAGCGGAGTATGTGAGATTCCCAGCTCTGTGTGGGCTGCCAGTATAGGTGAATCTGGGAGATGAACAAGACCTGATGAGACTTCAGTCATAAGCACAAGTGTTCCCTGTGATGAATAGGAGATGGCCCTAGTCCAAGTGTTCAGGAAGGGCCTGAGCAGGTTTCTCTGAAACAGATGCTTGAAGAGAAATATAAACAAATCAAAAGTCAACAGGGTATGTCTAGCTTGAGGCAAGCCTAACACTATGAACCAGATTTGCTGGCATGTCCTAATATTTTTTTCTTACTCACAGTCTTTCCAAGAGCCTTTTCTCAGCCCATGCTTGTGGCATGTCAGGCTGCTGACAGATGATGTGTTCTCTTCCCACTGAGTTGCCTTAGAAAATTGAGTGACCAATCTCCAGAGGCAGAATAGATCATTCTGGATTTAAACTGAGCCGTCCAACCCAGGCTAAGAGTCCTTTTTTAACTCTCAGAAAAGAAGAAGAACCTACTGACTCAAAACTGAGGCAACAGTTCATGCAGTAACAGGCAGAAAAAGAGAAGAGGCTTCAAGGAAAAGAGTTCTGAGAGTTTTGCACAAAGAAGTCGTAACAACTCTAACACTGAATTCCCCCGCTGGAAGCGATACTGCTGTGAGACATTACTTTAATGTGCATCCTTCATCTCTGTGACATTGCTGACTTCATGTTTGTAAATTAATAAGGAAGCTGGCACAGAACACGGTTCACCTATGGGCTAGATACAGGTAAAATCCAGAAACTAAAATTTAAGTTACAGTAAAATTAGGTGCTATAAATTATGCAGAAGAATTTCAAGTTTCAAGTCTCTCCTACGGATATTTCTGTTCACTTAGAAAAATAAATGCAGTCAGTACAAACCAGGAATTTATTAAAAATCTAAATCTGCAATATGTATTATGAAAAATCAATAAAATATTAGCTATGCATAGATAGCAATGCAATTTATGGTTTTAAATCAGTACATTTATGGCAATTTGGAAAAGAGAAAAAGACATAGGGTAGTGTTAATAAATCTTACCTCAGCAGCTGAAACGTCTTTAGTTATGTGAGGTTTTGCTCTAAGAGAAAGTTTCAGATAACTTAAATGCTTAAGGAAGAGGTGTTTGGGTAGCACTACTGTTTCACATAATTGAGTATTTTGACATTAATCAGCTAAGGTAGGATTAATCTCACCTACCTTTAGAGTCCCAGTGTTCACAACTAAGGTATTCATGGTGAAAAGTAGGTGCTTTTAGGACTCAGGTCACCTGATGAAATATAGGCTTTTGGTTTAGGATGAGAGAGATCAAAAAGTACCTATTTATCTCCACAGACTACAGAGGGAGTCTAGGATGCCTGATTTGTATGCTAATACCTCCAATATAAAAGTCTGCATTAATCATATCTCTACTGCGATCCACAGCAATTAATATAATCATAGAAGAATAACTATCTTGGAACTTATTGTTCTCTCTATCTTTTTTTCCTATGAGAAACCACACTCCCTCTCCCATTTAGTCCCTCTGCCTTCTTTTATCTGTGTTATGAAATTTCTTGTGGTCATCTGAAGTGCACATATTTTCTTGATCTTTTCAAAATGTGTATAATCTCATAAAATACATACAATATATTTAAGGCAAACTATATAAAGCAATAGTACATCTGCTAGCTCTGTTGTCAGAGGAAGATTCCCAGGAAGCAATCAATCTAATTCATAAATACTGTAAGATTATCAAATGTGCTGGATCAAACTATCTAGGCATCTTAAGAAAGAGAACATGGGAATGGTTGTACTGGACTGCACTTGCATTGCGCTATAGGCTCTGAAATTAAAATAGCCCTCATCAGTAATATTATCTTGAGATAAGGTGACCTGTTCATTCAAAGGTAAGGAGGATTAAAAGTCAGAACACTGTTGGCATCTGTCCAATTACACATATTAGGGAAATTATCCAAATCTTGGAAAAGAAATGATTAAGAAATAGGCTCAAGTGATCTTCTCTGAAATATTTCTAGACTGAGGGGCAAAAAAAAAGGTAGAAAATTGTTGGGCAGATTGTTATTGTACAATTGAAACAGACAGTCTGGATTTCATGGAGATGCAGGATGCATTCTCCTGGAAGAAAATATGATACTAAAGAAATTACCTGTATCACATAGGTAAGGCAAACATTTTGCTTGGTAGAAACTATCTGAAAGCTTCAAGAAGGTCTTGAAACATAGACATGCAAGGAAAGATATTTAGAAAATAATTCATGCTGTTAAACCCAGCAAAATATATTCTGAAGTAATGTGGCAAAAAAATGAAAATAATAAAAGTTTTAATGGTATAAATTTTTATACCATCAATGGAAATCCAGACAATAACCAAAAATAATTGAAAATTGTTGTTGATGAGAAGTAATTGGCATTGCTGAAACCTAGTGGGATTCATTTCTTATCTAGAATCTAGAATCATTAAATCATAACTTATAACCTGTTTGGGAAAGGCTATGTAAGGAAAAGAGGTTGAAAGAGTCCCATTTTAGAAGGCAATTGTTTCTTCAGAATTATTGATAACTTAGAACAGCAGAACCTTGAACACACAGGGATCAATGAGCGGGTTCTGATGAGGGGTTGTTGCAGGTCATCTGACCAAACTACAGAATGCGATGAACTCATCCCACTTACCGGGGATGTGGGACAAGAGATATATTTTGGAGGCTTCAGCACAGCTGATGCATGCTGCAGGTTTCAATCAGCTTATAGGAAATCATCAGCAGTTTCTGATAAAACACTTCTCTATATTCTAAAACCAAATCATGGTCTACCCAAAGGGAGGCAGCTATTGTATAACAAAGCAGATGACTGAATCATTAGAATGGTAGCTGGCTGTTATCTAAAGATCAATAGCAGCAATCCAATTGTGTTCAACATTGGCAAAGATAGGCCAGTTTCAAAGGGCTTTGTAGATAGGCAGACAGATAAGCAGTATTTCAAAATTGGTAATGTCCAAAAGCCAAGAAAAAGTACAAACAAAACTGGAAGGGAGCTCCAGCAACACAAGTAAAATTAAGTAAAAAAAAAATAAGTACCTGAAAAATAATTAGTTAAAAGCTTCACTTCCACAGTAAAGAAAATTACCAAAAACTTGGGACACTATATTTATGAGAAGATACCTAGCAAAAAACAGCAAGTGACAATGCACATGTAAACACCAGTTAAACACCAGCTAGGAACACCAGAAAGTAGGGAAGGAAGAATAAAGAGGCACTATTGAACCCAGGCCAATCAACACTATTGCAATCAGAAGTTTTTTTGCTGGGTTAAGGGACCAAGGAACACCTCTGTGAGCTCAGAGGAGCAATGGTGGGGGGCACTCAATACAAAGCTGAAGACTTTGAAACACCCTGTCCTTTCTCCTCTTGAAGAAGATGTGCCCACCCACAGACCCTCAGCCAAACTGACAGGAAGGGCTCTGGGGGTCACCCCACAAGATGGTGGACCCCCAGAGGCATGAACCAATGGTGGGGTTCTCGGGAGGACCGTCTGGGGATGCACCTGTCTGTGCATGTGTTTGTGTGTGGCAAGGGGAGATCAGGGGACAATATTATCTGTGACAGGACAGGCTGAACATCCCATGCTGGCCACTGCAGGGATCCACTGTGTACTTATATCTGCACACATGGGTACATTTTTTGTCCAGTAAGGGATTTTCATCTAAACCAGCCAGAGGAGATCAGGATGTGTTCCCACAGGGAACAGGTGCTCACCATCCCCTCATTGTCCCCAAAGACCTGGAGTTGTGGCAGCATTGCCTCTATCGAGGAAACGGATCTGGCACCTCCCTGCAGCCTGTGCTTGCTGAAAACAATGAGAAGCATTCACAGGTAGGTGGTAATATTTCCTAGGTGAAAACAGAAGCATCAGTTAGAAATCTGAAGTGTTCAAAATATTCCTGTTCTGTATTTGTAAAGAATACTCTGCAAGACACTGGTCACCATAAACACTACATACTAAAAAACCCCAAAACTGAGAACAAACAAAAAAACCCAAAACAACCACTAAATCAAAAATAAAGCAATATCTAAATTGTCTTTGTATTCTTTTCATCCTGACGAAATATGAACAAGACTTATCAAAAGAAACATCTATTCCTCCTGTTTGGGATTTTTTTATTTGCTGTTGGATGGGGTGGTAGGGTTTTTAATTTTTGCTAAAGCAAAACAATTTCTGGATGCTTCCAACATCACAAAGTTAGAAGAACATTATTTATCAATGTTCAAAAAGAAAACCATTCAGCAGTGATTCAGTTGATCAACTAGCCAGGCACCAACCTCAAGAAAATTACACAAAAAATGAAAAAGAAGCTAACTTATAAAGTATTAAGATAGAGAAATATTTAATGGCAACAAAAACCACTTAAAAGAAAATCATACCAAGGAAACCTTATTTTCTCCTTTGAGAGGATTTTGTTTGATCAGTAAATATAACTTCAGAGACCAAGTGCAGTTTTTTCAGCATTTGCTGTAGCATTATGGAACTTTCTGATTAAAATGACACTGTAGAATATGGCACACTTTAGATGGGATAAGAGCTAGGTTGGGCCAAGAAGTATTTGTCAGATGGTGAATATCTGCTGATGGGAAGTTTTTCAAAGGAGTCTATGATGAGCAATAAGTATCATCCTATTCCATTTTTTCATTAATTAATTGGAATAAATATAAAAAAAAATATTAAATCTTCACCTAAGACAAAGACTGGTGGGAAGCAATCACTAGAAGACTTGGGCTTACTCAAAAGAAATGTGTTTAAATATATTCAAGCACAACAAAGTATGGCTGAAAGGAAGAGTGTGTGTGCCACCCACAGAGTAGAAAAGATGTCCCTCCAAAGCAGCTTTTTTAGTGATAGCCAATAAGAAATTCAGTAAATCCTTCTTGGGCAGTTTTGTAGGAAAATGGGCTATTACAGTCTCTGGACATGTAAGCAGCAGAAGTAGGAGGGGTATTGGTATGCTGCCAATAGTTTAAGGGGCCAAATTTTGAGAAGGACATTAGAAAACAAAAGAAGGTGAAGTAAAAGGTCATAAAAATTGACTTTGAGAGCTGAAGAAAATGTGTTAAGTGAAAAAATTTAACAGCTCAAGTGATTTAGCTTTTGAGAGGGCAGACTGAGAGTGACATGATGGCAGTCTAAATACTTTTAAAGGGAAAAAATTGAAAGAGCTAAAGGGCTCTTTAACAAAGACAGATATAAAAAGAATCATAGCTAGAAATGAAGACAAATATGAAATCATGCACCAATTTGTAATTGCAAAAGTGATTAGCCACTGGGAAAAAAATATAAAGCCAAGTCCATCTTCATCTCTTGATGTCTTCAGATCATGAGTGGACGCCTTTGTGAAACACATTGTTCTGATGCAGAAGTTATTTTTTAAATTAATGTGTTCAGCTAATAGCCAGACTGGGAATTAGACCCATAGAAATTTTCTATTTTGCCTGCAGCTGTTTTCTTCTAAAAGGCCAGGTCTCTGACTTGGGCAGCAGTCTTCCCACCCTTACTCTTATTCCCCTGTTTCTTCAATGGCAGATGCCCAGCTCTGCTTTTTTTCTAAAGGAAGACTTCTGCCATCTGCTCCTGTTTCCCATGGAGGGGATACCAATTGATCAGCCTCTGTGCTAGGGCAGCAGAGATCCTGTGGGGCTGTCAGGGGGGGAAGAGGCTTGAAACCCACTCTAGTCCTATGGTTACCAAGATCAGACCTCGTTGCTTTCCCTCTACTGAGTTACAGAATTTTGAATACTGAGAAGTACAGAAAGCCACTCATTTTGGCAAGGTACAAAGGAATTCAATATTAGCATAAGTATTATAGTCCATGCCTAAATTTAGGTATAAAATCAAGCGTGACAAAGAAGCCTTTCTAATACAGGAAAGATGGACACATCCTGTATTAAAAAAAAAAAAAATATCTTTGATAGGTTTTTGGAAAGAGGTTTATCCACCTAAGTCAGATGCCCACAGCTAGGCAGAGGATACCCATCTCTGGAGAGAAACCTCCATTGGTCTCTATTGAGTAAGCAGAGCGTGTAGATCTGAATGTTAGAAAGGTGATTAAACAAGTACTCTATAATGTATAGGTACAAATTAGATCCAGATCAGGCACATGAAATCTCCTTTGTAGGTTGGACCATCTAAGTTCCTCTGCCTTTAAAACCTAAGACTTCAAATACCATTCAACTGTAGCAAGGCTTATAAGGAGAAGTACTGTATTTCACTAGACCAAGTGATATATTACAGATATATATCACCACTAATACTACTACTGAAAGGAATAAGAGCAGAGGGAGAGCTGCAACTTGTGAGCAGAGAAATATAGTGTTTGGTCACAAAGATATCTGGCAGGTTCTGGGAAGGTGGAAAAAACTCCCAGACTTCCAAAAATTTAGAAAAGTTCTTGAACATTTTCAGTAATTTTGGTTTAAACGCTCATATTTCTTTAATCTTAAGCAACCAGACAAAAGAAATTGGGACATCACCTATCAGTGTTTGATCCCCAGTCTCTCATTGCAGCCACAGGGGCAGAGCAGGGATGTATGCTTGCCTCCAGAATCTCAATGCAGCTCCTCCTTCCCTGGATACTACCAGCAACATGGGCAGGGAGTGCTGTGGCTTGAATGGTGCATATATTTCAACCCCAGTTTTACCTTACAATAAATTATTTCCCATGAGGTGTACCTGGAATTTACTAAGACATTAAACATTATTCATTGATCAAACCACCTAGAGTGGTTTCACCCTGA
>WEKY01001494.1:2905-29907 GCA_013390045.1 Picathartes gymnocephalus | reverse complement strand
GAATTTACAGGGTTTATTTATAAGAACCCCAAAATAAACTCTCTCCGCAAGACACATTCAAGCAAGAATGAACGTAAGAGTTCAACAGAGCTTAGTGCAGTATGGGGAATCTGCAATAAAACCAAGGATGAGCTTCTAGAATATGCTGTCATTTGCTAAAATAAGTAAGAATGTGCTCTGGCTGCTGCTCTCACAAACATCCCCATCTGGCCTCAGCAAACAGGAGAAAAGTGATGCAATTTTCATGGCACCCACAGCCTCAAACCCAGACACTCATGACCTAGGTGTTAGCAAGCCCTAACACAAGGCTTCTCAAATTACTGCTTCGCACCAACTGGCTCCCCTCAACATCTGTTAATCTAATTGGTTCCTATGAGCCCGTAACAATTAAACCTGTTGTTGCAAGGAACAACTGGGAAAGGGGATTTTACATATCCCCAGCTGGGCTGTTAGCAGGACAAATGGACTGCATCTTACTCAAGGGCTCTCACCAAAATTCAGTTACTAAACTGTGAGAACGAGAACAAGCCTCAGATGAAGCTGATGGCCTCAGCAAGTGGGCTGAGCTCAACATAATGATCAGCTGCTCTGTCACAATAGCAGTCACAAAGAGGGACAAAGGCTGCCCCATTTCTCTAGTCATCAAATACAACAAAGTTAGTGAAAGGGATGAATACTCATGGCAAAGATGCATTGAAAAACTCATTCAAAGAGTAAACAGAATTTTTGCATGATCTATTATGAAGATGACAATTTTTGGTTAGCCTGTAATAAGAAGGAAAAAAATGGAATCAAAGCCTTTGTTTGGATTCAAAATATTTTTTCAAAAGGGAAGCAATGCAACAGCTGAAGAACTGAGCTCTTTACTTATGCAAAACACTTCAGTGGATTTCAAGTAGAAATAACTTTTTTTTTTTTTTTCCCTAGGAAGAAGTGAAAACAGAAAAAAATAATACCCAGCTCAGTATCAGCCCTGGTCCCTTTTCCAGACACTTAAACACATCTCTGTGTACTCACAGCAGATTGTCACTCTCAAAAGGATTTTTCATACATCTAAGCAATGTGAATAAAGGCTTGCAGAGGAGGAGCTGCAATATCCTCAGTATCAGCCTACAGAGGAAAAGGAATAAAAACTTCGTCTCAAGTTTTGCAGATGTCTAAGCACAAACATCTTACACTCTGCGAAAGCAAGTGAGTCCTGCAGTTTTCTTGCAGTGTACCAGATCAACAAAACTTACTTCTTGTCCTTTCTACAGTCTAGTTTTAAAATGACTTAACGAAACCCTTCCTAGAAGTGTTTTTGCTCTGAGCTCTCTGCTATACTTTCTACCCTACTACTAAGCCCAAAGCAGCTGGGCACAATGCTGAATTGAGGTGACACCATCACAACCCTTAGAAGTTCCTCAGAAGCTCCTGCAACAGTGTAACACTTTATGTGCCTCACACTTGGACACCTGAAAGTGTACTAGCTCCCATCTTAGCGTGTGGGAAGAACAACAACTGTTATTTACTTTGTGGGAAACAGAAAATGAAGCTTTCAACCTTTGTTTCTTTGCTCTCTAGCCACTGGCTATCATTTTTAAAACTCTTTTGCTTGCTATTCATTCCTTTCTTAATCTGTTCCTCCAAGTTTCATCAACCTTCGTGAAACTCCACAAAATCAACTTTTAAAAACAGAAACGCTTTTAACAGAGAAATTGAGACCTGGTACTCAGAAATGAATGCAGAAACTTTTCACTTTTCTGGAGTATTATCGAAGATTGAAGAACACCTATGTATCTGAAAACCCTTTTTCCCCCCACCCCCAACACTTTCTGGATGTTTCCTTAGACCATCCCAACTACAGACAGCTATTACATGCCATAACCTCAGCCAAGAAACAATTTATTCTCTCTGATTGCAATATGCTTCAAACATATCATAACTTAGTCATTTTGACTTGAACTCAGCTAACATTAGAAGGTTGCTCATGGTATGTAGAGCTATTTGATGTTTTAAGAGGTAGTAACCAGATTACTTCCAAGGATACTCAAACACCTGGAAATATACAAATCTCCTGACAGACTATCCGTAGGTTTAATGTTTTGAGCAGTGCCTTCAGACACATTTGGAAAAAAGAACACAGCAGTCTTTCAGATTGTCACAAAACATGCTAAAAAATATGATTTTGCACAGCTAATCCTATCTTACTTCTGTTAGCTGAGCACCATCCTAAAACAAAAGTGATGAATTTTTGAAATAATTTGCTGAATTGTAGCACAAATTACTGTGTTAGTAATGCTCATGGATTTCCTTTAATAAGAAGGAACTATACACACAGATTGGTGATTAAAAGAAGTAAAAATGAATGGGATAAAGACTTCCCAAGTGAGAGTCATGGCATCTCATCCATTTTCTTTAGATTCACTTATATTATTTCACACGCAGACAAAGCACCATCCCCTCTACATTACACAAGTCTCAGTAAGCTAGTAGTAACTCTGAGGCAGAGTCCCTCCAGTTGCCAGGAAAATAATCATTAAAAAAAAAAATACAGTAACAAATAAAAAGAACTTGATAACTATCCATGAGAATATGAGGAAGATAGACCTAGAAAATGCTTTAATTGCATTTAGTATAATGTTGTCTTTACATATGCCCATGCAAGAGTATTTTATTATCATACTTCTAATGGATTTGACAGTTTCAGGAAGAAATATGAACAACAGTAGCCAATTTCAAGAGAAAAACACGCTCAACACAATCTGGAAAACTAGTTGGATTTCAAGGGATGTTTTCAACCTCCCTAGCATAGAATTTCTCTTTGTTCTTCTCAGATTCAACTTTTCCAATACATGAAAAAAAAAATTATCTGCAGGGAAAGATTTATCCTTCATTTAATAGAACCCATAAATCTTTAGAGATTATAATTTTTTTAAATGTCTACTGCATTAAATTTTACCCCCAAAAGAATCTTTATGAAGCTATTTCTCTTCCTGCATGATTTCTGTAAGAAGTGGATTAAAAAAACATCTGGTAAAGGACAATGGCAACCTTCTAAAAGTAGACAAAACTATGTTGCTTGAGGGGAAAAAATAGATTTAAAAAGACAGAAAAAGTGCAAAATCAAAGAAAATAATCAGCCTACATTTGGTCCAGCAATTTTTTTCAATTACAGCAATATAGAATTTTATCAGGCTTTTAAACTATATTTCACCAGAATAACATTTAATATTTAGAAACAATAAAATACTTATTTTAAAGGCATTTTTCATGGGCATCTTGAAGTATTTTAGGAGGCATATATAGCAGAAGATTGATCCATTTTTGGATCAGATATGTTACCTCACCTCCTCCCAACCATTCCTCCCATCCATTCCATGGCACTGAAAGTTGGTAATATTCTCTCACTGTTGTATTGTCCTTGTCTCAAGTCCTTCTGGACTACCTAGCAGGATCTGTGACTATTGTTTTGAGGGAAGCACTGCCCCTACGCAGAACTGCAGCAGCATGATCAGACCACAGCACTCAGCTGTCAGGAATACCTTACTACATATATTAGTAGATGTCCTTGATTAAGTCACATCTCTATTATCTCATGCTGATTTAAAAATCAGTGAAGGAATTCTGGTAGTTCCCTGGTATTCGTAGCAAGTTCAGCCAGCAACTTTTCCTCACCAGGCTGGACAGTTCTCAGTTTGTAACCATCACTGAATGTTTTTTCCCACTGTCTGCCTGCATAAATTACTGGGGAAAAAATACATTGTATTCTTATGCTTCAATTCCACAGTTTCAGATGCACAAATTTGAACAGCCATCAACAGGCTATTTTCCTTATTTCAACAGCTTGCTTAGAGGCTGCAATACCTTCCTCCATTTAGTAGCTTTGGGAAGTAATCTAATAGCTCCAATAGTTTAAGCTAGAAAGGGCCAGAAGGATGTAAGAGAATTCCTCTATGGGACACTGAAGAAAAATGGTAAGACAGCCTCAAGAAATGCAAAAGGAATTCTTTATTTCAAGCAGTTCAGTTCTAGTTGGCAATAAAGTACTTGGCTCCAGAACTGAGCGTTGTCCACTTACTTTCTTCATAAAGTAAGTCTAGTAAGCCAGGGTTGAAAGCGGGTTTCAATGATAATGTTGGTGAGTCCTGACAAAATGTATACAGATTTCTCCTTTCACTGACAGTTTCTTTTAAGAGTATCTCTTTTCCCAGACATTATGATGACCCTGTTTTTAAAAAAATTATTTGCATGGATAAGGATAACATATCTGCTTATCTTCAGGCACATGTTAAGCATACAACTCACAGATCCTGCACTTAGGAAAGAAGTCAGTATGCTGCAGCATGTAGTAGAAGAAAGGGGGGCAGGGGGGAGGGAAGAAAGGTAAAACGTAGTCTCTTTACCACATCTGAAAATGAGCTCAAGCTCTTTCTAGTTCCAGCAGCTGCCTATAATGGAAAAAATGAAGGCTGGCCATTGCCAAAGAAGTGGGCAGTAAGAAATAACAGATGTGAAATTTCAGCAACATCATTGGCTAGGTCAGTTTCACAGACGGCTTGAGAGCCTGGGTCCCTGTTGGGCTGCAGCATTCTCAGAGGCACACTTGCTTTTTTTGCTGCTCAACTGTTGTTCCTCTTGCTTAGCTGAACTCACTCGGCACCCTCACCCATGAATGCAACTGACGGGAAACATTCATGTCCTCACAAGCATATGTGAACTGTGTGTAAAGGCTCCTCAATTAAAGTTAGTCACTACATTTTCCAAAATCATATTAATATTTCATGTCTCTCTTCCTCAGTCCTGTTCACCCCTGTTTTTGCTTCATGGAAACTTACGGTGAGTGGGGAAGAAAAGACAGGTCCTTCAACACAAGATCTTATTACATGAGGCTCACAAAGAAAGCAAGATCAAAGAAACCAATCTAATCTGTTGTATACATTTTTAAGAGAAAGGGCAGCGGGTGAAAAATGCCCTTCAAAGAGTTACCTCCAATTACACAAGTAATTTCCAAGGACTAATCAAGTTTCTTGACAGAGTTTAAAGGGGAAATTATGAATATAAGGTCTATAGAAACTATCACATCAAGAGCAACTCCTCTCAATTTGCAGGGTTAAGTGGACTTCAGTTTAAATGAAAATTAAATAAAAGGTTATATTTAGGCTTCAGAAATATGCCTTGAAATCATAATGCGGATAACAAAGATGACTATTACTTTAGAAAAAAAAACCAACTAAAAGATTGTATTAGAAAAAAAATACTTCTAGTGAAGAACACCTAGTATCAGCAACTAACGTCAGCAGAACTGTAGCTGGGCTGTCACGTCCATTGCAAGACACTCTTCTATTGTGTTCAAAATATGGTTGTAAAACGCAGGTCTTAATAAGCCTAGGTTTCCATGCTATGTTTCATCTGGTATATTTATTACCTGTTGCTGAAAGAAACAGTATCACTGTCCCCACCTACTTACAGCTGCTCATTTTGCCTTTGTCCCTTTTGTTAAATCTAGTAATTTCTCATCCACAGGACAAGCCAGGCCAGCATAGTTTACTGATTTAGTTTTCCTTCCCAGGCAGTCAGGGGTTTTTTTTTCTGAATCAGCTGCTTACCTTGAATTCACCTTGGGACTGGGGGCTGATGCAAGATAGGGAGAGAACAGGCTGAAGTATCCCTTTTCAGCCTGCAGTTGTGCAAGACCAAATGCAATATTAAACCATGCTCTGGAAAGTATTACTAGCTTTCTTCTTGTAGAATAAATATTTAAGTGTCTTCAGGATTCCACACAATACAGTGACTTTCTGAGAGCTAATGAGAAAATCTGCAAGGAAAAATTGTAATACTGTAGAAAATGAAGGACTCCACAGGCACCAGGCACAGTGACATGGACTGAGGCTCAATAGGTGGACAAAAGACCTTGCAATCTAAGTCGACAAGAGGAGTAAGACATTCATTAACTTTCCTAATATCAGTTAGCAGGTTAATAACAGAGACAAAAGTCAAATGCAGGAGTCGGGGCAGGCAGCTCTATGAACTATACCACACTTCTTCCTGTAGCATCAATTGCTATTTACTCGCTGCATGTTGTATGGCACCTCCACGTCAAGAACCACTCTAGGTTCCAGAAATAATAACACTAAAATGAATCATTGTATTTGCTACTCCTTAAGCAAATTAACAGTTCAATGTGGTTTACACCATCTGAAAGTTCCCAGTGTCTTCCAAAGGAAAGAACTGGAAAACATAGTATTTTTCTGACTCAGTAACATGTCCTTTCTCCCCTCTAATGACAGACAAAAGGAAAGAAAATGGAAAAAAAAATCCACTGTTATTTTTGTTTATATTAAGTGTAAGTGAGGTGCAATTTGGGATTAGTACTTTTAGATCTTTTAGATCCTAAAGTTCTCCACAGAAAGAGGAAACCAAGATGAACTATATGAAAAATAAAATAGAAGAGGCAAAGTACAGACACAGAAAGGAGATGGTTTACAGAGGAAAAGCCATATAGCTTCCTATTTAATCTGGCTATTAATAAATCCAAATAAATCCAGCAACACTTGTCTCTACTTTTTGCTTCTAAAAATAAAAACCCGCTTAGTCTTTGTGCTGTTATGTACCTAGTACAGAACTGTATTGATATAAACAGAACATATATCCCAAACCAAACAAAAATCCCCAAAATCAATTCCCTCTCCCCATCTGTATTCTGCTGTTAACTGTATGGATTTAACACACACAGAGGGGGCCCCTTCATCACCTCAAAACTACCAACAAGTTTTCTATTTCAGGCTTAAGATATGGCAGGACTTAATCAGAAACACAAAATATAATTCCTAAGTCACAAAATATCATCACGTGGCAAACTTCAGCACACAGACTACAGTTAGAACATCTTGAGCAGACCACAGCTTTCCTTTCTCTAATGGTTATCACATCACAAGGAAAGACCTGAAGAAAGACACTCTGCTTGCTTTCCTTCATCTTGATTTCTCCCAGTTGTTTCCAAATCAAAAGTCCACCAAGGATCCTATCTAGGAAGGTTAGGTAAGTGTTATTACCTGAAGAGGAACAGGGCTAGATAGACAAAACATTTATTTTCATGTAACACAGAGGAATATATGTCATATCATCTGGCAGGTTCCCAAGTAACTGGCATGACAGAAGTCCATGGTCCAATAACTGCACCTTCGTATCAACTTCTGTCAAAAAACCCAGCAAGTGGCTGGTGAAACTTCAGCTATTAGAAGAGAGGATCAAATCTTCACGTCTTCAATGATCTCACAATCACCCATCAGAGTTTTGACACTAACACTTCCCAAGCACATCAACACGTGTTGTTTTCCAGAGATGTCCAAAATCAGCATCTAGCACAGCAGCTACTTTTGCTGAGCCATCTCACTGGAGTGTGGTTTGCCATCGGCTGTGATGTGAGGTCCTGGAAGGATCTTAGCACCCCTGCACTAAGCAATTACTTCTTGGCTAATATTACATGGAAAACAAAAATAACTGGTGCTTTCTTGCCCAATACAATTTCAGAGTCTATCCATCATGCTTACTAGAAAAGGCATTATAAGCTTCTATTGTACTTATATTGCAGCAAAAGGAGCACACACAAATGAGGCACTATATGGATGCTCAAAGAGTAAGCAAAATACCAATGATTTTATTAAGAAATTAGCAGAAGATAATTTGATCCTTTAAAATTTTATCTTTGTTATTTATTTATTGCTTCCAGTTACAATCTTATTAAGTATCTTGCTACAACTGAAGATTTTTATGCAAGTAAGTGCTTAACTATTTTGACATGTTTCCCCAAGACAAATTATACAACGCCTTTGAATAAAATGCAGACAACTCGACTTTGCTGCTCTCTAGAGAGAGACTGTATTATTTACATATTTTGTTATGAAGGAAAAGTTATAATTTCAATTTTCTTTTTAACATGCTAGATCCTCACAGAGCTAATCTTATCAATTGTGCAATTTATCATCACCACTACACTTAACCCTGTACACTGGCTTCCCACCTGCTGCTGCTAACAGCCGCTCAAGTTGTTTTTTAAGTTTGGTTATTAATGCACATGCTAGTTTTTCTGTTCTAGGTGTTATAGGGCTTCCACCTTAGCTGGTCTGAGGCACATTATTATAAAGTAAGTTACATTATCTGTAATGCTACCCAAAAAGCAATTCTAATTTAATAAGAGTCTCTTATAATTCTTAAGTATCACCTTCTTAAACAGCATCAAACTTGAAAAAAAGAATACCTGTATTTTTGTTGAATAAAGATATATGAACAGTCTATAATGCTTTCATTCTGTTTATGCACTGATGATAACATGGATACAGCAGTTTAGTCCTGATAATTGCCAGGAAGTGGAGGATGGGAACACAGGGGCAGATTAAAATGTAGGCAAAAAAGAATTATCCAGAACTAACTGACAAACTTAAAATTCATTTGTCCACTTTTTCTAGTAAAATACTAGCAGAAATAGAGAGGACATAGTAAATACAGACCTACATGAATGCAAATATTCTAAACTTATAGTTTCCTTCAAAGTTGTAACTAAATGCTATTTTTAGAAATGAAGAACAAACACACTTTTCAGAGGCCATTAAAGCAAAAAATAATAAAAAAAAAAGGCAGAGGTTTCTCACTGCATTGGTCACTGAAGTCAAGAGCACATGGAACAAAATACATGGGTTCTAAACATTTGCTGCCAACAGCACTGATTCCAAACAAAATCCCTTAAATATGAAATATTTCACATAAATTGGCTCTGCCATGGAAACCAGAGAACTAGAAACATTACATTATTCCAAATAACTATCTCTTGGCAAGAAAACATAGTTGCTTTTTGAAAGTATTATTTTACTCTTCTTCCATCAGCCTCTTTTCCCAGGCAGCCAGTGACAGGGCAAGAAAAAATGGCTTCAAACTGCACCAAGGGAAGGTTCAGTTTGGATATCAGGAAGGATTTTTTCACTTAAGAGGTGGTTAAGCATTGGAACGGGTTCCACAGGGAGGTAGTAGTGTCACCATCCCTGGAAGTGCTCAAGAAACAACTGGATGTGGCACTTCATGTCCTTAGCTGATATGGTGGTGTTTGGTCAAGGGTTGGACTCAATGAGTTTCAGTTTTAGTAGAACAGCAAAGGTCTACTCTCTTTCTGGAAGCAAGGTTTCTTATGCCTGGAGCAAGAGTTCTCTTTTTTTTTTTTTATTCCTGGGGCAAAGGTTTTTCCATCTCTCTTTTTTTCTGTAGCAAAATTCCCCATTTCTCTTCTGTTCAAGATTTTCATGAACCATAGCTACTTTAACATTTCCTTGCTTTAACACAGTTAAAATGTTGCATCCCCCCCTACGTCATGCAATATGAGTTATAAGGAATTGTCCATCACCATAGCTCTACAAGAGAATTTCAGCTTAAAAGCATCTCCTCTCTCTCTTCCCTCTAGACTTCCAGTCCTCTTTTTACTGACCCAGGCACTCTTGTTGGTTCTTTCTGTGTTCTTATTCTCTGAATTTCTTTTGTGCACTTAAAGGTTATTTTTAAGTCTCTCTAGTGCACTGAAAAAACATATTGGAACCATCCTCAGGAAGACAGGGGAGCAGGGAAGGCAGGAACAGTTGCAGCATTCCCGTCTCTGGGAGGGAGGGGGGGAGGGTTGCAGCAGGACCCCTGCTGAACCGCGGTGGAGTGGGTCTGGCCAGCAGAACCGGCAGGATTCAGAAGCCAGGCCATAGTGGCACTCCCAGGAGAGAGGAGAAGCGGGGAAGCCATGGCAGCGGTAGTCAGTTCGCTGCAGATGATAGCTTCTCTTCTTCCTGCGTCGCGAGCTGATCTCAGCAATCACGAGCTGGTGCTCGGCTACGGCCAGAGCAACACTCCCTCTCCCAAGAGGGGGCGGCAGCAGCAGCCATGGCGGCGGCGGCAGAGCCCAGGCCGGCCCCGTGGAGCTGCATTCCTCTCTCCCTCAGGCAAGGAGGGGGAACAAAAGCAGCCTGGAGCAGATGCTGCCTTGAGGGAGGAGGGGGGGGAAGGGGGGCACTTCCCCTCCCCCTGCCCGGCCAGCTGTGGGCCAGGTGGGCCCAGATGGCCCCGTGGGCCCTCCCGACCTCCCGTTACCTTCTCCGTGGCCGGAAACGAAAAAAGAAATATTTTGGTTTCCTTGCTCTTAAAATGTAGGTTCACTAAGGTGATTCTAGTATTCAAGTGGCCACACAGAGTGCCTATCACAGAGCCAGCCAATCCCTGGGTTTCCCAGATCTACCAGAAGGTGTACCTGGAGGAAGCTGTAAGGGGCTTTTTCAGGAGAGAAAAAAGTTGGCTTTTTTTAAACCATGACATTAACTTACTTCAGGTTTCCATGTTTTCTAGAATGATATCTCATTTTATAATTGCTAGATGTATAAAAGTGCATTATTCTGAAAAGTCAATTCAGGCATCACTATTTTAATACAATGGGTCAAGTTACCACTTCAATAAGTAAAGGTTGAACTGTTACTTGAAAGTTTTTTCAAAGTCAGGGTGATGTGAGGAGGAGGCTTCACTAATCAAGAGCAGTCAGTGAGACTACCTCCTCCTCCCCTTGTTAAAACCTCTGCTTTAAAAAGTTGTCTGAATGCTCTGAACAGGAACTTGGTGATCAGAAGAAAATATTCAAAAGGTATAAACTACTGAATATCTTTTGTTCTTCATACAGTAGTAAAACTTCAGAGTCAGACAGCATGTGAAAATAGAGAAAATATAATCAGAATTTCACTTACTCACCACTGTTTCAAATTCTTAGGGCTTAGTCAACCACTTCAGATACCTGGCAATACCTAGAGAAATAATTGATGTAAAATGTAAGAAAGGTACAGAGCCAAAAACATCAAAACAATATTCACAATTAGTATTGGTGGCTGGAATGGTAAAAACTTTGCTTGTAAGAGACTATATGCACAAGGGTAACATTTCACTGCCAGGCAACTTCGGCTTGGCTAGAAATGCAGCATTCTAGACATCACTCCAACAATGAAGGCACTAAGAAAAAGCACAAACCCCGGACTGCAGGAGAGTAGACTTCAGATTCTTCAGGGATCTGTTTGGTGAAGTAACCACGGGATAAAGCCCTGGATGGGAGAAAGGCCTAAGAAAACTCACTAATATTCAAGGATAACCTCCTCCAAGCTCAGGGACGATGCATCCCAACAACAAGGAAGTTAGGCAGAAATGGCATGGATGAACAAGGAGCTCATGGACAGACATAAACAAAAGGGCAGAAGCAAGGACAGGTAGCCTGGGAGGAATACAGAGAGAATGTCTGAGAAGCCAGGGACAAGGCTAGGAAAGCTAAAGCCCTGATAGAATTAACCTTGGCAGAGACATCAAGGACAGTAAGAAAAGCTTCTACAGACATGTTGGTGATAAAAGCAAGTCTAGTGAAAACGTGGTCCCTCTCTGGAAGGAAACAGGAGATGTGGTTACTCAGGACATGCAGAATGCTGAGGTACTCTATGACTTTTTTGCCTCGGTTTTCACTGCCAAGTGCTCCAGCTAAACCGCTCGAATGGCAGAAGGCTAAGAAAGACATGAAACTACTGGAGAGGGTCCAGTGAAGGACTACAAAGATCATCATAAGATCATAGAATACCCTGAGTTGGAAGGAACTCACAAGTAGAGTCCAGCTCCTGGCTCTGCAGAGGATAATCCCCAAAATCACTCCATATGCCTGAGAGCATTGTTCAAACACTTCTTGAACTCTGGCAGACTTGGTGCTGTGACCACTTCTCTGGGGAGCCTGTTCCAGTGCCCAACCAACCTTGAAGTGAAGAACCTTTTCCTGATATCCAGAAAACACAGCTTCCTGCTGTGTTCCCATGTCATATCACTGCTCAGCAGAGAAAAGAGCTCAACACTTGCCCATTTCAGCTTGCAAGGGAGCTGTAGACTGCAGGGTTATGGACTGGAGTATTTCTATTCTGAAGAAAGGCTGAGAGAGAAACCAACCACTGTAGGACAAGATCAGGTTTGCAGCCATCCTCAGGAACTAAAGGTGCACAAGTCCATAGGACCTAACGGTGCAGAAGTCCATGGGACCTAATGAGATGCATTCTGAGGAAACAGGCCACTATCCACCATATTTGAGAAGTTGTGGCAGACTGGTGAAGTTTCCATTGACAGGAAAAGGGGAATTATAAACTCAATTTAAAAAAAAAAGGGAAGAAGAGTAAGACTACAGGCCAGTCATTCTCACCTCTGTGCCTACCAAGACCAGGGACAAGATCTTCCCGGAAACTATGCCAAGGCAGATGGAAAATAAGGAGGTGACTGGTGATAGCCAACATGACTTCACAAAGGGCAAATTATGCCTGATAAATCTGGCTATCTGTGATGAGCTTACAGAGTTGTAGATGAGGGAAGAGCAACTGATTTCACATATTTGGACTCGTGCAAAACATCTGACGCTCTCCTTGTCTCTAGATGGGAGAGACATGAATTTGACAGATGGGCCATTCAGTAGGTAAGGAATTGCCGGATGGTTGCAGTTGAAGAGTTGCAGTCAACAGCTTGTGTCCAAGTGGAGACTCGTGCTGGTGGTGTTCCTCAGGTGTTCGTGTTGGGACCACTACTGTCTAACACCTTTTTCAGGGACATGGTCAGTGGGACTGAGCACACCCTCAGCATGATGCCACCAGGCTGTGTGCAGTCAAGAGACTGGAAGGAAGGGATGCCATCCAGAGGGAACTTGACAGGTTTGAGAGGCAGTCCTGTGCAAATCTCATCAAGCTCAACAAGGCCAAGTGTAAAGGTCTTGTACATGGTTCAGGGCAATCCCAAGCACAAGTATAGTCTGGGTGGAGAGTGGGTTGAGTGAAGTCCTGAGAGGAATGAATTGGGGCTGTTGGTGCACTTTGTATGACCTGGCACTTGAAGCCCAGAAAGGCAATCATATCCTGGACTGCATCCAAAGCAGTGTGGCCAGGAGAAGAGGGAAGTGATACTCCCTATCTACTCTGATCTTGTGAAACCCCACCTGCAGTGCTGCATCCAGCTCCGGTGCCCCCAGCACCAGAAGAACATAGACCTGCTGAACTGAGTCCAGAGGAGGGCTGGAGCACATTTACTGTGAGGACAGGCTGAGTGAGCTGGAGTTCCTCAGTCTGGAGAAGAGGAGTCTGGGGTGTTTCCTACAGGCTACCTGATCAGGAGGAGGAAGCAAATGAGGCCTTCTACAGACAGCTGGAGGTAGCCTCAATGTCACAGGGCCTGGTTCTTGTGGGACACTTTAACTACCCTGACAACTGCTGGAGAAGCATCACAGCAATGCACACAATAGTCCAGGAGGTTCCTGGATAGCACTGATGACAAGTGTCTGTCACAGGTAGTGGGGGATCCCACAAGGAATTGTGTGCCACTCAACCCCATACTAACACATACGAAAGGTCTTGTAGCAGGTGTGAGGGCTGGGGGCAGCCTCGACTGCAATGACAAGGAGATTGTGAAGTTCAGTATCTGGTGAGAAGGAAGCAGGGTAGCAACTAAGATTGTAACCATGGACTTTGGGAATCTTACTGGAAGGATCCCATGAGAACAGGCTTTGGAGGAAATAGGTGTCAAAGACAGTTGTCTTCCTCCAGGCTCAAGAATGATGCATCCTAATGAGCAAGAAATTGGGCAAATGGGGCTACGAACCTGCATGGATAAACAAGAAACTCCTGTCATTACTCAAGAGTAAGCAGGAAATACACAGGAGATGGAAGCAGGATCTGGCCATTTGTCATGAATACAGGGAGGCTGTCAAAGTAAATAGAAATGATACAAGGAAAGCCAAGGTCTACCTGGAATTAAATCTGGCCGAGGATGTCAAAGATAACAAGAAGAGCTTCTTCAGGCATATCAATAACAAAAGAAAAATAAGAATTATGTGGTCCTGTTGCTAAATGGAGGGAAGGACCCTGGTAACAAAGAATGAAGAGATGCCAGTGTTACTGGATGTCTTCTTTGCTTCACTCCTCACTAAAAAGACCAGCCCTCAGGGTTCTCTGACCCAGGAGACCAAGGTAAAGCAATATTGGAGTGAAAACTTTCCCTTGGTCAAGGAATATAGGAAAACTTGACATTCAAAAGTCCATAAGTCCTGACGCGATGCATCCACGAGTGCTGAGAGAGCTGGTAGACATGACTGCAAGGCTGATCACAAAGGAAGAAAGCAAATGTCAACCTAGTGTTCAACAAGGGAAAGAATAAGGACCCAGGGAACTACAAGCCTCACCTTGATCCCTGGAAAGGTGATGGAGCACCTCATTCAGAAGGCTATCTACATGGTTGATCAGGAATAGTCAGCATGGATTCACTCAATTAAATCCCCCTTGACCAATCTGATTGCCATCTTTAATGAAACCACCACCCGGATGGATGAGGGGAGAGCAGCGGATATTGTCTTCTTTGACTTCAGTAGATATCCTCAAACAAACTCAGGGATGTGGGCTAGATGTGGGACTGTGAGGTGGATTGAGAACTGGCTGAAAACAGATCCCAGAGGGTCAAAATCAGTGGCACAGGGTCTAGGTGGAGGCCTGTCCCTAGTGGTGTCCCTCAAGGTTCAATGCTGTACTGCTTAACTTAGTCATTCATAATTGGATGAAGGGGCAGATGCCTGCTCAGCAAATTCAGAGGACACAAAGCTGGGAAGAGTGGCTGATACACTCAAGTGCTGGAGAGGCTGGGGGGGCTGGGCCTGTTCAGCCTTGAGGAGGTAGAACTCAGAGGGGACACCATCAATGTCTATCAATATCTGAAGGGGAAGTGCCAAGAAGATGGACCGGGCTCTTCTCGGTGGTACCAAGCAACAGGACAAGAGGCAGTGGGCAGAAGCTGAGGCACAGGAAATTCCCCCTGAACATGAGGAAGAACTTCTTTAGGTCTGTGGCTGACTGAGCACTGGAACAGATTGCCCAGAGAGGTTGTGGAATCTCCCCCACTGGAAATAATTTCAGAACTGCCTGGACACAATCCTGTGCCATGTGCTCTAGGACATTCCTGCTTGAGCAGGGCGGTTGGAACACAGGACCAACTGTGGTTGGTCCCTTCCAACATAACCCATTCTGTGATTCTGTGACCTTCTAGCAGCCTTCCAGTACCTGAAGAGGGCCTAAAAGAAAGCAAGAGAGTGACTTTTTACAAGAGCATGTAGTGACAGAACCAGGGGTGGTGGCTTTAGACTGAAAGAGGGCAGGTTTAATTAGATGTAAGGAAGAAATTCACTGTGAGGATGGTGAGGCACTGGAACAGGTTGTCCAGAGAAGCTGTGGATGCCCCATCCTTGCAGTTTCCAAGGCCAGATTGGATGGGCTTTGAGAAACCTGGCCTAGTAGAAGATGTCCCTGCCTGTAACAGGGGGCTGGAAGCAGATAACCTTTGAGATCCCTTCCAATCCAAACCATTCTATCTTTCTGTGATCTTGTGATTCTATGAAACAGTAACACAAACTAAGCATGCACAAAATCACATCTTTTTCTCTTCCTCTATTTTACTAATAAAGTATACCAAGATCTGAAAATACATTTAAGATTATTTGTATATTCTGTGGAAATTTATAATAGTACTTTAAAATCAGGTATGACTTAGTAAGAACTCCGCAAGTTCCTAAACCATTGCAATGAAAAGTTGAACTACATAGCATGGTCATCCCAAAAATGCACCTCTAAATTTCTGCCACCCTGTTTCATGGAATTAAGCAAGGACGAACATGAATTCCTGTACCTGAGAGGGACTAATGCCTTGGACAGACTGGGCACTGGCTACTCAGGGTACACTTCCTGAAACAGGGGGGTCTGGGCAGAAAGAGGTCTAAACATGAGCCAACAGTTAGCCTGGGTGACACGGAAGGCCAAGAATATCCTGGGATATGTCTACAGGCTAAGATCCCACTAATTAGCTATTATTCACCTTCAGCCAGCATTTCAAGAATACACATCTTGAACAGCTGATCCAGTTTTGTATCTGCACTTCCAAAACCCAATAAATTATGGCGATAGAAGTAAGGTTAAGTTGATTCAACAATACTGAAATACACGATTTCCCACAATGATAGCAAATCCTGCATTTTCATACATTCATCAGGACAAGATATATGAAGAACCTCCCCTTACATAAATGAACAAAGTGACTCAGAAGGTCAGTTCACTCTTACAAAGAGAGATTATCTGGCCTTAGTGAAGACGTTTTAACAACAGAAAAGCTGGTGCAGAATTTCCAACAAAGTGTGCTTCTGAGGACAAAGGAAAGTGTACTAGGAGCACTGCAAAGTCAAGAACAGCTTAAATTGGTGTGGTGGTTTGAAAAAAAAAAAGTAATTTTTCCCTGTCAGGACTTTCACAACTTTCTGCAGACATAGCTTCCTTTAAACTTTTACCTGCAAGGAGTTTTACAACTTCCTGTAAAGTACAATTTCCTGCAGGCCTGGAGAGCCAATTAGCTGGTTAATTCTAAGATAGACACTCTGTTTAGCCACTTAAAGAAATTGGAAATGCCTCTGTGATTCACAAGTTGAGAGGAGAAAAGCCCAGGAATCGCTCCCTTGGTTTCCAGCTTCTGAACAGGTAACAGCAGAACCCTGTAGAGCCTGGCGGGGCCAGCTGGGCCTGGGCCTGGGCTGGGCCTACTCGGCCCAGAGGCCTACCGGCCCTGAGGGGCCAGGCCCTCCCTGCTCTGCTGGGGGGGCTGAGCCTGAGTTTTGCCCACAGCCACCAGGCAGGGGGAGGAGAAGCTATCAGCCTGCGCCATGCTGTCACTCAGTCCAGGCTTGGCTGCTGGATCCTGTCCGCTCCACAGGCCAAGCCCACTCCACCGCGGTCCAGCAGAGATCCTGCTGCAAATCCCATGCCCCTGCCCCCTGCCCTCCCCTGCCTCCCTGGGAAGGGAGCGCAGCCCAGGTTGCTGCCCAGCAGAGGTCATGTGACCAACAACAGAACCTGAAAGAGAGATTAACTCTTTGAGTGCACAGATGGACCCAGAAAGCACAGATGGACTCAGAAAGAGTGAGGACACAGAAAGAACCAGCACAGACACTGAGGTCAGTAAGGAAGGGACTGAAGTCCAGAGGGAAGAGAAAGAGGAGATGCTTTAAGCTGAAATTCTTTCTGTAAAGCCATGGTGATGGACTAAGATATATTAAACTCTGTAACTCATATAAATTGGAGGGATACGTGTTCTAACTGCAACTTAAGCAAAGGCACTCATGCTGAAGCAAACAGAAGTTAAAGTAACTGTGGTAGTGGGGAACGTTACCACAGAGAAAAAGACCCTTACCTCAGGGTAGAAGAATAGAGGGAAAAAGACCCTTACCTCAGGGTAGAATAATAGAGGAAAACCCTTGCTCCAGGGAGAAGTCATGCTTCCAGAGAGGGAGAAGACCTTTTGCTTTTCTACCAGAACAGCTCATCCTTAAAATACTACCCCAATAAATAGAGATGAGTCCTCAAGAGCAGTTGCGGGAAGAGCTGTGCGCTGAGGAAAGGGACTGTCAACTGCAAACAGATATCCTTTACCGGGCAGCTAGTTCGCTGTGATATTGAAACCACAAAAGCACTGTCTTCTTGTGGAAAAGCCTCCATGGTGTGACAGAAGAAACGCTTCCAACTGAACTGACGAAAACCGATTTTAGGGTGGTAAACTGACTGAAAGTCTCAGGATTTGTCTCTTTATGTTGTTGATGGGAGAGAACTTGATGGAATGGGGAGAGGAGTTGTATCTGAAACTTCATTTTAATTCTTTTTTTTTCCCCTTTTAGTTCTGTTAATAAACTATCTTTATACCTTTTAAGGTTTTAAGCCTGCTTTGCATCTCTCCTAATCCTTATCTCACAACAGACAATGAGTAAGTAATCTCAGAAAAGAGTGAGTACACTGGTGTACTAGAGTACTTACACCACTATATTTCATTGACACCTGGTGTGAGGAGGCAGTGTGAAACCACTACAGCTGGCCTCTGAATTAGGAATTAGGCACATAAAATATTCCTTCAGAAAAAAAAAAGAAAACAACACCAAAAAACACCAATTGACTGGACCAAGCAGCTGTGACTACAACTTTTCTGTCACGAAAACAGTTCGCATGGCAATTAATACACAGCAGTGCTAGCAGAGGCAGAGATTGTTTTCAAGAACAAAATGGGCCAAATTTTCTTTAAACTCAAGTACCAAAAATGCAGGATCACGTTTAAGTACAAGCCTAATTGTCTGAATAATCTATTAAGTGGTACTTTAAAGGAAAATTTCCCTGCTTGGAGTCTGTACTCCCCAAGAAAGAGCAGTACAGGCAGGGTAAAACAGGATCAGCCCACAGAGGAATCTGTAGAAAAGCATCTCTCTCGCAGAGCCATCCACCTGCCAAAGGCACAGCAGTGTTCTTCCTCACATGCGCACAAAAACTAAAAAGAATCTATTTGAAAAAAGAGGAAAGTATTATATTCCAAAAGTCTCCTTTTTGTCACCACATTTGTGACAAAACTAACAAGAAGAAAATCCACACACCTTCCACTACCCCATCACCACACAGGCAGTGTGCACTTCTCTTATGCTGCAGAAGGCCAAATCCTCCCAAACAAATCAAAATGGGAAAAACACATGTATGCTCTCATTCTTTCTCTCAGGAGCTCTTACAACTTTTGCAAGAGTTCAGAAAGATTTCTAGAACAGCTGGAAAAATACATAAAACCTGCCTCTTCCTTTCTACTCAGATAGCTGTAAGTTTCGTTGCATCAACTCCACCCTTCCACAAAAGGTGTAAACACTACATTCTTCATTTTTAGCTCCCTTCTCATTTGCAAAGGATAAATGTCTTAGCACAACTAAGGGAGAAAGAGTCTCTAACAAGCAGAGCCATTGACTTAAAGTTTTCATATTTACAGACAACAGGAGAATCAAATAGACTGGACACTGCTAAGAGAACACAATGAGTTTGGTAACATTCCCATGTCACATACCCTGTCTTTGTACACAGTAGGAAGTGGGTATACTTAGGCTCTCCAGCACAAATACAATAAAAAAAGAATACAGATATATCTACTGTATCTTAAAACATCCTTTTCAAGTAGCTTTTTCTTCAGATATACTACTGTGTGATACTTCCATGTATTATATAACGGCAAGTACTGAAATGAAAGAAATATTTGCTTACTTCACTTTTGTATGACCAATTATGTCACTATGAATAGAAATAATGCATTCAATGGGTTCTTTGTCTTTTGCTATCAATGCAAAACAACATAAAATGAAATGAAAAAAAAAAGTAGCATTTCATAGGCATCATTAAGGCTACCTTCAGAAATAAGAGCAAACAAGAAGGACAAAGTATGTTCTTTAGGGATACATTGATAGTAGGTTAAAAAAACCTCCCAAATAAAACCACACTCTATAATGCCAAACACTATAGGAAGCTAACAGCTCAAGATATACAAGAGATTTTTTAAACATTTCTTCTCAGGCTCATTATTTTCTGGTTCACACAAACCTACAAAAGAAAAAAATTCCAGTTTTCTTTTTTGTATTATCTATCTAATTTGTTCAATCTAGAAGATCATACTACATATCTATATGTATGTAATTTAAAGCAAATTCAAAAGAGTCATATACAGCAGCTTAATTTACAAGCTATTTCACGGAAAACAGAAGAAAAAAATCCTTTTTCATACTACAAAAATATTTTCGCCAAATGCACCTGTTCTGAACTTTACACATAATAAAAGCCAGATGTACTTATAACACATTGATCCCTGCTCTTAATGCCAGTTTTCCCACTGCACCACCTTAACCAAGAGAGCAGCACATCATAGTTTTATACATCATTAAAATGTTTAAATGAAATAATACATTTTTATAATCCTAGCAATTCTCACAAAACTAAGCAGAATAAATACAGAAGCATTAAGAAACCTGCACTGCAAATGAAGGATCCCTCTTAGCCTTTTACTTAATACAATAACACCTGAGTTGTAAATTAATCACACTGCACTTCTTAAACAAGCCAGTCATTACCAACTAAAGCAAAAATATGCAAATTTGGCTTTAGTAAAGTTATTATCTAAAATTTGTTTTGGCTTCTAAGGTTTGTTTTACCTAAGCATAACTCTTTATTTGAAGTTAGTAAGATAGAAGAACATCAGCCATGTGTCTGATCCCACATTCACTAAAATCAGTGGGAGCTCTTATCTTTAGCATTATCTGAGAGGATAAAAGGACATAAATTGTTAATTTTAAAGGTGGTGGTGTAAATGCACTTAAAAAGTTAACTTTACAACATACTTCTTGGATCACATCTCTGTGTTACAGGAACTACAAAGCAAAATGTCAAGTCCCCCTTCCACAGCTGCACCATGAGTTATACCACAGTCTTGCACAAGCACAAATCTTGCTTGGTGTAACCCTCTGCCAACTCAAGGCAGCCTAAGCTTTGCAGCAGTATCTCTACTAAGTACATCTACAGCCACTAAAATCGTTCCTTGGCTCTGTTTTGGCCATAAAGCTGCTCTGGGTGGCCAGCACAGAGAAGAACCAGACAAGAAGTGATGCAGAAAGCAGCTTTGCCCTGGGGACAGCACTGCTCAGCAACCTATTGCCTGCGTGCAGATGATGAGAGGAACAGGTCCCATGGGCAGCCCAGTGACCATCGGACACAGGAAGGCTCCAGGGCAACACCCCAGCAGCGGGGGACTGGAACAGGCACACTGGCAACACAGCTCCAACATGGACTGATGGCACCAGGCTGGGCTGAAAGAGACTTCTGGGCCCCCAGGTAAGAGCACAGGCAGGACCCAGAGGAGGCTGAGACACAAGAGTGCCCTGGAGACCTGACATGCAGTTGCACTGCTCTAACCAGTGGCATGCTCCTTAGCAATGAGCTAGAATCACTTGGCAACCTCAGGCTCTTCTTCCTAAATGCCAGCTGGCTTAATAAATAACAACTTTCGATGAGTATTTATTAGCATTTGAATTATTGCTCCCAGATTACCACGCACTGGCAGGCAAAATCTTAAGTTTACAAAGCTGTATTCTGGCAGAAGTGGAAGAGGATGTGTCCAAGGGAGACAAGTCAGTTATCTTTTCCTGAAGGTCTAGAGATGGCAACTGTGTAGTTTTGTTACATCATAAGCAATTAACAAATTCTTTTATTTAATCGGTACATCTTGAGCCTGTTTTTGAAAGCCACAGAGTTATCCCATCATGGTATTCTGGATAAAAAAAAGACTTCAATCTTACCCACCCACACATGCTCTTTAAAGCAATAGCCGCAGGGTTTCTTCGGCTTTCAATCCCACATCTCCTTCTCCAGCAAAAGTTATAGTAAGAGTACCATCGTGGTGATGCAACTATTACAAATCAATGAAACAATCCAAATGAATGTCCAAATTGCCTGATAACATTTCTGCATTTTCCAGTAATGCTGCATTGTGACTGAATTAGGAACCCGTTTGTTATGTGATTTCATCCTAAATAAAAAAAAATTAAAAAAAGGCTTAAACGCAATCCTTCTCTCCTTCCCAAATAAAAACAGACCTGGCTTTAACACTTGAACTTTCCTTACATTTGAGACAAGATATCAAACAAAATACTGAACTAGGGCCCAACTTACTAAGACACTAACAAGCTGTTAAGAGTCTTCAAAATACAAATTCAAACTTCTCTACTGTGTAAGGAAAACAAAATTGTTTACTCTATGCATATATTGTACATTGAACTTCCATGCCTTCTTCACAGCTCTCATCTGCATTGAAGCAATAAAAATATACACACAAACAGCAGGTTATCAAATTAAAGCACCCAGAGGTATAACCTGCAACCTTCTACTACTGAAAACCTGCTTTTTAATCCTGAAACATTTCAGTGATTCACACAGAGATTTTGCTAAATGACAAAATCTTGAGCTTAGGCCATTCCATTTGACATCAAAGCAAACTTCCTTCTATCAATAGTTTATCTGGACATTATCCACCTAACAGGCCTATCATGCACTCAAGATCTTAATGCAAAGCTAAAAATACTACATATTAATTACACATTAAACTATTCAGCTCTTCTACAGCTCATGTCTCAGAACCCTTCTTCAGTCTTGTAAAAAAACAAAACCCAAAATCCAAAACCCAAACCCAATGTAAGAAAAACTAAATGAATATGAGACTCTGAGCAACATTACATGTGCCTTTGTTGAGCATTTCAGTAAAATCATGTCATAGAAATTAAAATCCTTACTGAAGTCCTACCTGCCCAATTTTCCAACTCTGGAAACCTACAAAGAGGCACTCTCTCTGATGCTAGCCCAAGGAAGACAAAACAAGCTAGCCACCGCTCGGTAAGCATTAAAGAGCATATTTCATTTGCAGATGGAAGAATTAACTAGCGCGGGGATGAACTGAAGAGCAACTAAAAAATACATTAACTGTGTTTTTGTATACCATCATAGTCATGCTTTCATATGCCTTTTAAATTTTTGTCATTTTAAGCTTTTTCTGAAGCCAATTTGCTGAAACACTGCTAGAGAAAGAATCTTTTCAGAAATGCCCTGGCAATACAACAAACAGAAAATCTAGGGTAAGTTTTTCCTGAAGCCAATAATGTCCTTTTCAAAGACTCTCACAGTATGCATTTTGTAAGATGTTATAAATATCCTTTAAACTCCTCTAAATATTTTTTAAATTATTATTTAACATCCATTTGTGAGTAAAATTGAGATATAAGTTCTTGACCATCTGAAAGAGCAGGATTCTGAAAACAACCTTTCAAGAAAAAGAGCAGAGATAAGAAAGCTTTCTAGTTCTATGTCAGAGGCTGATGACATGATGAAACAAATCCAAAAAATTAACAAAATTAACAAATTAATGAAATATAATATGGGGAACAACACAAGCATAACACGGGAACAAACTCCCTTGTTAAAGACCCTCTCATCCAAAGATTTTTTTAAAGTATATTAGCATAACTCCCACTCACGTCTCAGCAGAAATGTATTAAACAGCCTGAAGATTGTCCTAAACCCCTCTGTTAAAACAAAGACATGCAATCTAAACCCATTTAAAATATTCTCAAAGTATTACTCATCAAAAGTGCTGTTTCTCATTTGAGTTCTCTCAGCACCATACAGACCTATTATCTGTATCCCATGCTTTTGATTACTAAAGGCAGAAGACAACTGCATTTATTAAGTCTTGATAATGCACACAATGTCTACATCAACCACATTGACTAAGTCATGTTTAAAGAACACGAAATACTTAGCCATTTATTTCATTCTAGACAAAGGTTAAAAAACAAGATATGGGGGTATAAAGATGTTTACTTTGAACGTTATTATCTCTTTTTTTTCTTCTGGAAAGCATATAAACAAAATAATATCCATGAAAGAAAGTTATTTTGAAAGAAAACATGAAAATTTAAGGTCAAGCAGACCTCCCCAAAACCAAAGAAAAGCAAGAAATTGGTCCCTACACAGAGCCCGAGCAAAACAGCCCTAGGAAATCCATATCAAAGATCTGTTTAAAGAATATATAAACTCTGGTCTAAGCTTCACAGATCTCTCCGAAAGTCAAGCTAAGAGACAACATGTCTCTGGAACACAACAAACATTTCTGAAAGTTCCTTCTGTTCTCTCCATCTCTCAAAAGACTGTATTTGGCTATCTTAGTAGGAATTAACATTTCAATTGGCTTTGGCCATTTGCTTACTACCAGAACAAACATAATGATGAACATGAAGGTGTGAAGATAAGGAACAGCCAATGAGGCAGTCAGGCGGAGAACTCTGTGGGAGGCAGGAAAATGCATCATTACTAATCTCCTCATGCCCCATTTCAAACTCTGGGGGCAACTCTGTTATTTTCAAGCCAAAAAACACACACAGCTGAGTTCATAGCCTTTTTAACCTTTGAATATAATATAAAGCTAAACATCTAAGGGAGTTTAAAAGCTTTCAAGGAACTACTATAAACCTTGAAATATGACATAATCTTGTCTGCTTAATCAAGTTCATCAGATTTAAGAAGCAATAAATTTGTTAGATTCTCTCTTCACACCCCCACTCCCTTTTTTATTTTGAAGGCTCAGGAAGGCAAATTATTTCCAGGCTACATGGGATCAAGTAACTGAAAATAATCACATACATGTAACCTATACATTTTAACAACAGATTCAATTTGACAGCAGCAGAAAATGCAGATTCCTATGAGTACGTACCATTTTTCTAGACCTTTATATACTTCAAAGAGGGCAATCACAAAAGGAATAAATATCAATAGCTCTTTTTCCATGAGTTTTCTTATCAAGTAGGAAAAAAAATATTTCCAAGAACAAGAATCCAACAGTTCCTTAGGTCTCAGTGACCTTTTAATGCACTGATTTGTAATAAAAACTCTGTAAAGTTGAAGGTGTAAGTTCCAGAGTCCCCAAATAGTAATCCTTTCTCCCCCAAAACTAGCTTTCTGAAGTACTTGTATGAGCTCTTTTAAAGTGATTTTTCCAATGAATGCTAAGGTTTAGAACACAACATGAGTAGGTTTTCTGAAATAATTTCTTTCTTATGGTTTTCCAGCAATTGAACATTGACTTTAAATCTCTTACAGGCAAGGCTGACTGGTTTAAGTAATTGTTTTTGAAAGCACACAAATGATATGCAGCTACTTCTCAGTATCCTTTACAGCATCAAAAGAGCTCTCAAATAAATGAAAATTTCACCTATATACACAATCTCTCTTTCATATTCATCCACATAATATAGTCCAGCTCCATTTAGGTGGTCCCCTAAGGTTTTGGCTCTCTAGAAAGAGTTAAGTAAACAGACCCTTGTCTTCTTCATATATTAATACTGTTTTCAAAGGACTGTTCAGAGAATGAAAACTGAGAACAATGCAAATTCTTCTCTCCATGCTCAACTAACAAAGCATCCAATCGGTTCCCACTGAGTTCCAGTTCATTTCGTGTCCACATGTGAGTGATTAACAGTACATTGTTTGAAACTTAATTCCACATCTGTTCTTCTGTGGGACTTGGAAAACAGATGAAGTTTTCTGACAATTGTTTGCAGAGTAGATAATTGCAAGCATGTGTAATAGTATCCCAAAGTGCAAAACACCATGAGTCTAAGAAGCTTTTTTTGCTGAATGTTTTTGTTGCTTTTCTAAGTAAGATTAAAAAAAAAGATGCTCTCGGATGGAAATGATTAATACATGCTTAAGAAGTCATCCTCTATAACTAAAAAGGCAAAGCAAAATCCAGACTTTCTTCCTAAAGGTCATCATTTCACCTCCCAGTACTTTACCAGGACAGCAAAAATTCATTTTATGGGCTATTAGGTAACTTTTAAAAATTACGCAGAAGAGGCATATTCCTGCAGAACGACAACACACAAAATATATTGTTTTGTCATGCAGCACTGTAGTTGTGAGAGAATGTTCCAGGCTATAACAGTATGAGAGTCAGCATGTTTTGAACAGATCACAGATTTAAGAGATGGGTGTATTTTCTTTTGATCCCTAGAAAATGTGGATAAGCACAGAAAGGAAGACTGGATAGCAACTCTTCACTATATTTGCCAACACAAGTGAAGACAGCATCCAAGCATATTGGGAAGTATTAGGCTCAAGAAAGAACTTTTTCTATGCAAAACACAGTTATAGTGAAGAAAGCTGCCACAGTTGCTCTGGATTCTTAATTTCATATTTGCTCAAGAAATAACGGAACAAATTACAAAATAAACAATCCACTGATATCCATTAAACATAACAAGTGCTTCCTCCAGTAAGTTCTCAAGATGAAGAGCAGTAGAACCTATGAAAACATCAGTTCAAATTTCCTCTGTATTTTACACCGTTGGCTATTACCAGATACTTCAGTCTAACTACTAGCTGTTCTTATGGTATCACCTTGGACCTTCATCTGACCTTCACATACAACAAGTGCAAGAGTTACATTATCTACATTTGAGAAAAATTCACAGGGAGATATAAGACACTTTAAAAAAAATGCTCAGGGTAGATGAAAGACACCTTTTTTTAAAAAAAAAGTTTTAATTAATTTTGGAATTAAAGTAAACAACTGAGATTAGCTCAGCTGGTTAGAGCATGGTGCTAACACGAAGGCTGTGTGTTTGACCCCCTAATGAGCCATTCACTGAAGAGCTGGACTTGATGATCCTTGTGGGTCCCTTGCAACACAGAATACTCTGTGATTCTGTGAACTATTAGTTGGCTACATATAAGAATGCCCCAAAGAAGGGTCAAAATTTCAGTTCAGTCACACCAAACTGATAACTCAGTCAAAGAAACCAGATACTGCCGCCAAGGGCTGTCATGGTACTGTGAACTTCCAAATACTTGATGTTTCCTTAGAAGGCCACATCTGAGATACAGAATTACCTCACGCTGGAAAAGGTGTTTTCAAACTTTTCTACACAATCATTAAGATTAAAAGTATAGACAAAAACAGAAGCTCAAAAAATAATAAAAAAAACCAACCTCAAAAAACCCAACCCAAACAACAAAACAAAATCATAACATTGGTAAAATAAGAAGTGTCATTATTTTTACTTCTGTTACACACACATATATGCACACACACACTCCCCAGCACTGGTGAGAGTGGAAACCAGGTTAAATCTGGGCAGTCCCAAGTGGCCAGTGTGTCACAGCGGATGAAGCAGATGAAGAAAAAGAATGAGAAACAGAGAAACTTCCGAAAATGAAAACACAGAAAAGGGGCAGACAAAATTGAGTTCACATAACAGAATTCATATATTTTATGTAAAAAGAAGCTATTCAGATGAGTAAAAAAAGGTCAGTCTTCTACAGAAAAGGATAGTGATGGGTTCTAAAACTATCCTTCTCAACACAATTGCTGACGCTACTTAATTAGGACATCCATTTAAAATGCATGTGATAACCAATTCCACAAATCAGAAGGCACAGAGAGGATGCACTGCATATTATAATTATAAATTTTCATTTTCATTATGTAACTTAGAGAGTATCAGGCCAGATTTATAATGCAGTGCATGTGAT
>WEKY01001490.1:1239-35510 GCA_013390045.1 Picathartes gymnocephalus | reverse complement strand
TTTCTGAGCAAACAGATTTTAATGACTGTATATACTTTTTTTTTTAAAGTGAGGAGAGTTTTTTGATCCATATTAATACACCGTCTGCTCCCAAACTCCACACCTGTACTCACACTGAGTTACTCCTCACATGTAGTGAATAGATGAGCCTGGGAAAAAGCTGGGCTCTCTGGGCCCTATTCTCACCAACTTGGGAAATATATTTTTGTTTTGCTGTTGCACAGAAGATAAAAACTTCTACCAGGACCTCAAACTGCAGGAAACTGTAGAAGAGAGAATAAGAACAGGAGGCCCATCCTGGAACGTTTAGTAACCACACCCCATCACGGAGCTACAGACAGGGCAGCCACTGAAGATGTGAGCATGGGCATGTTAACATCTACAGGTGTGACTCTATTGTTTATCCATCAGTAATGGCACAAAAAAACCCCAGTGAATTAAATATTTAGCTTCACCAGCTCTGTGGTACTTGGAAACCTTTCCATTTGATGTGGCAGATGATTAACAAGTGTTTTCAAGAGGCTGATGCAGTGTTGTTACCTATGACTGCCTACCAGACCTCCAGACGAACCAAGAGGAACCCTTAGACAGCCAACATTGCACTTTTCTCTCTCCAAACTCTGTCACATACCTTTCAAGCAGGTGCACAAGCTTGGATGCATATGCAGACAAAGGTGTTTCTTTTTGACCTGTACGATGTTTGTTTGGACAAAAAGGTGTCTGAGGCAGCATACATTCANGCCTCTCACAACTAAAGGATGATGTAGTTGGGATCAGAAATTAAAAAAAAAAAAAGAAAAAAAAATTAAGACACATCATATCATCTCAGTTGCAACACTGAGATGGCTGCAGTTGAGTGGTTTGTGCAGTGCAATTCATCAGAGTGAACTGCTTTGCCCAAAGAATGTGTGACTGTGAATGCCTGCCCATCTGCAATTTTCCATTTCTTGTTTTTTATTGTTGCCTCCATTTTCTTCTGCTCTTGAAAGGTAAATCCCTTTGGCCTCCTAACACATATGACTATTTTGCACTGAAGTCTGCATAAGATGTACTGCTATGAGCTGAATGCTGTTCTGAACACTTGTGAGATAGTCTTTCTTGCTCTCCAGTTAATCCAGATTCATATTGTGTTCCTGGATGCTTTACAAGGCCTGTTTTGCAGAAGATATCACTGAATGTATTAGAACAACTTCCCATATATGTCACTCAGGCAGAGTTTTCTCATACAGTTTAAACATAAAATTTTATATACTTTAAAAACATTAATAAATTTTAGAGTATAGGATTGGGAAGAGTCTAGTGGATCAGGACTGTGCTATCACACCACTGCCATCCCAATTTTCTCCATAATCTGAAATGGTATTTTCTTTAAAATAGGTTATTTCCCTCTTCCCTCATTCTCTTCTTACCCATTCTGTTCCAAAATGCCACTGTTCCTATGACTAGAAACCTTCTTCTAATTTCCAGCCTAAATTTATTCACAGCCAGTTAATTCCCATTTGTTCTTATGACAACACTGTCCTTTAGCTTTTCCTTCTCTTGTGTTTACCCCTGTGATATATTTATAGACAGAAATCATGTCTCTTCTCAGCCCTTGTTTGGCAAGACTAGACAACCTCTGCTCTTCCAGTCCTTCCTTGTAATGAGACTGCCCCCGTGAATCAGGGCTTGGGAATTAGGGAGTAATTGAAAATGCGAAGCAAGAAATGAGGAAGATCCTATGGAAAAGAAGTTGCTCAGAGCCCCTGCCTGAGCTCTTCCACCTTCTTTAAAGTAAATGACTGATTTTGTTCCACAGGTATGTCAAAATGTTTAGGTTTAATCTTTATTTTGTCTCAAAATTATGCAAAGGAGCACATAACTGAAGAGTCATTTTCAACACAGCCAATCTCCCAAATCCAAATGACTGGATTGGTGCTCCCTGGCAGAGACAAATCTATTCAAGCTCAAATAAATGCCCTCAGATGGACCACAAAAGCCATTAGCACTGTGTAAGTATTATAAGGCTTGAAATATTTTCACTAGGCAGGTAGGAGCCCCAGTGGATTCTTGCTCATGTAGAAGATCATCCTGGGGAGAGAGCTCTACACTGTGACTTGTAGAGATGCAGGGCAGGAAAACAGACCTTTGAGGGTTGGGTTGGTTTTTTTGGGGTTTTTTTTGTGTGTGTGTTTTTTGTTTGTTGTTGTTATTCTTGTTGTTGTTGTTGTTGTCTACACGTTGACTTTTTTGAATAATGCTTTGAAGAGATCTAAGAATGAGCTGTTCAAGCAGTCCAGGTTGCTACATTCAGTCAGTGTGTTACCCTTCTCCAGCAACATACTGCATTTTCATACATTGCACCAAAAACCACTTTGAACACCTGTATATAAAGGCCAGGTTCATGAAAACCTTAAGAACCTGAACTTAGAGCTGTTTATGGGACTCAATGAGACCCATCCCAGAGTCCTGAGGGAATTTTCTGATGTAGTTGCCAAGACACTCTCCATGATATTTGAAAAGTCGTGGCAGTCAGGTGAAGTCCCAGGTGACTGGAAAAGTGGAAATATTGTACCCATTTTTGAAAACCATAGAAAGGAGGACCCTGGGAACTACCACCCCGTCAGACTCACCCCAGTGCCTGGGAAGATCAGGGAACAGACTCTCCTAGGTCAGCCATGCTAAGGTGCATGGAGAACAGGGAGGTGATTTGGGACAGCCAGCATGGCTTCACCAAGGGAAGGTCCTGTCTCACCAACTAAGGGGCCTTCTACGATGGAGTGACCACAACAGTGGACAAGGGAAGGGCTACAGATGTCATTTACCTGGACTTCTGTAACCCTGTGACATGGTACCCCACAACATCCTTCTCTCTAAACTGGAGAGAGAGGGATTTCATGAGTGGACTGTTAGGTGGATAAGAAATTGGCTGGATGGTCGCATCCAGAGGGTGGTGGTCGATGGCTCAGAGTCCCAATGGATATCAGTGACAAGTGGTGTCCCTCAGGGGTCCAACTGAGACCAGAGCTATTTAGAATCTTCATTAACGGTGTGCATGAAGCAACTGAATGCACCCTCAGCAAGTTTGCAGGTACAGCAAGCTGAGTGATGAGGTCGTCACACCTGAAGGACTGGATGCCATCCAGGGGGACCTGGACAAGCTCAAGAAGTGGCCCATGGGAATCTCATGAGGTTTAACAAGACCAAGTGCAAGGTGCTTCAGACTGACAGAGAGGAGGTTTAGATTGAATATTANTGTTCAAGGCCATGGCGGATATAGCTCTGAGCAATTTGGCACATTGAAACATGCCCCCGTGGCAGGGGAGCTGAACTAGGTAATCCTGAAGGTCCCTTCCAACACAAGATATTCTATAATTTTATGATAACAGAGTAGAAGCAAGAATGCAGTTATACAGCAAAGTGTTTGATTTAAGTTATTTAACTGTTGTTTACATACTGGAGCAGAAAAAAAACCAGAAAACATCCACTATTTGCCTATATCTACTATTTGCTGATACTTAGTGTATATATTCAATGAATTAGTATAGTCTTAAAAAAATAACAGAATTAATAATAATGTCTTGAAATAATGAAGTCCCATCTTAATTCCTTCTGACAGATGAAAGACAACAGCTTGCTGGGTGTTGCTTTTGCTATAAAATATGTGCTAAAATACATTGTTGATGGAGTTAGTTTGAAAGGACAATCCTCTGATCTCTCCTTCTTAATTAATACTTAATTTTACACTAAGTAATTTTTTTAATACTCTGAATTTTATGTTAGTTTTCATGTTTCTAACAACCCAGACGGCAGTGAGATTTTTAATCCATGGGAAAAAACCTCTAGACAAGAGTGGAAATAACTTTTAGCCCTGTACAATGAACTTTTGTTTTTGAGACACCCTGTCCATGGCAAGGCGATGACTAGGATGCTGGGATGCTACTTCAGTGACATTTCAAATCATCTGTCTTCATGCTTAATCACTGTAGCACCAAGGGGCTCTCATAGAGATAAAATACAAATGTGTCACATGAGTTAATTCCCTCCTTGAAAAACTCAGATTTTCATCAAAGCTTTAAAGAAACTACCAAGTAAAAATATGATTATAGTAATGCTGGTATGTACTCTTTATAAAATCATTTGAAAGACGAAAAAACATGCATCTAAGATTCCAAAGGACACCTTCACTTAGAAAAACACATTAATTTAAACCAGTAGTAAACCAATTAAAATATATGTATGCATTAGAGAAGTCCTTGCCTACAGTGTCTCGAACAGAAAGTCATTTCCTTCTAACACTTTGAAAAGCAATGAGCAAATTGTCCAATTCAATCTAAACTTAAATCCTGGACTGAGAGAATTTTAGGCTTTTGAAAGCTACTTGAATTATATTGTTCCTTTTTGTGATGTGTGCAGCTGGAAAAGAGGTGTATAAATATGGAATGTATTGTAAGATTTTTATGGCTAGTTATTTTATATTGTTTTAAATGAGGGCTCTTGGAAGAGGCTGTCAACTGGTGGGCAAACACTCACATTGTGCCTTCGTGGCTGAGTTCCTGCTACAATTTTGCTACAGACTAAATATATTTGAGTTTATTTTCTGTAAAGTGTGAGAGAATCTGAGCTGAAAAATTTGGTCTATGGGTGAGCTGTATTCAACTTGATACTGATCTTTACTAATGTGATATCTTCTTCAAGACGGAATATAAAAGCTGTGTTCATGAGATCACTTTGGTTTTTTGCTAAACTAAGAGATGCTGCTTTGCTCTTCAGCACACACACTGTATCTAGAGCCTGAGGTCCTGAGTTCTATTATGGATGACATTTGCATTCATTTGGCTGGAAAGCAACATAATAAAAATAAAAAAATAAAAGGTGCAAAATTTTACTTTTAGAGCCTTGAGATGGCCTTCAATGGGGCAGGAAGAATCCAATTATTTCATTTTGCAAGGCTCCTCCCACCTCCTGTTCCAAATGGCAGTCAAAGGACCCAGATGCCAGGATTAAAATAGTCTCCCTTCATCATTTACTTTTTGTGAGTGTTCTTCTTGCAGCTGTGCTGGCAGCATTAAATACACCTCATAGCTATTCATGAGGTTACAGCCTGATCCAATTCACACAGAAGTCTGTTCATTAACCTCTGTGGCTTTGGATCAGTCCTGGGGACTGTGCCTCTGCCTTTTTGTTCTCCCAGAGTGTTATGCTTTCTGTTCTCAGCTTTGTAATCATTTTATGAAGTGTAAGCATAGCGTGTACATTCACACAGAAGTACAAGAGCACCTTTACCTTGTACTGTTCTGGGTTATCATGTTGAAAAATCCCCGAGCCCTCCACAAGGAAGCAATTACAAAGTGCTCACTGCATTGCATTACAGTTCAGTCTGTCTCTCTACAGCTACAGAGTGTACACTGGATAAACAAATAAGCTGTATGAAAAAAATTTACACAGGAAAAATGCTGAGAAAAATCTTATCTTTAGTTTATAAACAAACATTAGGGATGGAGATAGGAGGGGAAGCAAATGTATTCATAACTCATTCAAAGAAGGCGGAGCCAAAGGATGTAAGGTTTTATTCAAATAAATTTTCTAAAGGTAGGTAGGACAGGAAAATAACAGGAGAATTAAAAGGAATTTTCATTGATGGCTGATCAGGACCAAAAAAAGTTTTAAATATGAAACTAAAACTGGCACAAAAATATTCAGGAGTAAATTCAAAGTATTTCTAGAGAAAATTTGACCCATAAACTTTTTAACCCTGGATTTACTTGTTTGTTAATATAGAACATCCTATCCTCCTGAATGCCTTTCTTACCACACTGAAATATATACACCTGAACATTTAATGCTATAGACAATCATGGTCTGTGTTCAGGCTTTGCCATGGTTTTTACTGGTATAAATGTGGAGGGTGACACCCTTTTGCATGGTTCTCTAGACTGAAGAGGCTCTTTACCAGGTCGTAGACATAGAATTGACACTATGTGAACAGGGATATAGAAGAGCCAAATTGTGGAACATTCAGGTTCCTTCACCAGGTATTGTAAACTCCATCTGTGGGATCATGCAGGAGACATTTAATTGTGAGTCATAATCTGGTTTATCATTTTGCAGTACATAACAGATACGATTACAAGAGATTATATAAAGGCTTGGCTGGTACAGCCATGTAAGTGGCAGCCCTTGCAGGCTGCCTGAACACGTAATGATAGTTTGTCATGGGATATCATGAACTGACAAGGCTGTACATGCTGGATGTCTAGAATTCAAAAGGCTCTTGTAGATGAAATATTAGCACATTAGGAGTTTCTTTACACTTGGCTCATTTCAGCTTCTTAAATGGCTAAACCGAGGTTGATATAGAATGATAATTTAATGTTCCTGTTTCATCCTGTTATGTTTATTTATGTGACCATGTCTGGCTGTCAGGTGCCTGCCAAGGCATCCTCTCTCTCCCTCTCCTCAGTGGGATGGGGAACAAATAAGTAAAAGCTTGTGGATTTAATAAAGAAAAGTAAAGGCCATGCATAAAAACAAGCGAAAACAGAATTATCTCTACTTCTCCTCCACAGGCAATGTCCAGCTGCCTCCTGGGAAGTGGAGCCTTAGTACACTTTAGAATACAAACACCTTAGCAATGGATGCTGCCCTTGTCTTCTTTTCTCTTGGCTTTTATTACTGAGCACAGAAACACATGGGATGAGATATCCCTTGGACAGTTTGGGTTGGCTGTCCTGGCTCTGTCCCCTCTCAACAGATTTCTCACCTTCAGCCTGTGGGTTTTTAGGTGGGATCAGGGTTGGAGACACAGAGCTGGTGCTGTGCCAGCTCTGCTCAGCAGGAGCCAGAACCCTGGGGTGTCACCAACACCTCTGTAGGCACCAATGCCCAGCACAGCACTGGGAGGGCTGCCATGGGGAAAGTTAACTCCATCCCAGTCAGGGACAATACAGTAACTGACCAGTAACTAATTATTACTGCATTTCTTGGCTAAAATATAAATGGATGTATCCTTCAAGCCAGTATCAATGCACTTGTCTACACGTAAACATGTCCCAGAAAATGTTAGTGTGTGTTCCAATAACTCATATTGGTATAATTTTCCCCTGCTTCCTGAGAAAGGCAAAAATTACTTTTGCAGTATTTGCAAGTTCACACCTAAAGCAGCTCTGTAAAGGACTTTGAAGCTTTCATTTAGATTTCTGTTATCACTAGATCCTAGCCCAAAAACTTTGTTACTGTATTCCTAGAATATCTTAGTCCCAGATGAGACAAAACAAAATTATCAAAAGTAATTTGTGGTCAGTAAAGTCAAACAGCCATATAAAAACCCAGAGAGCCATGCTATATTTTTTCATGATTTGTGTGTTATCAAAACAAGGATAAAACTTGAAAAAAAACCCAAACATGGATCAGAAGTGAGAGTGGCTGGGGAGAATATGGGGAAGGAGGATACAGATTAAGGTAATTTCCTGCTCTACCCTGTTGACACTTTTGTCCTTCCATTGACTTTCCTTGCCCTCAGAAATTCACCTGGTGCCTACCTCACTTCAGGGCTTACCTGCACTCTTGCTGGATCTCTTAACTCTTCTGTAGCTTCCAAGGATCCAATGATTCTTGTAACCTGGATTCACTGACACAGTTATGAGCTAGAGAAGGACTTTTGCTTCCATTCAAGTTTTCATACTGAGGAAACAGATTTAAATGTTTAGAAGGCCTGCAAGGCAGCACCACCAGCTCAGGAGTGCTGACCTAATCTCATCTCTTATTTCTGATATGGGCTCCCAGGTGACTCGGGGAAGAGTGAAAAACTGTCACAAAGTCCTAACAGAGTTTGGAGGGACAGTGTGGTGCCAGGTATTCCAGCACAGATACAGCTCTCCCTAACTAACTCTGTAATGAAATCAAGCTTTTGTAGTTTTAATTCCCTGTCTATTAAATATTCCTTCAAGTAGCATTAAAACAGTAATCTTGAGGGATGATCAAGTACTTAACTAATGGACAAGTATGTACATAATAGTGATTTTTTTCGTTTAATATTTCTCAGTTTTGATTCTTTGTCAGACAGTTCTGGAATTTATTTTTAATATAAATTCTACACATTTCTAAGAGATAAAAGTCAATGCAAGGAGTTACACTCTTAGGATCCATGAAACGTAAAGGAGCACTGTTTTTCTTTTTGACATGAAAAATATGGTCTAGAAGCATCAAAATCAAGCACAATCACTTATCTTCACATTTCTACTATACAATACTCCAAGGATACAAAAGTGTGTTTAAAGACATAGGACTGATTAACTCTCTGTGGTTTGTGCTTCTTTAAATTACCTTAATAGTAACACACAACACAAAGAGGACTGGGGTTTTTTTTTCCCACTTTGGGATTGTGGCAACAGCCTGAAGATGGTGTTTTTACAGGTGATTTTTTTATCAAAATGGAAGAGGAAGACACCCAGTGGGGAAAAAGATCACCCAAATTGGCTTTTATGGTTTCATTACTTTAAAAAGCAATAAAGACAACATCTTTTACAGAGGGTCAGAAATCAGACACTGCCAAATTATTCTTGTGGAATAATTAAAAGCAGATTTCAGTCCTCAAGTATAAATGGCTCTATTCCTTCAGTGTTATAGCTTTTCTCTTCTGCATATATAACTGTAAATAAAAGAGGAATGCGAAAGAAGAGTTAACATCAAGATGCTGAAATTGGGAACATTGCACAAAAAATCTAGTAGCAGAACTATGTCCCAAGAACTATGCACAGTGATTGTGTTGCATTAGTGAAGAGGAAAGAATGGATGGTGGGGGGGTGCAGGGGGGGAAACAACATGGAAACAGGTAGAAGGTGATTTCTGCAATAATTCTTGCAACTGGCAGAAATCGGCATTATTCTGTTTGTGTTTTCATTCCATCATGGGGGAGAATCTAGCTATGAGCAAAACACTTTCAGCATGCAGTAAGTTCAACATCTCTTCATCCCCAGGCACACTTGGGAAAGATGAAAATATGCTGAAATTCAAACTCTGGGGGACAGGGCAGGGAGGACATTGTGATTGTGTGTGAATTCAAGAAAGAAAATATCCCAAAAATCTGAATACTTAGTTCTGATATTTTCAAAGTGTTTACTTGTTTCAATGAAATGCATGTTTTCAGTTCAAAATTAACTTGAATATTAAACAGGAATTAACCCCAAAACTAATTAGAGACAACTGTTTCTGTTCAAACCCCCAGATAAACAGAACTTTTGTTCCATTTGCCTAGAGAACAAAACTATCTCCTTCTTTCCCCCACCACCCTCAGTGCCAGCATCTCAAGAGTACATGCATTGTATGGCTCCTGCTGCGAGCAAACCTACCAGTTTTTGTGCAGGAAAGGAAAATGAGAAGACAAGCCACCTCACCCCTACATACTTCTTTATTTTATGCTAGACAAAAGGATCACTTTGTTCAACTACTTAAATCTTGCACTGAATAGAGAAGTCACTGTGGGGAAGTGGAGCTTGCAGAATGCTGTCTGAGACTAATACTCTAAATCCTTCACATTAAGTACACCAGTAAAAACTAAACAAATATCCACACAGATGTCATGCCATTTTACTGAGAAGTTTTATTCCATTTATAAAATGAAAGAGCAATCTCTTGACTGCTTGTCATGGCAGGTGTCTATGTATTTAAATGCTGGTCAGTTTTAAATGGAACACGTGTATTTAACTTTCCCAGCATGTCTAAAGCTTTTAAAGCCCATCACACTGATGCTAAAATAATAAGGGCCAGCAGCCTGGTGATATGATTGCTTTTTTATTGCTCAGTTTGTGCTGAGAACTCATTTTAATTCCAAAGGTTATGGCTTTTAAAGCAGTGCTACACCCATCTCCCTCCCCCAAACTGAAGCTGGATCAAGAAGAGCCATAAATGAGAGCTGAAAACGTATGCTGACATGGCAACCTACCCTCTGATCCTTTTTATTTTTGGTGTGCTTTCTAACGATTCTTCCCAGCAAAGATCGAGTGTGTCTCACTTAAACAGAAGATGTCAGCTGTTGTGAAATTGGCAGATGGACAATTAAGATACTTCAAGGCAAAAACGTAAATAAAATGCAGGGAAAAGAGGGAAAGCATGCAATTACTGCTCACTGCTGCTCTCTCCTTGCTTTGGAATTTCAATGTCAGAGGAATGGTTTTGTCTACCAATTGCTCATTGTTAGCTATGGCAATATAATATAGGAATACTAAAGGAGTGGAAGATGAATGGACATAGTTTCAAACCAAATCTGCAGGAATGGCTTCTAAACACTTTAATGTCATGATTATGTTCTCTGATAGGATCATACTGCGTCTGTTTCCACCAAGGTTAGTCTTGTATGATACTTCACAGAAACATAGAGTTGTGGAATATTCTGAGTTGGAAGGGACCCACAAAGATCATGGAGTCCAGCTCCTGGCCCTGCACAGGACATGCCAAAAACACCACCATGCACCTGAGAGCACACTCAGAGAGGTTTTGAAGGATTCATCCCAGGTCCTCTGAAGGAATCGCAAGAGAAGTCAGAAAAACAGAGAAATGAGTAGCCAAGAGGCATGGGAGGGGACAGGCTGAGTAGAATTTCCTAAGAGAGACTGTGGCATATCATAAGGAGATAGAGATGACATATCTATGAAATGAGCTTAATGAAGAAAACACAGAGTAAAACACTTTCAGGAGGAATTTTTACACTGAAATAAATTATAAAGATGATATTGAGAAGAAAAAGAGTATTTTTTTCTAGTTATAAAATAATTATTAGGTTTTACACTGTTTCTCATGAAAGGTGATGTCTAAAATTCTTTCTGTTTGAATGGATGTTCTTTCAATAAAGTCAGTCTAAATTGCTTGAAACTCACAACAGAAAATTGGCATCTTAGGAGCCAGGCTTTTATGTCTACACTTTTTCATCTTTCTTATAAAATTCAGGGTAAATATTTCAGCTTACATGGTAGGGTAACAGTTATGATCAATGTTATAAGCAGCAGTTCAACGCTTCATTTTGTAATAGAAATAGACAACGAATCCTGGAGCTGGGCCCATCTGTGCCACATTCTCCATGGGTGGGACAGCAAGTTTTGCAACAGACACAGCACTGCTGCCAACAACTTTTCGAAGAAAAAGCAGAAATGTAAAAGTATGAATAAGAGCTGAGGAGCTGAGGGATAGCAAACAGCATCTGAAAATACTTTTAAATGCCTTAAACCAAAGGAAATACTCAATTATTAGAAACTGAGTCCAGGGAGACCTTCAAAGGATGTGTTTTCCACCAGCCACACCGAACAAATCCTGGGATGACCTGAAAAGGGAAACCAATGCATATATTTTATTAATTTCTTTGATAAACTCAGGAATAGTTCTGGTTCTTGTGCTAGGAGTAAATCAAGGAAACCCTGCAGCTCTTCTCTTTAGTCTTTCATGTACCCAGAGAAGTAAATCCTTTTATAAAAGCTGGTGTCGTGGTATGACACTGGCCAAACACCAGGCACCCATGACAGCCACTCACTCACCCTCCCCTGCTACAGCTGGGCACAGGGGAGAAGAAAAATAATTTAATGAAGGGCTCATGAGCTGAGATAAAGATTGGGAGAAAACACTCAAGAGCAAAGCAGGCTCAATTTAGAAGCACAAGGTGAGTTTATTACTAACAAAATCAGAGGAGGATAACGAGAAGTAAAAATAAACCTTTAAAACACCTTTTCTCCCTGCAACCCCTCCCTCCTTCCCACCGACAGCTCAGGGAGATAAGGGGTGAGGGTTTGGTCAGTTCATCACCCAAGGTTTTCTTCTGCTTGGCTGAGGGAGCGAAGTCCTTTTTCTGTGAGACCGTGGGGTCCCTCCCACGGGAGACAGTTCTCCCTGAACTTCTCCAGCGTGGGTCCACTCTCACAAGCAGCAGTCCTACCATACCTGCTGCAATGTGAATTCCCCCCACGGGCACACAGCCCTCCCAAAACTGCTGTGACCTGACTCTCCTTCCACGGGCTGCAGTCCCGCAAGGACAGGCTGCTCCAGCCTGGGAGCAGCGGCCCTTTCTCTGCCCCGGGTCTGCCCCTGGATCACAGCGTCCTCCAGGCATGGGCACCGCCCCGGGGGGCTGCGGGCGGATCGCTGCATCCCCCGTGGGTCCGCAGGGGCTGCGGGTGGATCTCTGCATCCCCCGTGGATCCCCAGGGGCCGCGGGGGGATCTCGGCATCCCCCGTGGATCCCCAGGGACCGCGGGTGGATCTCTGCATCCCCCGTGGATCCCCAGGGGCTGCGGGTGGATCTCTGAATCCCCGTGGATCCCCGTGGGCTGCAGGGGCACAGCTGCTTCACCACGATCTTCACCACAGCCTGCAGAGGAATCTCGGCTCTGGTGCCTGGAGCACCTCTTCCCCCTCCTTCTCCACTGACCTTGGTGTCTCCATGTTGTTTTCTTTCACGTGTTCTCACCTACTCCTCTCCTCTGACTAGAAGAAAAGCTGTGTGCCCTTTCTTTTGATTTTCTTCTTAAATATGTCATCACAGAGGCGTTACCAGCCTCTCTCAAGCCCAGCCTTGGCCAGCAGCAGGTCCATCTTCAGAGCCATCAGGGACTGCCTCTGCTGGACATGGTGGAAGCTTCCAGCAGCTTCTCACAGAAGCCACCTCTGTGGCACCTTTGCCACCAGAAACCAGGCCGTGCAAAACCATCACATCTGGTTTGAAAGCACCTTCTGATAGAGGCTTGGGCAGCTTTTCCACTGTCCAAGGTCTGTGATGGCAGAGTCCTACAGCAAAGGAACTGGGAAAGCAGTCTCTTCTCAGGTGTGTTTCTGTGAACCTGAGCCTGAGGAGGAAGAGATCAGATCCCGCTCAGACCCAGCTAATCTGCAAATCTATGAACCTCCAGGTCAGTGTGTTTTAACACAAGCTGGACTCCCCATTAGGAACTCTGCAATCAGTTTCTAAAGAAGTAATTATCCTTTAGTTTATTGCTAGTTAGTGAATCATGTATTTGAAAAGCCCTTGTAGGATAGGTTAATTTTTTGCAAAGAATATAATGAAACTGTGAAAAAAATAATATAGACAAAGATAACACATGATCAAAGTTGCAGAATGCTTTGGATGGCAGGAAAAGTTAAGGAGACAGAGTCTTCAGCTGGAAGAAGAGATAACTGGCATATAACAATATGAAAGAAATAAAAAGAATGCAGTGAAAGTGAGTGTTTCTTGTAAAAGGCAGAGGGCATAAAGGGATATTAAAAAAATAATATAAAATAAACAAAAGAAGGATCTTTTTGTGTCTTATATTGTGACATCCTTTGTCCCAAAAAATTACAGAGACCAGGGGCAGATTTTATATTGGGAATATAACCCTGGAAAAACCTTATTTCTGTCTTCTGTTCAGCATAGACTGCTCACAGCCATTTCTATTTTCCTTGATATGAAATAGCAATGCCTGCTAGAAGTAGGCAGGAGTAGCCTGTGGTGACACATTGCATATTCTGTATTCCAAGAAGTGTTCAATTTATGCATAAGTCAAGGTTAAGTATTTCTGAGGAAATCTGCATGGGTAGTGTATATTTCTGTAAAAGGTAAGATGCTCATACCCTTGAGCTTTTTCATGGAGAATTTTCTTTTCTTTATTTTTAAAATAACCCAGTTTTGTTGAGATGGATTTTTTTTTTCTTTTGTTGGGGGTGGGGCATATTGTCAATTATTTATCATGCCAGAACTAGCACAGTTCCAAGGGAGAAATCTTTACTTTGCAATTCAGGAGACCTGACTGTGAAAGATTGTGAGTTCTGTGATTATAAACATCACAAACTCCAGGTTCATTTAACTACCCATGGATTTCTCTGATGTTGAGACATCTGATCAAATTACTCTGAGTTTCTTTTTTGAGTCTGTGGGGGACTAGTCAATAAACCCAACAGAATTGAGGTCTGAGAAGTGTATCTCACCCTAAAATAAACACATTTGTCCAAATTAATCACATTAAGCTCTATTGACTGTATTGATTAGGCTACACTGACTATTGTGGAAGCCTAAACCGCCAGCTCAGTGATAGAGTGATATATTTTATAATCAACAGATGAAACAGATCCTATCCCCAAATTCCCTATTCCAGTCAGACATCAGAGAGTGATATTTCCAATAGTTTTGTTTAACAGCAGAAATGGATTGTTTATTGCTATGGATTTCAAGTACTTTAAATAGCTGAGCCTCAAGACAAGTCTGAGCTTAGTATCATAAAAGGATATTAAGAAATTTTGCCCTGGAATAGCTAATCCCTGCATAAAGATAATTCTAATTTTTCACTGTATATTTTTGTATGCTGTCTTTTATGGCCTTCTGAAATAGAAAATGTGACAGAATTTAGCACTGAAACTCAAAATGAACAGTGCCAAAAGCCCAGAAAAACAATCATAAAAAAAAAAAAAAAAAGAATAAAACAAAAACCCACTTAGGACTAAATATAGAATTCGCTTAACAAAATATTGCAGTGAATAGTTGGTATTTATAAGAAGCATGAAGGGAATGAACAACAGTTTTCTGGGGTCATCAGAAAACTGCAAGTGAGCAGAACCTCCTGCTTCAGGTTTCAACTGTCCTGTTATATCCTTCCTCTCGCTAGAGGTGAGAGAGTTGGCCTCTTTATCAGCCATCAGCAGCACCCAGCAGTGAGCTGGCACCACAACAAACCAGTGTTTCCATCTATTAATTATGGCTGATGTTTATAACACATAGATGCATTTTACTTTTATCCATTTGTTGTGGTTTTAAGCCCAGCTGGAGATGAAACACCACACAGCCACTCACTCAATGGCCCCTTCTCTTCCTGCCCACCAACCTGGAATGGGCTGCAGAGCTGAAGCAAAGCTTGCATGTTGAGATAAAAATAGTTTAATAATTGAAAATAAAGTAAAATACAACAATAATGGTTAATAATAATAATAATATAAAAAGAGGAAAGAAAAAGTGATGCCAAATCCAGTTGTGCACCACAGTTCCACTGAAAAAAACCCTAAAAACTGCCTTCATATTCCAGAGAAACACCTCAGAGTATTTTTAAAATTATGATAGAAAACCTCTGTGATAGTCTGTGTTTAATTTTACAGTTTTCTTTTCTAAATTTGGTTCACTTTCTTCTGTTACTTGAACCAAAACTGAGTAAGAGAGAATATTGTGTGCTTTCAGTGATACAAAAGATATATTTTTACTTATAAATAGTATGCCCACTAGATATTTAAATGAATGTTGTTTCTGCTAATTAATTACATCATCCAAATATACAGAATCCAGAAAATTCTACAAGATAAATTCTAAATCTAAATAAACTTTGTTTTACCTATGGTGGCCTTCTTGTGTTTGTAAGAATTTCACCTTCTTTTGGCAAGATGGTGAAAGCTGTCCCTTATACAGCAGTTTTCTGGATTAGAAAAATTGCACCAAAAATAAACCTGGTTCCTCAGAGGCTTTTTGTTCTCTTTGCCATAATTTTCTTTTTTTCCTCGGTATCAAGGCTTTGTAGAGAAGACTTAACCTAGACCTTCAATTCCCAGAAGTGTTTGTTTGTCATTTTCTGCTTAATTTCAAAATCTCACAAAACACCTTTTAATTCCTCAGCTCTTCTCTCCTTTGGTATCCCAGGAAGCTGCTCAGACATTTGCTATCCATCTTGATGATATTTGCACTCCAGCCTGTGCAGTAAACCCCAGGAACAGTCTGAGATCTGATTTTTCCTCTGTGCCAAGCTGGTTAAATCTTGGTATGTCCCACTGTTAGAAATAACACGGCTTTAACACATTCACTTGTTTTAAGGTAATTAAGGAAGTATTTAATTCAAAGTCCCTGATGACCAGCTCTTAGTATTTCTTGGAGTACTACATGTTCCTCAGCCCCAAAATTCATATGTGAATTTTCATAGCACTTATTGCTGAGATCTGCCAATGGAAAGACAACTCCTCACTATAATTATTAATTTTTCTATAAGGCACTACTTCAGCTGTGGAATTCACTTGAAATTTATTCATTTCCTATTCCTGAAATTATTAAAATATTTGGTTATACAAATAGGAAAAGTATTTTCTCTAACAGAAAGCTTCTCAAACCAATGCTTTTGAAGATTACCTTAAACCACAGACAAGTCCTGGCATGTGCACTACACATCACTTAGAGAGAAATTAAAATAACTTATTTTTTCAATCAGTAAACTCAGAATATTATTGTAAATACTCTCCTGATCTCAGTGTGAAACTTAATGTTGTTGAGCTGTAAGTGGAAGTTTGCAAATTATTCAAACTGGTCATAGATAAGAACACCATAACAAATGATTCTTTGTCTTTTAAATGACCCATTCTCACTGCCCATGAGTCAATCAAATCTTCTCATGCATTTCCTATGACCATTTATCCTTCTTCAATGACTGAACAATTGAGGGGATGTTAGAGTCAATAGCTGGTTATTAAGGACTAATATTTAATGCTAAAAAACAGTGTCAATGGGAATTCCATAAACTTCTCAAGGTGACTGTGAAACAGGTCCCATGGGGTATTTATTAAAAGAAATTTTTGACTGAATATATTGAACAACTATTTTATTTTGCTGTTGGCATAAATATAAGGAATTATGCTTAGAGTTTTGAGAAGGTCTTGATTTCTTAGAATATCATGACTTGATGGAAATAAATGTAGAAATGCTTCTACACATAGTAATTAATTAATACATGGAGATATAAGTTAGTGGAGTGCTAGAGAGAAATTCAGAAACCTAAATTCTCTTCTCTATTTGATTTCTATAATATCACAAATTAAACATGTCCTATCTTTCCTATCACAACTATTTTCTACTAAATTGTTTATTTTGTGGAAATTGTTTAACTTTTGGGTCTTTCTTCATCTACCACCCTGTAAAGATTGTCTTGAGACATGTCTCTGTGTAGAGAACCTAACAAGTCCACAACCTCCTCATGCATCTGAGATTCGTAGTTGCCACTCTAACAGAACTGTTAGGACATTTTTTTTCTCTTTTGCCTTCTACCCCAATTTAGTCTATTAAAGCCACTTATGAGCTTTATTTCTTCATGTTCCCTTCCTTTTCTCCCTGACATGGTATTTCCAAGAACTGATAGCCGTCCCTATCCAGTCTTTACAGCATCATCCTGGACATGATGTTAAATATTTGGTTGCAACTGCCTGTCTTGTAAATGCCTTAGCAGAAGATCAAGATCCAACAACATACTTTGGGGAAAACAAAACAACAACAACAACAACAACAACAACAACAACAACAAGGGAAAAATCTTTCTGAACGTCAGCAAAATGGGACACCATGTGTCTGTGTGAGCTACTACTAAGTGAAAATTCCCCTTTGTATTTACACTCACAACTGTCATACCGTCTTAATATAACGGTATCTAAATCTAATCTAAATCTATATCTTTGCAAAGTCATGTGTGAAACACAGAATATAGAAAGAAATATGGTTAAAAACACCTCCTACTTATGCTAATATTCAAGACCAATCTACCTTCCAGTGCAGTACACTCTCTACTCAGACATTCCACTTCCCCTCTCTAATTTTCACAGGCAGTCTGTATCTGTCCATCTGCAATGCATTTCTGCTCCATTAAGTTATTATAATACACAGCCATAAAGATAATGCAACTGTAAATTATTGCATTAACATTCTAGTCATCAACACATAAACTCAGACTGAACAAAAGGCAGAAGCTATTTTACCTGAGAATGTCATTTCAGGAACAGAATATTCTTTTTAAATGGTCAAAAAACCACTTGAAATGGCAATTAATACTCTTCAGAAATACCATCCTGACATGTTTTGCTTTTGTATTTTTTTAAGTGTATCTCAACACACAAGCTGAAGGTAAAAAAAAAAAAAAAAAAAAAAAAAAAAAACACAAAAAAAAAGAAAGNAAAAAAAAAAAAAAACCCAATACAATAGGATAGGGAATGGAATGGAATGGAATGGAATAGGATAGAATAGAATAGAATAGAATAGTTCAGTTCTTTGGGAAGGAACCTAGAACAGTCATGTTGTCCAACTGATTGACCAATTCAGGGCTGGCCAAAAGACGAATCATGTTAAGCAACTTGTCCAAATGTCTCTTATACACTGACATGCCAGAGGCATTGATCACCTCTCTAGGAAGATTGTCCCAGTGTTTGACCCGATCCCTCAGCAAAGAATTGTTTCCTAATATCAAATCTGAACCTCTCCTGATGCAGCTATGAATAATTCCCCTTCAAAATTAAGAGAAATAATTTTTTAAATTCTAATTGAAACCCAGATACTGAAAGAAAGATGCTGTGAAACATATGGCAGGATTGGGAGGGAAGTAATTATCACTTGAATTCATAAAACCTATAAGATTATAATTTTTTTAATTATATAACAATTCCTAATAGTAAAAAAAAATCAACAATTTAAATTATCAGCAATTTATACTATTGATCAGTCTAGGTTAGATGTTTTTCTTTCATCAGTTATCAGTATCAGACACCCCAGGAAAGTCACAAGCACAGTAAGTTTTCACTAGACATATCATCCCCAGCTGCAGCAATTATCACCTTAGAGATGCCTTGAACCAGAAGTGACCTCAAAATGACATTTTTAAAAAGCCACTTAACATGTTCCTAATGGAACAAGCCAGGCATGCTTTGTCATTTTGTCTCAATATTTATAAGCATTGCAATCTCAGAAGAGCTTGGGTGACAGTTCGACAGGAGATTTTGAGCAGAAGCCCAAAGAACCATTTTCAGATGACAAAAAGTGTATCTGAATGTTAACAGCAGGAATGGTACCTGTGCTCATATAAGAATCAAAGCATTTTGCTTTGAGAGCAAACCTTTCAAATGCAAAATTAAAAGAGCTGTGGGGTGCTTTTTGGCTCAGTAAGTGTTGGTGATATGGACCATGGGATTTCTTGCAAAAGTTACTGCAGTCTTCTCCTCACTGGTTTTAGAAATGAAACTTGGCTACCAGAAGCCCTCCAAAAGAAGAAACCAGAATTTCTCTTAGATAAATATTTTTAAAGTTGTTTCTATTTTGGAAACATAAATTAAGCTTGCTAGTTAAACATGTATTTCAGAACTAAATATTTTTATGAAAGGGTTGCAGGGAAAAAAACAAAGCAAAAATAGAAACATATGACAAGAAGAAAGGACAAAGTAGCCCCGCTATTTGCTGGTGTTTCTGATCCCTTCACAGTGATGGAAATTCTTGGGTATCAAGCATATTTCCTGGGCAGACTGAGACCCAGGGGTACAGGTTGGACCTTATCAGTCAGGTGATGTGGGATAGCACCTCCAAAGTCCAAGCAGGGATAGACAGTGTGCACTTTTTTTTCCCAAATGAAGCACACAAAAAACAAGTTGATGCTTTAAAAAGCCACACTTCATTCTCTTTTTGACAAGTTTCAGGACACTTCAGTTATAAGCTATTTATTTAATCTCTTGGAGAGAGAGACCAGGAAGTCTAGCAAACAGAACTTTCTTTCTTTTCCATGGAACATTAGGATAAGAATAAGCAAACAAGCATTTATATCATCTCTCCTTTATATGAATGAATGACCTGTCACATCATTGCCTCTTTGAGATATGAGAGTGTTACAAACCTTCTTTGTGCAGCAGAGGAAAAGGATGCACAAATAAGTGATGTAACCCGTCAATAGATAAGTCACACAATGGATCCCTCTTCTCACAGTGATCACCAAGGGTGGTGCTCATTACCTTTAGTTCAAACTTGTGGTCATTAGCCAAACCCCCTACCAGTCTTCTTAGGAAAAAGTCAGCCAGAGCCCTACCCATGAAGCCTTAGTGCAGAATCAGAGAGCACAGCAAATGAGAAGTGTTAATGACATCAATGGCTTAATGCTAAGCTGCTTTAATCACTGGCTTTTATTTTGTGTAGATAACACACTAATGCACGTGTCGCAACCACTCACCAGAGAGCTAAGGCAGTAAATCTTTCCAACAGCAGCAGAGTTCTTACCAGCTGGGAGGAAGTGTGACTGCAGGTAAAGCTCCCAGAGTCCATGAAAAAAATTCTGTAGCAATGCAAAATGAAGGAAACAAAAAAAACAAAAAAACCCCCAAACTAAACCAAACCAAAACAAAACAAGACAAACAAACAAACAAAAAAATCAGAGCCTTTTTCAGTTATCAGGTTCAAGACCCTGAAAATTGAATCTACAACCTTAGAATAGGCATTTCTATTTCTTTTTCAAAATTCCATATGTCTGCAATCAGTGTTCTTCCCTGCAACTAGCTTCACCTCCCAGAATTCACAAGGAAACCTCTCTTCTTTTCTTTTCCTTCTTTTTTTTTTCTCCCTCAAATGAAATTTAAAAAATCTCTTTTTTAATACAGATTCATAAAATGATACTTTCCCAAAGATTTGTAGAAGACTGGAGATACTGATATCCAGAGGTTCTGTGCTAAGTTGGACACTATCACACCATGAAGCCTAATAGGTTGTCAAATATTGAATCGTCTGCTCATGATGCTGCAGGTTTAGTTTCATGTTTGTTCTCACATAAGAGAAGGTTTCTTCCTGTAATGAAATCACAGGTGGGTGGTCAGAACATGTTTCCATCAAGGAGCCATCAGTCAATGACCAGGCAAGGCAGAAAAGCAAGGACATTTCCTTCTAAGTTGATTCATTTTTAACAGGAGCAAAATCATGCTGTTGTTACAGTTTTATTTAGAAATAATAAAGCTTCAATTTATTATAGTAAGCATTGTGCAGAGAATACAGAAATATGCTATGTGCTTGGACTTATGTCAGAAGAACTTAAATTTAAATTGTGCAACTAGCACTATTCTTCCCATGAATTTGAGTTTCCAGTCTACCTACTCAAGTCTTTTTCTTTAGTCAGTAATTTTGAGGGATAACATACAACAGTCACCCGTATTTAATCCAAAAACTAGTTATTTTAAGATCCATCTCTTCTAATAAGTATTTCCCCTTATTTTCAAGCCATTTATGTTAAAGCATCTGGCATAATCATTGGTGCTGGCCAGATATTGACATTTTTAGAAGTATCTTATTAATATTGAAAGTCTCTGAACTATTTTAATTCTAGAAGGAAGCAAGGAATTTTCAAACAAAACATATATATACCCTTATTCATAAGACTTTTGTCCACATGATACTGGAATACCTATATTAAAAAATTAAGAAACTAAAATTTATTGAGGGCAAAAGAAGCAGAGGAAGACAGGGAGTGCTGGGGTTTCAAGGAAACAGAGGCAGAGTTTGTAACTGTCACAGGCAGTGTTCTCAGATACTCCACATGAAGTAATTAGGTTATTTTTATGAGAGACAGAGTACAGCACTATCTAAAAGAGGATTTTATAGGGAATGAGGATAACATTTGTTTCCAGAACTGTGGCTGCACTATAGGTGAATCCACATGAATCTTTATATGCTCAAGTTTGATTTGCACACAGTTGTCACTACAGATTTACATTTCAGAACCAAAACACCATGCAATATTAAGAAATATTTTACAAGAATAGGTTCCCTATTACATGAAGGTCAAGAAAGCAACATTACAGTGACATGAAGACAGTCTTTTTTATTTTATACCATAGCTGCTCATAACCCAAAATGTAGCTCTGAGACTTGCTAGGAAATATTTCCTTTTCTCTTTACCCACTTTTCTTTCTTTTATATTTCATTATTCAGCTACAGAAGCATACGATCAGTGCCTCATTATTTCAGGACAACAGTCACTCTCTAATTGTTTCACGTCTGATGAGCATTTCAGTGATGGATGACCTGCCTCACTCTACAGAATTTTATAGCTGAAAAATAGATTCAGAGTTAGGAGAAAGTAATCCACACTGTAATATACACCATCTACTAAAACTGTAAATCTTTTGCTTTATGTTTCTGTTATTGTTAATTCCATATATACTTTACAAAACTACTGATCAGAGATGAAGTTCTTTCTCATTTAGTTTCCAACATAAGTCTAACTCCTCTGGTCTCTTCCAAGATAGGTTGATTATATGGGAAGACTCAAGTGTCAACATTAATCACCCCCTTGATTCTAGGAAAGAGCAGATTCAAAACTTACAAGTGTCTGCATTAGCACTTTTCTTCTCCAGACCTAGATTTTCCAGCTGGAGAAAATCCTGGGATTAAAATTAAAAAATAAGAATAATAATTTAAAAAATCTAATGTTTTTACTAGATTTGTCCCTTTCAAAGTGAAGTGAGATACTTGAATGTCCAGCAAAAACTGATGAAGTAACACTGTCGTATTGAAAAGGTACCAGTATCTGTGAGCCAAACACCAGTCCTTGGGGATTTATAACAATTCATGTTATTTTTAAAGATTTTAGTATATGTCCCTGTTGTGCTGGTTTTGACTATGTTAGAGTTAATTTTCTTTTCAGTAGTTAATATGGGGCTGTCTTTTGGATTTTTGACCTAAATAGTGTTGATAACACAGGGATGTTTTCATTACTGCTCAGCAGAGCTCACAGAGTCGAGGTGTGGAGTGAGGAAGCTGGGGGGGAACAAGGAGCTGGGAAGGGACACAGCCAGGACAGCTGAGCCCAGCTGACCTAAGGAATATTCCAGACCATATGGAGTCATACTCGGCATATAAAGGAGAAAGGGAAGACATTTGGAGTGATGGTGTTTGTCTTCCCATGTTGCCATTTCGTGTGATGGGGCCCTGCTCTGCTGGAGATGGCTGAACACCAGCCCAGACATGGGAAGGGGTGAATGAATTCCTTGTTTTGCTTTGCTTGTGTGCTTGGCTTTTGCTTTACCAGTTAAAATGTCCTTAGCTCAGCCCACAGAGTTTCTCACTTTTGCCCTTCTGATTCTCTCCCCCATCTCAACCAGGGGAGTGAGTGAGCAGCTGTGAGGGGCTTGGTCACAGCCTGGAGTTATGGTTTAACATCTGTTCATCCCCTTTTATCTTACTCTAAAATCTTGTCTGATTTTATTTTCTCTGCAATTCTGTTTTACCTCTAAGCTGCACCCTTTTGGAAACTTACATGCAGAAGTTGTTGATTGGTGCCAAAGTTGTAAATATCTTCCCCATCTTCTGAAATGAATGTGCTTTGGAAGTAAGTACCTCTTTGGTATATACATTAAATTACTGTTCTTTTTCCTTTTAATTCATCCTGCTAATTTTGAGGTGTTATGTTAGTTCACTCCTCCTAAACCTCCCAAAAAAATGCCTGAAATCTCCGCTCTACAAATTTTTTAGAAATTTTTATTTCATAAATCTTACTCTTGTCTTTAAGAACTTGTTTCCAATATAAACAAAGGAAATCCACTTTCTGTAAAACTACTGGGTTTTTTTTCCCCTCAGATCATTTCCCCAAATGATCATTCCAGCTGCAGTACCAGAAGGTAAAGACAAGTAAAGGTGAGAAGAAAGTCATTAAGTATAACTAACATGTGTTTTACATAACAACTGGTGCTATGTTTTTCCTACGATCCTGACACATCCCAAGCCTTAAACTGAGCTCTCAGACTGTGCCTTATTATTTGTCGTGCCAATTATTAGTCCACCGTTGGTGCTATCACAGTAGGATAAAATAGTAGCAATTTTCTGAGCATGGTTTTAGATAATAACAGGAAAATATATTGTTTTGCAGTAGTGTTGAAAGAAATGGATGGGCATTCTAGAGGCCAGTGCTTATTAACAAAAGAATTGGTATCTATTAAGTTATTATTTTTGACTCATCAAAACCATTTAATCAGCTATTTTAGAGTCTAAAATAATGACATATGTTGAACTGTCTCCTTGAGGACCTCATACCCTGGCAATCAGTTGTGGTGTCCAGTTTCACCTCCTTAGCCTCCTAAATTACACTTGTGCTTTTAAAAGTGCATTTTCCAGCATCCTGTCACCATATTTTCCCATCTGGGCATCTGCCAGCCTTTACAAAATGCCATTTCTCCTACCTTCAACTAAACTGGTGGGTTTTTTTTCTATAAAAACTAAGGAGTAAGAATGGATGATATATATCCAGCATTTGTATCTGCTTGCTGGATATAGAAACCTGGGAGTATTCCCATGCTGTCACAGAGAAGTAGACACAGTTGGTTTATAACTGGTTTACAGCCTTAAAAATCTCATTTCAGCTCTTTTTTGTTTGCTCTGGTTCCTGACCCCAAATGCATTATAACTAAGTAGGTTTAGACTAGGTATTAGGAATGGAATTCTTTCCTGTGAGGGTGGTGAGTCCCTGGCACAGGTTGCCCAGAATTCTGGATGCCCACCCCTGGAAGCATTCAAGGCCAGGTTGGACGAGGCTTGGAGCAACCTGGGATGGTGGAAGGAGTCCCTGCCCATGGCAGGGGGGTGGAACAAGATGGTCTTGAAGGTCCTTTCCAACCCAAGCCATTTTATGACTCTTTGAATTTACAGGCATCAGGATTAAAACTGCCTCCAAGCACAATGACCTTAAAACTGGAAGCCAGTAGAACTATCTTTCAAAGTTCAAAATCCTCTATGAACTTGGAACTCACTGGAAGATAACAAAATGCATGTTAAATTCCAGTTTTCAATTACTAATCAATAGAGTTTTATAGAAGTAGCACAAAATTCAGAAATTTATTAGAAAAAAAAAGTATTCTCATGCAGTTTTTGGTGACAAGAAATGTGAAAGAATTCTGGTAAGGAAATTAAGAAAAAAATACATTGAAGCATCTTGAACACTCAGATCTGCACTTTTAAACATAGAAAATAACTTCTCAAAAAAGGCAAGACGTTATGGATTTCTGACTACAGATATTTTAAGGAGGAAGCAAGATTAGAAATTAATGTTTATTTTTCACAGTATGCAGCATGATAACAAAATTTTATCGGTCTCGTTAACAGAGGTTGTTGGACCATCTATGTGTAACAAATTACTTAAGTGCAGGAAAAAAAATATTTAAAAATTTTAAAAAAATCAAGATTTCATAAATATAAAAAGTGTTGTACTACGGTAAGTATGCAAGCAATGATTATCAAAAAGTCAATAATTATGAACTGAAAAGATAGGAAAAAAAACCCAAAAAACAATCCAGTAATAAAAGTCAGGATACTCTTTATATGCAACAAACAAGCTTATTTTTCTCCAAAGTGATCAGCATAATAAACAGGAAGCTTTATCCTGCAAAGGGCTGGCATAATCAGGAAAGTGTCAACACTGTGAGATTCTAAGATAGTCCTGATGGAATAAATATATCATTGGTACAAGGAAATCTTTAATTTTTGACATATTCCTTAAATGTCAGGATGAGAAGTAGATGGTAGCTTTATCTTAACAGCCCAGTCTCCAGTCTTTTTATTATTCATATGTGGTTACAAGTCAGCAGAGTATTTTTGGAATTTGTAGGAACTCAGACACCGATTAATGACCTGATGGTACACTCCTAATGCACTCTTTCAAGCCAATTAGTTCTCACATTTATTGCAATTCTATATTATAATGTGAAATGTTGATTTTGTTGGAATTAGGAGGTCCAGGGATTAAGTATGTCAACTGTAAAATATCTACTAGCAATAACAAAGTTGATGGCCTTGGTAAATAAAAGTGAAGGCACAGAAAATAGGTTTCATTACAACTTTGCTCAAGCTGAAAACTTTAAGCCTCATTTTACTGTATTTTTCATGTCTCTATGGCAAAAATAAAGGAGGATGAAATGCCACGTGAACATGATGGAAATGAAAGGAAAGTTCATACAATTACCCTTACGTTGGGATGTATTCATAAACAGTGGCACCTGACAGTAATATTATTTGCATAGACAAAATAAGATGGATATTATTAAAATTAATAGACTCTAAATCAGCAAAGAACGCAGCATGAGGTTTAGTTTACAAACTAGGGAGCCTTATAGACTTAAAGATCCTTTTTGTGGCTGTAGTAACACTAAAAGGAGCCTGAATTTGACAGGAACTGCTCTGAGCTTTGCTGCAGGTAGAAATGCAAATGTCAGTTTAACTTCTAGGTCAAAGAACATGATCCAGGGCTAAGCAGCTTCCCAGAAGGGATTGCCATTGAGTTTTAAACAACCAAAATTGTCTAAAAAAAATCCTGTTGTAGTCTGGAATTATCTTTTCAGTTTCAGTTGCTGGATTCTGTTGGCACTTTTGAAAGCAAAGGTGTTTCATGAATAAAGCTTCAGTGTATTGCTATTGTACAGAAAAAATCCTCCAATTTACATATCCCATTTTTTAAACAGAGTTACTTAGGTATCCACAACTTTTGTTTGCAGGTGAGGACTCAGATAGCTCCTAACAGTCACTAGGCATTGACCTATGTGAAATATAGAATTCCTTAGTATCTCTTTACCAGTGAGGAAGTACAGTTATTTCCAGAGTCATACTTTTCATTACAAATTGATTTTGTCTCTGCAGTTCCAGCCTTTTTTAATTGATAAAACTCTCTAAAATCCTGAAATCAGCATTCAGGTCAACACTTACAGTAAGATGCAATGAATTTGGTCCTTCATGTGTAAAATGAAACTTAAATATTTAGTGGGTCTGGGGTCTCATGGTCCAACTGTTCAGAGGCTGAGTACCAACCATTTAAGATGGTGGCACCAATATCATTTTTATGCCTCTACCAGGAGTAGAAGGAATGGATTTCCAAATAGATGAAAGACTAAATGGTCAACCTGTGAAGAAGTTATTTTTTCTCTGATTTAATATTTTTTAATTACTCTTCATTAGAATCACAGATATTCTGATTTGGAAGGGACCCACAAGGACCATCAAGTCCAACTGTTGTGATTGGCCGATATGGGAATCACACCCATGACCTTGACGTTATTTTACCAGCTTCATAACACATTCATAAAAATTAAGACATTATGTTCCTTCATCTGTGATGAGACTTTCTTAAGAATAGAGTTGGGAGGAAGAATATTAAAATAGATTTGTATCTGCAGACAGGCATAATTACAAGCTAAATCCCCCTCTTATCAATGCAGTTATGGAAGAGATAGTAAAGCTATTCTCCCTTGGCTTCAAAATATGAAATCTTCCCATCCAGTTCACAAAATTGCCTTAGTGACAGCATCAAAAACCTCTTTTTTTCCTATGTCTGTATCAAACCAGCACCTGATTCCTACATTTTCCATCTTAAAACTGACCCCTATGGTTAGTACAGGTATTAAGGCAGTCTTATATTTGTTTCCACACATAGGAAAATGATCAAAAATTTCCTGTTTCCTGTATCTGGTGAGAAGGAATTATGTGTCATCCTGGAAAACTCACATCACAGTTTTTTTCTTCTTTTAAGATAAAAAGGAAATTTCATTTGCCACAAATGAGCATACCAAGATTTCTTTGTCATAATTATCATAAATTAAGGAAGATATCCATGTGGACAAGACTCTGTGAATATTTTTATTTGCAGACAGCTCATACTGAGACATTGAAACACACACCAAGCCGCACTGTTTAGAAGCCAAATATCTATAGTTTAAGTGAAAGTGAAGAAATAAAACCCATGAGGGAATTTAAGTAGGTGGAATTTAATTACCTGGACTGGAATTTAGCCAGGGCAGCAAGGTTAACACCTCTACTGATCCCATATTTTTGCAATCAGTTACTTTAACAACCTTGTATTTGCATATTTTTCAAGTGAAATCCAAGGCAGAGCACTTAGAGGTGAGTGTTGTTGCTGCCAATATGCTACACTAAACCAATATTTTTTTTTTTTGCTGCTTGCCTGTGCTCTTGATTGCTGTGCAGTCTTACAATGATGTTTGGAAATTAATTTCTCAGTCACAGAAACAGTGGTTGGTATTTATCAATTTGAGATTTATATCTTCTAGTCAACCCAGGTGGAAAATCGGGTGAAATGCAAGATTTCATTGAGCAGCCAGATGTTACATTTCTGCTGAACTGTCCTAGATCAAGAAATTACACACCCCCCTCCATTTTGTTAGTATAAACAAACATAAAAATATGTTATTGCATATATAGCAAAGAACATTATATTTAGCAAACCACAAAGCAAGCAGTTGACTTTTTTTTTTTTTTTAAGAGCAATAGAAATATTTTGAGGTCTGTACATTTTAACATTTTACTAAAGCCAAAAAGATTCATAAACTCTGAAAATTCAATCCATTGGTCTGTGTCAATCATAAAGCAGAAATACATCTAATTCCTTAATTGCTGCCTTCCTAAGTCAAGTCTTTTGCTGGTCAGTCATTGATTGTGTATCTTGTGATAGAAATGTTATATACAGATACATTATATGGTGCTCAGTGCAGATGAATTATCAAAGGTTGCCACTTGTCTGAAGAGAGTTTGTATTGTAAAAACGAGGGCAGAGAATGGGGTGGAGAGTCAGTAGAGGCACTGCCAGGTATCGAGGGGAGAAGAAGAGCTCTGTAGTTGCAAGCAGGTGTGCCTGGACTGACCACCCTGACAGCTCACGGGAATTTATGTGGCATTCCTGGCTCAATGTTGGTTTAACCATCTTCATGCAGAAGATCAACAGCTCATTTAAAGAGCCATCATTACCTGGTCCTTCTTTATCTTTGCCTGGTTTGTGTCATTGCCAAGACAGTTACGACACACTCACACAGCAGTGGCATCTGAGACTCCAGTTAGCACTGTTAGTTTGGACTGACAGAGCACTTCCTCTACCAAACAAGGTTTCTTCTCTCAAGTCTCTCCTCTTGAACGGCAACCCATTGGCTTTTATGTTAACACTCCTCCTCCTGTTGGCTGCGTGTTAATAATACTCAGCTGGAAACAATTCTAAGTGAATAACAGTCTCTCTGGTTTACCACAGGTGTTGGCTTCCAGAGGTTTGTGTTTCCAACTTTTTGTTTTAGGAAGGTTTACATCACTCTTGATGTGGCTACGTTGCAAAGGTCCTAATACAAGTAGAAATATAAGCTCAGCTGAAGGGCCAGAGGGATCACTCTGCAAATTTGCACATGGGAAAATGAAATTCAGGTTCACCTTCTTCTAAATACCAAACCCTCTCTGCTCATTTGATGTGATATATGGCACACAAGAACTATACCAAAGGGGAACTGCTTTAGTTTTAAATGTGCATAAAATAAAGGAGTTTCAATTTCTGAGAATTTTCTGGTGAAAGAAAAATGTTTTATGTATAGAGTCAGAGTTTCAGAGCTGACCAACCATTGCCAGGGATGTTTTATATGAAAATATCTCCCAAAGGGCCTAATTCGGGAGAGGGAGAAAAGGCAGAATCTCAGAGGCAGATGTTTTCATAGACCTGAATGACCTGGAGCATCCCTCAGAAAAGGAAGAGGGACATGGGCCTGTGGCACAATGACAAAGTGACCTTTCCAGCCAACAACTCATAGGAGTCCTGAGAAAGGCAATGGTAATGGTTTTCCCTATTTTGGAACACAAACAGAGATAAGTTCTACTCTCGAGGAATTTGAAATTCACCTTTTCTGCTTAACCTTTTATTTCTTTTTTTTAATGGCTATTAGAAAAGACTAAAGCACCCCACTGAAAAGCACACAGATAATTAAAGCCAATAAGTCAACTTTTAGAAATAATGTCTTGAGACTTATTTTCTTCATCAAAAAAAGTTATTATGGCAAAATACACTCTCTCATAGATATGTAGGAAACATAAACTCTTTTTTTTTCTTTTTACAAAAAAGTAAAGAGGAGAGCAAAATAGTTTCAGTATTTTGCAGCAGTTTTAGATAATTAAACTGGAACATTGTTTTCTGTTTTTGTTTTTCTTTAATTAATTTTAATTGGATTATCCCTAACTTCTCTTCATTAAAGTATGTGTCTGCATCCAAAGTCAACCATGAATTAAAAGAAAAATTAAATTAAGCTTCAAATAGTATGGTTTAAGTAGCACTGATCCTCCCGGTTGCAGGGGAATACCCTGTTCTTTTACAAAAACTACATGAATACCCAATTACTTTTTCAGAACTATTTCCCATGATATATTTGTTTTAATCACTTCAAATTTCCTTTTTATTGTTGTTTACTTTTCACCTGTTTCTGATTGAAAATAAATGTCAAATATTACAACTTTTTTGATAAATGATTGTTTCAGATTTTGGCGGCTTCCATGGGCATTCAATCAACAAATATTTTCATGTTTTCCCCCAGCTAGTTATTGTTGTCACTAATAATCTCTACTAAAATCAATAGTTCAGAAATATATTAGCAACTAGAATCAAATAGGTAATATTAGTTTAAGAGTATGACCTTAATGTTAGGTCTTTATCACAATGGTAAGAAAAGAAGGAATGAAATCTAAAATGTATTCTTCTTGAAAATGAACAAATAAATTGGTAATGAACAGAAGGACACTTATTAGAGAAGAATTTAAGATTTCCTTCTCCATGATTTTGAAATGAAAGGCAGCTATCCAGGGACCAGAAGTTACATTGCATAGAATAACTGCCTGATTTGTGCCTCATTAAAAATCAAATTGCATAAATCTATTATTATTACTACTTAGTAATATATTATTATTATTACTTAGTAATAATGCTGATCAATTAAAATACAATTGCCTCACCAGGACCTGATTGCAGTGCTATCATAGAAGACAAAATTAGAGCTCAAGTGGCTCTTTAAGTCTCAGGCCCAGAACAAAATTGTATGTTTTTAAGCCTGAATAATGATTACCAGTGGCATATATTGCTAGGAAAGGTCCCTGTCACAAGAAAACACTATGGCAAATAGCACTAATTGATTTCTCTGATAGCTGTGTGAGCAAAAGTGTCAAGGATTGATCAAACATGAACCTTTTAAAATCCCTACCCTATGAGGATCAGACATCTGTGATGTACAAAAATAGAGTTGATGGCTTCAAAGTGTGGGAACACAGAGCAGTATTGCTCTCTGAAAACAGCAAAATGCTGTCACATTCCCAAAGGAAAGGAATTCACTAACATAGATATTTTATCCTCATTGAAGAACAGTTCCCCCTACAAGGATTTCAACTCCCATGATTGCATAAATACCATGAAGTGACAATCAGAGTGAGGAAAAAGATCAGCATCTTACTCACAAGAAATCCTACCAAATTTTTTCTAAGACCATTTCCTCCAGAACAATTATTGTAAGTGCCTGACTGGCGACCTCATAAAGCACTGCATCATCTAAACCCCAAATTGAGAAGAACTTGTATTAATTATTTCACAGTTAAGCCACTGAGCAACACAAATAAAAGTCCACTTCACTAAATCTGCTTTAAGTCTTTCTCATTGCCTCACTAATGAATACTTCAATAGCTGGTAGGTTGATAGCTTCCCTCAGTGCACATCTTCTTGCCTTTAAATCAATGAAGTACACAAATGTACCACATTTGGGAAATCCACAGCCATCCATTATGGTTCAAATGAGATATTCAAGTCAAGCTTTATTGTGAGTTACCACACTTTCATCTTTCAATTACCATAAATTGTGATTTATAATATTGTCATTTGGAAATAATGACAAAGATATTAATTTAATACCATCTAACTAATTTTTGAACACTTTCAGTCACAATTCAACAATTCCTGGACATTAAAGAGAAAACTGGGGTATGAATGGATGTCTTTGAAGTTCTAAATCCCATTATGAATTCCCCAACTTCTGTTGCTCATAATGGTCTGGGATGGTATAATCAACTGAATACAACAGTGATATTATCTCCAGGCATTTAAATTTGGGGGAATGCCACCAACTAAATGCTGCAAAAGTAATTTTAGAAGCCCTTTGCAGAGAGTCATGAGTAAGTTGATTAAATAAGGTATCTGTGCTGTTCTTCCAAGAATCCCATCTCAGATACCCACACTAGACATGCTCATGAGAAATACGACCTACAATAGACACAAGATTTTCTAAACAGAAAATGGGCAGTCAACTTGAGAAAATTATTGTAAGTCTGCATTTTTCTTCAACAGATAAACTAAACCTGAAGGATTTTTGGAAAAGTTTTCATCACATGCTCCATTGTGTCAAGCAGTCTGTTGTGGCCTAAACCATTTAGGCTGCTAGGAGCTATTTGTGCCACTGTCTTTGGTTCTGCAGTTTTCATTTTCTTTTAAATCTCTGATCGATGTAAGTAGCTATAAATTCCAAACAACTGGTAAGTCTGAAACTTATTTGTTTTTCTCTCAAGTGATATTTGAGCAAGTCAATAAATCCCAAGGAAAACTGACAGTACAAAAAGTATTTTTTTGTTCTGGTCAAATAAATTCTTAATAACTGACTTTTTGAAAAATCTATCCCATTGACAATGTTGATTCCAATTTCCTTGGAGTCAAGTTTTTGATGAAATTGGACCATACCATACCACTACCAAGGAATGAAATTGCAATCAAAAAATAACATAGAGGTGATATACTCTCTCTGTATAAGACAGTCTAAAAGCTATTTAATTCAACATAGGTGGTGATATCTTGGCAGCAGATTCTTACCTAATTTTCTACACTGTTTGAAAACTGAGCACAAGGAGGTGAATAGCTATATATACCAAGATTTCTGTAGTTTTGGAAAAGAAACATCTCATGCAGTTCCAGCCACCTACACTCATGAATCTACATGGGTGAGATCCAGACCCACAATAGCTCCAACTTCACTTGGGAAAATAGTTTATATATGCATTGTAGTCCAAGTTTTGCTATCAAATCATTCTACAATTTAGCTATGTAGGGTCCTTATACAGGTAATGGAAGGAAGCAAATCATTCCAGGGGCTGCTATAACTCAGCTTAAATGTGTCAACTGCACCCTACTCTGTCAGTCCTCTCCTCAGATTTTATAGGGCAGTGTACTAATTTTGCCTGGCATAGAGTTAAATTTCTTCATTTTAGCTCGTATGATGCTGTGTTTTGGATTTATGGCCAAAACAGTATGGCTTTTGATTTAACTGTGAGACTGTCTTTGATTTAATCTACAAGATGTTTCACTTTTACCCTTCTGATTCCATCCCATCCTGGGGAGGAGTGAGTGAGGAGCTGTGTGGGGCTGAGCTCCATGTTTGGGTTGATCCACAACAGATGGTTGATTAATATACAAGTATCTATACAGCTGACATTTAGAAATTCATCTCTTTGCACAGGCGTAGACATCTGGTGATATGTAAAACATATTAGATAATTATATTTCAACATAGACTTTCTTCGTGAGATTCCACAGCTTATCCGAAAAAGTGCCTTAACTTTAGTGCTTAGCTAAGTCATTCCCCAGATGCAAAAACTGAACTGAATGGCTTGCCACTGGCTCTTGCTTAGGTTTAATTCATAACACTATTAACAGTGCTATTGGATGGGTCTTAGTACAGAAAACAAAGATGGGGACAATTACGTGGAAACCAGAAATTCAATTTTTTTTTCTAAGCTAAACAACGACTCTGGAAAATCACAGCTCATCAGAGACTAAGCTCAGTTTTCAAATAAAGGAAAGAAGCAGCTGAAATTTCCTATGGTAACTGAACTGGTAGATATGAATTGGTAAGTACGAAACACAGAGATAGCAAGTTTTACTTGCAGAAGACCCCTGCACAACCAAAGCAAGTGCTTGAGACCAGGGTGTACCCTAGCACATGTGAAATGTCATCAGACATAAGGAATGCAGTCATTAATGTTAATAAAAAGCTCCTCAAAAATGATGTCACAGCAGAGAAGTTGTGGATGCCCCATCCCTGGAAATGTTCAATGCCAGGCTGGATGGGGCTTGGAGACCTGGTTCTCATGCAAGGTGAGCCAGCCTAAGTCAGGGGGATTGGAAGCAGATGTTCTTAAAGGTCCCCTCCAACCCAGGACACTCCATGATTCTATTATTTCAATTGTAGGTAGCTTATTAATGCCCTCTTCCATACATTAGAGAGCTGTTGTAGGAGACCAGAGCGATGATTAATGGCTCAACTAAAGTGTATGTTTGGGATGGGGCAGGGCAAGTTCTGCATGGGTGGGGCAGTGCACTGTTGCACACCCCACCCACCAGAGCCTCTGGTGCAGCCCCAAAGTGGCTTCCAAGTTACTGCCACACCAAAAACCCACCTTGGGGCAGGGCCCTGGGTCACCAGAGCAGATAAAACACTGTGACACAGATGTACCCAGTGACATGTCACAGTGCCTCAAACCCTTCAGGAGCTGAGACCTCCCTGGATCCAAGGCAGTAATGATTACTTCCCTTCCCTTCCCTTCCCTTCCCTTCCCTTCCCTTCATTGCATTTTGAATAACAAGTTTTTCTTCCAGAAGCTCACTATAAGGAACATGTTGTCCTGCAGATTCACTGCTCATTTGTTGCTCTGTGGATTGTGGTTTTCCACAGGAAAACTAAATAGCTGATGCAATTTCCCCTTT
>WEKY01001479.1:12451-25582 GCA_013390045.1 Picathartes gymnocephalus | reverse complement strand
ACGATGTCATTCTTACTGTAATCTTGCAGACATTTTTATCAAATGAGATCAATCTGAATAAGAATCTTATTAAGCACTCTTTGCCACAACAATAGAGAAGAAACTTTTTAAGCATTTTACTTTACTTTTCCTCATTAGGGAAAATGATATGCTTTTACAGTAAACATTGATTTCCCAGCACTTTTATTCTCAGGTATTAAAAAGTTTCTTCAGGAGTACTAACATTTACACATATGAGCAAAAAATATTGATAATATCGACATCAAAGTCTCTACATCTACAGATTTTTTAGAGCTTTCCCATTCTCTGCTACACCCTTGCCATTTACCATGGAACTACATTATCCACGTTCATAGCGTCATTTAACAGTCTTATTTAGCAGTGGAACTATTTCTTATTTAAAAGCCTTATGTGAATGTGTTTTGTCTCTGAGATTAATAATTGTTTTTGGTTATTTTCCAATTGTCCAGCAGACACAAGCAGACAACACGTTTTCTAAATAACAACTTACTGTGTCAGAAACACACTGGAATTCTCTGCAGTTCCACAGCTAGGCTTTGCTTTCATTATGTTTGTAGATAAGCAGAACTCAGGCTACTCACATATTCCAGCTGACTTACTGCAGATAATATTAGTGGCCCTTTCAGAAAGACTTTAATTCATTTTGGCTGACAATAGTTACATGACCTGCTAGATGGAATATATGGCAGTAGCTAAGCCATGCTTTAAGATGCACATTTTTTCTGTCTCCTTGGGCTTAGCAGCCAACTGGCTCTAAATCCAACGGGTGTATAATTCTGAATATAAAATGCATAAAAATATTGTTAGACAAATTGGAATAATTTTCTTACCAATTCGAGTGATTCTATTGTAGGAAAGTTCAAGATTTTGGAGATTTTTGCATCCATCTAAGCCACAAACTGATGAAAGATGGTTCTTATTCAGAATGAGAATACAGAGATTTTCCAGATTTGCACAGTCAATTACCTGAATGTTGTTCTCCTGCAATAAAAGAAAATGACAATATTAAATAACATCTGAAGTGAAATAGCAGAACTAAGTAAAAATATAGCAGATTGCCTTCATTGCTTATTTTTACCCTAAACTCTTAGCTAGGAGTAAGGGCATATCTATTTTTCCATTAGGACAAAAAATGATAAGTCCTGGAAACGACCTGTTGTGTTTTGCTGAAATGGAACAAGAATATATATTGAAATTCATTCTGGCTCTGAAAATGCCCAAAGTTGAAAAAAAAAAGCATAAAAAGAAATTAAGAACACGATAGTCTCTTCCATATACTCTTTCCTACCTCCCAAAACCCTGGGAGACTGAACTAAAAACTGCATAGAAACATCATATTTATTAGATGCGAATGAAGACAGCTGTAACTTTGCTGGAATCCTATTTACTAATAGCAAAAGTCTGCATTTAGAGGTACTTTGGTCACAAACATTAACACTGTTCTAAGCTAATATTCTTTCTCCAAGGGATCCTGCTTTTTAAACATCCCCTTCCCCAAGCCATTTTAATAATGCTTTCTCAGATTTCTATTTCACTATTTGCTGTGCTTGGTCTTTTCATCTGGAAAATGGTGTTGTTAAAACACATGAAATTAAAAATACGAACAAAGCTGTTTCATGTAAATTGCCAAGTTCTGGAACAAAGATGCATTACAGAGAAAAAGTTGTCTTTAGTCATTAAACAGGGCCATGTAAGGCACTGCACAGTAGCGAATACCTAAACAGTAAGCCTCTAGTATAACTCACTATACGTACTATCCCTTGAGCATATATGTTACTAATTTTAATTAATATTCAAGGTGTGTGTTGCAAAGGACTCTTCCTTCTACCTATTCCTGCTCAAGCTGAGTACCTGCTATGGTGAACAGCATCTGCCCACTCATCAATCAGAGACTGAAGTAATGAAGATCTATCACTGTGTCATACTAACGCTAGCCTTAGACTGATATTTTCTTAGTACAGGTTGAATCATTTGCAGCACATTGTTTTCTGTTATTTGCATGGTAAATCTGCTGGTCATGGTAAATCTTTGTTCACATTTGGGAGTATTTTGTTGCTATTCCTATGCTCTTAAGGCTAAAAGTTATATGTTCAGTTGGACACAACTATACAACCAGCTAAGGAGCAAAACTGGCAGTTGTCCACATGCTATAACAAAATCAAATATGCTTAGTACCTCCACATTGATATACTTCAGGTCTTTGCATCTACTTAGTCCTTCCAGTGCAACCAGTCCACAGCGTCTCATAGTCAAAACTTGAAGATTTGAACACTCAGATAAGGTTGAGAGGCCACAAGCTGGCAAATCTTCGAGCGTAAGCGTTGTGACCTACATGCATTTATTGATAAATAAAACTAAAATTTTGTATATTGAACATTCATTGCACAACATCATATTATGGTAATTTTCTTTAAGATGAAAAAGAGAACAAAACTACAATCTACTAATGCTTTATACAATGCCAGCAACTAATGGTAACCTTTTCATAGAAAAAAGAATGGCAATGATAGGTTTGATCTGTTAAATGGAAAAAATAGTCACAGTATCATAAATAATGAGTGTAGAACAGACAAATAGTTCAGACTAGAAGTGTGTGTAGCCTAGTAGGCCACCTCAGAATGGATATCAAGACGACAACACAGAGCAAGCATACAGTGATAAGTTAGTAAGTAGTAAGAAAAATAAATCCTGGCAACCAGAAGATGCCCTTTATGGTAAAACACTATCTATAAGCTGATCAGTAATGTCTTGTTTCTAGAAGAGACTATTCCTCTTAAAACTCTGAAGGGGCTAGTAGAGCCAGAGCTGAAAAGTGGGCCTTTATACAAAGGCAAAACCTTGTTAATTTAGCAGAAAGTAAAAGCTCTTGCCTTTTAAAGGGTTAATACCATCAATCACCTGAAGACTCATATCACACCAGTCTGCTCCACAACACTCACAGGAATTCACAAGTCATTCTCATTGTCCTTATTCTGCACCTGGGCGTAGGAGCTCTGATGATATCTATTTCCCACTCAACAATAAACAGCATTCTGCCAACAAACTAAAAGAGAAAAAAACCCAAAAAAAAAGCCTTCCCATTTCATTCTCAAACTTTCATATACCTGTTGCAAGGTACTCCAAGGGCCACTATGAATTATCTTTTCTGTACTTAGTGGAGGCATCTTGCTAACTGAACTTCTCCTTAGCTGTTTTCTTATAGTTGCTTGCTTTCTTTGGTTTTCTTCATATATTTTAGACCAAGATTTACATGTGTTCATCCAGTTTATTCTCTTCTTTTCAATATCATCAGGAAAAATTAGTTTACTAGAAGAATCTGCTACACTTTGACTACTGTCCCAGGTGTCTCTGACTTCTTCAGTAGCATTTTCCATCAGAAATAAAGTTTTCTTCATAGTTTCATATTGAGAAAATCGATCTTTAATTTCTCTGTTATTAGCATTTGGCTGGACATTTGCTGGACTGCTGCATATGCAGTGTGCCTTATTTTCTACCATGTCATTAGCACCAAAGTTAAGAGATTCATGCTTTGAAATATGACCATTTGAAGCTTTATCAGAGTTAAGAGATTCATCTTTTGAAATATGACCATTTGAAGCTTTATCAAGGTTACTTGTTTGTGAGTAATTTTCTTCTACTTGTGTTACTGAATTAATGTCTAAGTTCCCCTTACTCACTTGAGAAGAGTGTTCCTTCTCAGAGCCAAGCACACTTGGTGTCAAATTTCTTCCTGCTGGAATCATCCAATTTGTTTCATCCATTATTTCAGCATGTTTTTCTTTTGGTTCCTCTACTTGTTTATTTAGTTCCTTCTTCTCTTCTCTTATTACTTTCATATTTTCTGTCTTATTATCCTTTTTTATGTTTTCCATGTTATTTTCTACATTTTCACTCATCACAGCTTCTGCTCTTTTTTGTTCTAATTTTCTTTGTTCTTTTCTTCTTTGCAGTTGTTTTTCTCTTTCCAATCTCAGGCTTTGTTTCTTTTTCTCATATTCCTCATGCCTCCTCACCTTTTTCAAATATTCTTGTCTTTCAAGTTCTTCTTGTCTCTTTCTTTCCTCTTCTCTCCTTAACCTGTTTTCTTCCATTTGCCTCTTCGGTTTTTCCTCTCTTTCTTTCATTTCTCTCTCTATTTCCTCTAGTATTTCCTGCTTCTTTCTCATTTCACATTTCCATTGTTTTAAAATGGGAGCGTACTTTTTATGGACTAAAAATGCTCTAAATCTAGCTTGGATTTTCACAGCTGCTATATTCTGTTGTTCAGCCAGTTGTCTTTCTTTTTCTTTCTGTTCTTCTAAGGCCTTTTTCTCTTCTTCCATTTGCAACTGTAGCTTCATGATCAACTCCTAGGCCAAAACAATTAGGATAGACTTCAATCACTTTTAAAATGGAACAGGTATTGGCACATATTTATCATTAATAAACAGAATCTAGTATATTAACCGTTCCATGATAACATTTATTCTCAAATATATAACAGTAACCTCACAGTCCTTTGACAAAAGCTCTTTGTACAACCTTACCTCATGTTGCCTCATTTTGTCTCTCCAAGCTTTCTCTTCCTTCTGCAACTCTTTTTCTATTGCAGCCTGGCGTTTCTGCACAACAAATTAATTATGAATATTGTACAAAACCTAGAACAACACAAAACACCCTCTCTGCAATCTCATCCACCTTTGTGACTTTCCAACAATCCAATTTTGTGAATGCTTGAATTTAAATGAGAAATTGAGCTGTGTGTGGATCAAAATAAACAACAGGACACTTGCATCAGTAATGTAGATTTGGTCATATACTGAGAGATGCATACCTTCAGAAAGTCAGTATCTTGGTACTGACCCAAACAGCTGCCACCTTCCTCTCCAAGATCTGTACTACTATTAAAGATGAAAACTAGTTATGAAACCATTCAAAGTGCAGGCAGAAAAGAGAAACATATCTGAACAATAGCAGGAACAATCTCCCTTTAATTGAACTGGTATGTACTGATAATATTAAAATCTTTCAAATGGGAATTTTGTTCAGTAAAGCTAAAGAAATTTTTCTGACTGAAATTGCTTCTCAGTGGAAAATGAAAGTTCAAGTCTACTTTCTCCCTATTTGCAAATAAATAGCATTTCCCTTCTTACCCAACATAACCTCAATCAGAAAAAGTCTCAACCAGACTGTAAGTTAGCAGCCAGAAAGTTAGTTACACAAGTAACTAAAATACAGGCTCATCCAGAACGTAACTCCCGGTGGAACCAAGATATATCAACCAAATCAAATATAGGGGATATGAAGGAAGTAGTACAATCACTTTCAACTTGGAGCTTAAAGTCTCCCAGGTGTCTAAGCACTGTTTTTCATGGGCATCCAGAAGCATGCTGTTCAGACGACAGGAGACCAAGCATCTAGATCCTTCTGCAATGGGGGAAGTCAGATTCTAACTCTCACCTCCAAAAGTGCCCAAATGTGGCCATGCCCCTCTTTCTCTAAAGAAAGCCATCCTACATCCAAAAAACTATGTGTGACAGCAAAGAGCCAAGAAGGTCTATCAGTTTTTCTGACCTTTGGAAAAGAGATCTATAGCAGACACTGAACTCGCCTTCAGAGATCAAAGGTCTTTTTATTTATTAAGCCCTTCCTTACTACTGGTGACTTGAATTACCATGCTAGTGCCAAGGTGCCCATCTCTTCAGAAAGCGACAAATTAGTTAACTGAAAATGTAGTGCTAATGCACCTCTCAAAACACATTTAGGCTAAATAATAAAAATCTGTAACTTCACAAGTATAATATCTAAGAGTTGCATTTTTTTACGTTTTTACCTTCTTTTATCCTTCATTATGCACCACACACTACAGCAAAACATGACTAGATAGTCTGAGAGTGCAACCAGTCAACATATTGAGTCATGATCTGTTGTGGCAGAACTCAGTAGATGAAGCCTGAGTAAGTTTCCCACACAAAGACAGGGAAAGCAAGTATTTTAACTTTTACCTAGATGAAGAACAGCACCAGCATTGCTGAACTGAATAATTTTGGTTCTGATTACTTCCATTAAGATTTTAACATCGAAACGTGAAATTGGAGTGGGAGGTCCAAACTATCTAAGTATTTTCTATTAGGGCACAGCAACCATTTTTCATTTGTGATTTATTTCAGCATAACTCTCATTTCCTGTATTTTGGCTGCTTTCATAACACAAAAACTTTGTAAAGGCAAAGCTTAAGGAGTAATTTAAAATTTAGCGTAGCAAATTCATTCACTATTGATTAAAGCAGTAAATACATAAAAACCAACGCATTATACTTAAATATGTTTTGCAACTCACTGGCAACACAAATAGACAGGGTTTAGGACAGTCCTACGGTTTGAGATAGTACTCAGTTTTTCACATTAGAGCTTGAATTCAGATAGTCTAGATGGGAACATTGGTTTTAATATCATTCATTACCTTATGAAGAAGATCTATTTTTATTCTTTCAGCCTCAAATTGCTCCAGATGCTGCAGCCTTCTTGCGTGTTCCTCTTCATTCTGTTCTTCCCGTGATTCTCTCTCAGCTTTCCACTTTTTCCACTTCTCATCTTCAAGCTCAAGTGCTGGTCTACACTTTTCTTCTACTTCACGATGGGCAAGACTTATGCCCATTTCAAGACCAGCTGTTAATCAACCAAGAAAACATTTTATTTAATTTCCTAATAAGCACTGGGGAACATTAAACAGTATTAAGGTATTTGACAAGCAAAAGATCCTATGATGATATAGTCAGCCATATATATCCCCAAGGAAATCAGAACTACAGCATGAGCCCTTTCCACCAGAGATGTCATTATTATTCTGCACACTTACTGACTCTGCCACTACTATGCTTATTCTAAAAATGTACGATGCAGGATTACAGGGCTATAAGTGGGGCCTTTAGCACTGATATGCTCCAGCCCCAGCCCAGCTCATCCAAAGGCCATGGCAAAGGAACATTCACAGCCAATGTGACTACAAAAAAAGAAAAAAAAAAAAAAGAAAACACCACCAGAAAGAACGAAAAAGAAGCTGTGGCCAAAGCAGAAGCTGCTTAGTGCCTCTGAGCCCCTTTCATTTTTGAGTGGTTTTTTTTAATACTAATTTCTTTGATGATTTTGTGATTTTGAAATGAGATAAAAGCACAGGTGTTTGGTCATGTCCAAGTCATGAAGTATCAAGCCCTGTTGAATACTGCGAGGTGAAATTCCTTAAAAACAATGCTGTGATACTTATAACAACAGAAAAGCAGGAAATAGTGATATGTTAAAGATCAACTCAACCGAATGAATAATGTGCTTGCTTACCTGGAAGAAAGTGGTCATCAGTGACCACTTCATCACTGATGGACTCACTATAATCAGGTGTTGTAGCAATCTGCAAGGCTTCATTTTCAACTTCAAGCAGTATCTAACATAGTTTAAAATTGTTATTAAAAAACAAGAAACAAAATTTAAAAGTAGAACATTATAAAAATCTTCCAGAAAAAGAATAAATTTTTTATCATACGACAAGTACAACAATGTGAAACTTACTACTGACACAATACTTACACATTGAATAATGCAAACACATCAGTCAAAATATTGTTTTCTAGAGTAACAAATATTGTAGGATTCCTCAAAATACATAATATTTCTCTGTGTGTTTTAAATATATTTAATATTTTGACTTGGGAAAATTAATGTTTTGCATTTGAGATTTATTTTACTTTCTGTGAAACCAAGCACTATATGCATGAATACTGTTACACACACTGGGGAAGAACTAGTTACAGAGGAAATTTTTAAGAAGACTATTTCAAAATAATACTATGAGCACAAGGATTGCTATATTTATTTCATTGTTCTTTACTGGCAAGTAATCTATTCCTGCTCATTTATCATCTGTTCATCACATGCTTCAGGCCTATAATAATATTTGTAATGTAGCTGAAGTCATATGAAGTAATTGTGCTGTTTTAAACAATGGTCTTCTGAGAAAAAAAAATCATGTTTGCAAGAGTGCTCACTAATAAAAGCCAGGCAGTAAATTAAAAGTGAGATATTTAGTCAAACCCTATGAAAATATAGAAGCACTCATGTTCACAACTCTTGATTTGTCTTTGAAAGATACAGAGATTACTATGTTTATATTTTCTATAAAATAATGGAATATATTAGAAGCAAGATTAATAGTAGCACGTCTTCCCGATCATCATAAAAAAAAAATAAGATTAGAGAAGCTTAAAAGTGCTATCATAATATTAATATTCTGCAAATAATTAGCAATAAAGGATTATTCAGTTTTGTTTAATTTTGTTGATTTTGTGCTCATTATCTCAAGTACCGATATAGAGAATTTACTTCAAATTTGAAAGCTTACAGACATGGTATATTACAGTTGATGTCCTAATTCTAAAGAAATTGAAAGGAATAAGGGACTTGTCTTTACAAACAAGCTGTGGGCCTGCTGCAGATAAGACAGATATAAGAAACAATGAGAAGAATTCCACTGATTGATGAATGGAATGAAAGAGATGTGTCTTCACAGATAAACTGTAAGTCCACTAATAAATGAAATTGTATATTGAGAGATGAAAGAAAAAATGGGGAGAACCATCAATTCCAGGAATTGAAAGAAAAAAAATTAAAAAGCAGGAGGTTATACATTAGAAGGGACTCTTAGGTATTAGGTGGCCCGGGAAGCCTGTGCCTCTCAAATACCTCAGCCAATGGGGAAAGAGAGAGGGAACTGTGACCGGGAAATTGGGATAAAATGGAGGCTGTGTCCTCCAAAAGTTTGAGAGATCCCAGGGGAAATGTCCCATGGCCTCTCCCTTTATTCAAATAAAGTAAAAGGATCCCTCTGTCTCCTTTTTGGACATAAACCTCTGGTGTTTGCGGATATATTTTCCTAACAATGTATATAGAAACTCATCTTAATACCTAATGGATAGTCTGACAGAAAGAAAACTGAACACATTTATAGGCCTCCTTAGGAGGCCACCAAAGCAAGTGTAAGTTATCTAGATTATTTAATAGAATTTTGTCCACTATAAATACTGTATAAATAAAAAATACCTTTTCATTAAATTGTTCTGGATCTTCACTTGATTCAGAAGGATGGCAAGAAACTACTTTATAAAAGTCACCTAAAGAAAAAATAGATATAAAATTTAGCTTGCAGAGAGAAAATCCCTTACCAGTGCTCAGTTTTGGTTTACACTGCTCAATTTGTTTAAACTAAAATAAAGAGAGTTTTTTTTCCTTTCCTTCTCCCCAGTTTTACTTAAATATGTATGGGAATCATTTATCTACATTAAAAGCAGAAAATGTGTGTAACAGAAACATGCACAATGATACTGTAAGAATACAGTGATAGCAAATATGAAAAAGAATTCCACATCGTGAAACACAGCAGAACATTTTCTGTGCACAAAAGTACAGTAGCACTTGTATCAGATAGGTCAAAAATTGACAAAGAACTATAAAAACAATCAAAAAGAGTAAGATTGCATTACAAAAAAAGAATAAAAGGGATGTTCCTCAGATATCAAAATTTGTAGTCAATATTGAAGTTCTGTTCATCAAGCCTATTGCACTAATGGGACAGACAGTGCCAGCTCTCTGGCATGTAAACGATGAGCTTGGCTTCAGTCACACAGCTGACAGCAACACTTTTTTTTGCCAATTAAAGATCATCTCATCCAATGCTAGCTTGGGCATCTCTCAAGACAGACTTTAAATATATCCTATGGGAGTCAATTGTATCTGAACCCTGCATTTCAGCTCCTACTGATTTCATTTTAGATTTTCATGAAGAGGCTGGCCTGGGCCCTGTCTCCAGGAGTAATCTCGCAACTTGCCCTCTTTAGCATTAGAGGAGTTTTTAGAAAAGTTTAATTTCTGCTCAGATGGTAATCCTAGAAGATAGCATTGCATGGCTTTACTCTTGGAGATTTTCAGCATGCATTCAGAAGCTGATGGCACAAGTTTCCCTGCTTGTTCTACTTAAAAGTTTGCATTATTTTACTGATGCTTGTTAGTATAACTTCCACTGGCAATATGAGGTGTACAAACATTTTACTGGTGATTACTGCTTACTTGTACTTTGCTCATCTTCTAAGTCCTGCAGTATAAGGTTCTCAGCATCTTGATTTCTGCTCTTGATAAAGTTTAAATAGGAGAGAACTGACTCTGGTAAGTCACCTGAAATCTAGAAAAACGCAACCTTTGACATATATTCTACATTTTCATCTCACAGGCTTGCAAAGAGGTAAATACTTGACATATGAGAATAAAGACTTCTTTTGGCTTCACCTGTAAAGCATTGATGGAGATTTAGTAGCAATTCCCACCAAAATTCCTACATTCTCCTTGTTGTCTTACTACCCACTGAACAACTAATAATTCTAATTTTAATTACATTCTAATGAAATTTTAGTAACGTGTCTTGGACTATCTCCAGAAACATATTTCAATAAATTATTGTGTTTATAACTGTGTTGGACCAAGAAATTGAAGAAAAAGGATAAGACAAAAATTAGCAAATATCTGTGAGTCACAAGATCTTTTTCTTTAAAATGTTTAGACCCTTTACAAAATAAATCAATTCTAAATTTACTAATGTTTAAAGTGGGAAGGTAGAACCAATGCTTCCATTTTCTTTATCAGATAGAAAATTTCTATTCAAAAGACTGTCTTTAACGTCAAGACTTTGGGAAAATGGTCTGCCTTCTCTCAGATGTGCAAATTGTGGTAGACATTGCTGATATCCAGTATGTAAGTGCATACACACTTATTACTGATGCCTTTGTCTATGTCATACCAACCATGATTTATGATCAATAATATCTACCCTAATATCCTACAAACTAATCCCTTTGCTATGTATCTGAAAGATTAAAAGGACCCAAATGACTGATTTTATTTCAGAGGAAAGCCACTTCCCAAAATAAAAAGCCATCCAAGAAAGAGGAATTGAAGCACCTATTCATATGAGATTAGTATCTGGAAATCTTATAAGAAATCCCCTAAACCAGTCTCTTGTAAGATTAAAATACAGATTTCAGTGAAGAATCATTTGCTTATTCATGCAGATTTAATCTATCTCATCAAATCTTCCAGCTTCACAGGATTCTAAAACAAAATCTCCAGGTCTGATCTTCTCAAGTAGAATGCTGATATTCATCTCTCTCACTGTCTTGATACCACTGGAGGTTACATCTTTCATGAAGCAATACTACCAAGACTACTTTTCAGAAGAAATCCTCAGGTTAGGTATGTCAGGAAAATGTTCGGTCATGGAATGGGCTTTCCAGTGCCCACACTACTTTCACGCTACATACTACAGAAGCAGATTTAGCTCATGGAATACTTACTGTCTCACTGTCACTCAAGGGTTCGTCTGATACCACTGTGTCAGGATCATCTGTTCCAAACGAAGAAACACTGATTCTGCCTAATTCAATTTCTATTTCTTTTTCAATGCTTTCAATATCTTCTGACATTCTGCTTCCCACAGTGTCTTATCTGTTTTGAAAGCTACACAAAAACACCAATCAACCAAAGAAAACAAACAAACAAACACTAACAAACTAAAACCTTTTCAACATAGCATGAACCAAAATAAAGAGAGTCCTCATTTAGCCTAAGTTCATTCAGATATATTTATTGAATGTGAAAACATAAAAACTTCATTCCATACCAACAAGCAAAAAATAAGAAAAACATTACCTTGTGATAAGAGAATCCCCTCAGGATACCCCTTAAAATTTTGCAAATGCTACCACATTTCAATATTTAAAAGATCCACCTGCCCTCTACTCCCTCACAAGGAATTTTTTTCCAGCCGTAATAGCTACAAAGGGAAAAAACAAACAAACAAAATCAACCAAAAAATCCAACTCTGAACAACAAATAAATATTAACAATTACGAAGTAAGACTAAGAATACAGAAATAACTTGATGAAGTTTTAATTATACAAAGGAAGCAGTGAGAAATGGTGTAACCCAGAGAAGTAAAATACTTGTGGCTTGATCCAGGCAGGGGGAAATCGGGTACCTTGTCCAGCCCCTCTCCCCTCTCCTTTCGCAACCCGTTGCCCCCTGCAATTAGGGGAACGGGAGGCAGCGAGCAGCTCCCCGCCAGCTCCTGCAGCGGGAGACCGGGCACACCGAGCGCATCTCCGCCGGGAAGGAGAGAATCACATCCCGGCAGACAGGAAACTACACCTCCCGAAAGGCACCGCGCCCAGAGACAGCCCCGCCCAGCGCCGCCTGCTGACCGGCCTGGGCCGCCCCCGCCCCGTTGCATGCTGAGAGCTGTAGTCCATCGCTCAGAGCAACCGCAGTCCTCCGGCCCCCCCGTCTACTTCATGTACCCACTCACCTGTCGTTCAGTCAAACTCCTATGGAACCCCCGCCTTTCTGGCCGGCTCTGGAGACCAACCCCGCCTCCACCCTGGAATTCCGCACCCACCAACAGCGGACGGTCGAGAGCTCCGGGGGAAGGACGAGAGCCTCGCACCGCGCTGCTACCGCGGGAGCGTCACCACGGCAACGGGAAACAGCGGCTCGGACGGGCAGCGGGAGGAGCCAAACTTCCCCAGGAGCTGCCGTTTCTCATTCCTGGAGCGGTGTCCTCCAGCGTGAGACGGAGCGCCTCGTAGCACCTTTTTTTTGTTTCTTTTAATATTTTTTGTTGGTTTTTTTAGGGTATTTTTATTTTGGTTTTGGATTATTTTTTGCTTTTGTTTTTGGATTGTGTTTGCGGTTTTTTTGAAGTCGTAGACTGGAATTTAGTGTTCACAATAAATTGCAAGAGGCAATTAACCGAAAAAAAAAAATAAATAAAAGCATACCAAAACCTCAGTAAAGATGGATTAAAACACTGTGGGATTGCTTCCATTCTTGGTTGCCCAGAGAGCAATGAAAAATGAACACACACCAGACACGCCTTCTGTCATGGCTCGGAAGGGCCGGCTGGCGGTGGGGCTGTGCTGGGGCACGGGCCTCTGGCATGGCCAGCCTGGCACGGCCTCACAGGTGCGGGGGGACCAGTGGCTCAGCAGGGCCCTGCCGGTGCTGCAGGTAGGAAGTAATAGGAGTTTAAAAAAAAAA
>WEKY01001479.1:0-12445 GCA_013390045.1 Picathartes gymnocephalus | reverse complement strand
CTGCAGGTAGCAAGTAAAAGGAGTTTAAAAAAAAAAAAAAAAATCAGGAGAAAGGCAAATTTATAGAATCACAGAATGGTTTGGGTTGCAAGGAACCTTCAACGTCATCTCTTCCCAACGACCTGCCACAGGCAGGGACACCTTCGACTAAATCAGGTTGCTCAGAACCGCATCCAGCCTGGCCTTAAACATGGGGATGGGGCACCCACAGCTCTGGGCAACCTGTTTTCAAGCCTCACCGCCCTTTGTGGTGTAAAGAATTTCCTTATAATATCTAATCTACATCTCTCCTCTTCTAGTTTAAAACCTGTCCCCCTTGTCCTATCACTGTCTGTCTGTGTAAAAGTCTCTCACTGGTTATTAAAAGCTGGAGAAAATGTCCAGTTGGAGAATTAGAGACTGAATAGAATTCAGTCTAGCAGAAGTGATACAGATCAGGCAGGGTGCAGATAAAAACATTTTACTGTGTTTGTAGGAACACATCTAACCCTAAGTCTGACGAGGAACACCAAGATGCAAAAACAGGTATAACAAAAATTAAGAGCTAAAAGACAAATTTAGGTTTTACATACAGAATGTGCATTTTGGGAGCAATAGGAAGGATCTGCCAAGAATGATAGCGGTTTTTGCATCCACTATCCTTAGAATAAGCTGAATACCTTTCTGAAAGTTTTAGGGATGTTAAGCAAAAAGTATTCGCTTCAAGGGTAGCTGCTTACAGTTTCCTCACCAGTGTCACGGATAAGCAATATGTTTAAATATTAAAAAAATGGAAATACATCCATGTGAAATCCACCATTTTATATAATCATATCAATGGTGAACTTCTCAGTGTGACCAAGTCTATTATTCATTGATTGAATGTACACTTAATGCTTCTTTTGTAGTGGAGTTATGCTGTGCTCATACTGAATAAGGACCGTGTCTTGTGCTTAGCAAAAAAAATTGCCAATAAAAGAGATGTTTCATAGAAAGCATAGCAAGATTTAATTTCATTTCATGAAATGAAGAATTTTCAAGTTCCTACTCACTCAACCCTAAGCCTAAACTTAACACTGACCCTTACCCTAGCACTAACTCTAAACATAATTCTAACCTTAACCCTAAAGCTAGCCCTAACCATAAACCCCCCATCCATATGAGTGGTCGAGTTTAGAAAGAAGTAGGAGCAGCAATATTGAGGCCCTACCAGGACCACCTTACCATTCCTGTTCCAGCCATATTGTTCCTGGAGCTGTAGGCTCTTTTACTTTCTCAACTCTAACCCTAACACGAAACATTGCCCTAACCCTCAGACTAATCCTAAAGTCCCAACCCACATGGGTGCTGGATTTTAGAAAGAAGTAGGAGCAGCAATTTTGGGGCCCTGCTGGGATCACCCTGGCATGCCATTTCTAGTGTTTCTGGAGCTGTAGGCTCTTTGTCTCACTCAATGCTAACCCTGACCCTAACCCTGACCCTAAGGACATATTGGCACTGTGCAGAGGTCCTCATTGCCATAGGTTGCACAGATTGAAAGGTGTGGATTTATCAATTGTGGCATCCTGCCCTGATGCCCTTGCAATGCCTTTTGAATTGCCAGTATTCCTGAAGCTGTAGGTTCTGCAGCCCTCTGAACCCTAATACAAACTCTAAGTGCAGCTCCTTGTTGCTGCTGAGATCCCCAACACCAGCGTTGGCACTGATTCAAAAAGTGTAGAGTGAGCAATCTTGGAGCTGTGCTGTAATCAAAATTCTTCATTTCATGAATTCAGAATTGAAGGATAAACAATTGCATGGCTTGGAATGACAGGAAGTGCATCAAAATGTGTCGAAACTTCTAGAAACCTGTCCCCTGTAACCAGGAAGTCAGGGCTGATCAACATAAGAAAACTTCTCTAAGGATGTGGTTATGTTGGACTTCAGGAAGAAATGTATCATTGTTTGACTGTTCTCCTTAAGGTAGGATGGAAACATTCAATGCTGGTAAAGATTTTCTTGTGTAGAAACAATGCAACAAAAAATATATGTTAATTTATATGGATAATATTTTTAATTTTTAGGTAAATAATTTAAGATGAACCGAATTGTTATTAAAATTGCTCAGAATAAATCTTTGAAACCACACAGGTAATACAGGAGAACTATTGTAGACTCCAGTTTTCATGTTTTATATATATATTACTGTTCAGGGTTTTTTTCTAAAAATATGCATTACGCCACTGTTTTGATGCATCATATTTTTGAAAACTGAAAAAAAGTTCAATTACTCTTAAAAATAGTGAAACTTCTCCAGGAAAATTGAAAAGCCTGTTGTGTCATACAGAGTATAATTTTACAAAGTGCATTACTGACCCCATTATTGACTCCACTCCACTGCGGAGCTAGTTTGAGAAGGTTACTACAGCTTTCTTCATGCTGAAATCCAGCTAAAGAAGTTTTATAATTCAGGCATTGAGGATCTTGACAGGGCAAGCTAAGCCTGTGTTTGCTGAATATTTTCTTCTAAAAAAATCAAATTTGATACATATGTAACATATGTTTTGTGTGTAAAATAAGTTGCTAATGCAAGATAGGTTTTGACTGCAGAAGCTTCACATTTGTCATCTCTTCGTTTCAACTGGTATCCTTACTATTTAGTAAGTGCACTGAAGAGCAGAAGAACAAGTGTAGGCCAGGCCATGTAAATCTTGCCATATAAATCTTCCAAAATACGTGCTGCTTCCAAACGTCTTTTGCAACTTAAAAGAAAAAAGACCAAAACCAAACCAAAACAAAAATACATGTAACAAAGGCAATGGAGACTATACACCATCTTGATGATTCTACTGCTGCTATTATTTCTTGTTCAATGTATCAGGGGACTGTTAAAATTTATAAAATATTATCTGGAGGAAGGAAGTTCTATTGTAATTTATGGCAGTAGTTATGTTTGTTTCATAATGACCTGAATATATGATCATACTTTCAGCTGTGATTCAAAACTGAAAACAGAAGAATGAAAATAAGAGATTAAAAACCTAAGACAGAAGTGCTATTTAAATATCTTCAATGGAATTTTCTTGGCAAGAAATCTGTTTACTTTCTCTTATTTAGCAGCTTTAAATTATATTTTTTAGAGGTTCTTAATTAGAAAAACAGTCCTCCCCATTTCCCTCCTGCCCCCTCCCCACCCATCAGGCTCTGGGTCTCATGCTTTGACATTTGGCTTATGGCTTTTATTTGACAGAAACAATTTCTTCAGTGGTTTTTTTTTTCTGAGTATAAATAGAATTTTCTTTTGTTTTAAATGTTTTCAGAATATAAATACCCCATCCCTGGAAGTGTTCAAATCCAGGCTGGATGGGCCTTCGAGCAACCTGGTCTAGTGGCAGGTCATCCTGCCCATGGCAGGGGTGTTGGACATAGGTGGTCTCTAATGTCCCTTCCACCACAAACTGTTTTACAGTTGTATCTATGTAATCGACACAAGAAGTAATAGATTTTCTTTTTCACAAGGTGGCAGTATTGGATTGAACTGCATGGTTGTAAAGTTTTTCTCCTCTTGAGTTTGTTTTCCATTATCAGGTGGTGTGATTATCAAAATAGGAGAAAACATATTACTATATCTACAATTTAGGTATTATTATAATTTGTGCAACTGATTTATTTCTTTCTTTTGGTGTACAGCTTATAGAGTAATCACTGAAAAATAGATCAGCTCTATTCATGTTCTCTTAATATTGTTTACCAGACTGCATTTGGCAAGGTGATAGATCCTTTAGGTGAGTATTTGGGTGGAATGAATAAGAGTGTGGGCCTCTCCATTGGGATATTACTTTTTCCCAAAGTGTCTATCAATTTTTTTTTCACAGAAAAGTACGTTTTGGGTCCCATAACAACAGATGTGCTATTAAAGAGCAGACTGCTTTGACTATGTTAAGAAGTGTCAGTTCCAAACTAATGGCATAGGAACCATCCAATGCAGTAATTCTGGGAGAAAACATTTGGGCTGGAAGTAGTTAAAACCACTGCTTCTTTCCATACCTATGCACAAATTGTTGAAATGCAAAGGAGAAAGTGGCCAGTCTAGTAATAGTGGCCAGTGGTAAGAATAAGAATAAGAATAAGAATAAGAATAAGAATAAGAATAAGAATAATATGCTTTTATCATTGTTATTTCCATCCTTTCAGTAATGGTATTGCAAAGATATAATAATTTTTCTGGAATAAGTTGTGTAAGTGGAAGTCTCATAAAAATAAAAGGAAAGTAAGTAACAGTACAAATGCACTCTGTTACAGTTTCTTCTGTCAGCAACTAACCAGTGACATATCTTCCTCGTATAATACTTGGCATTGGATCTGTTATTACTTTTACATCAGCCATGGGAATCCTTGGAGTGTTGTGGAAATCAAATGTCTGCTAGTGACAGTAAGGGGAAATCAGCCTCCAAATTTCTTGTAAAATGAAAGGGAATTTTGTATGCATGAAAAATGTGATCCTGTCTTGGTGTGATTTCCACATACAAATTTGTTGATAGAAAGACATTATTTAGATAAAGTCCTGGCTCAAATGAAATCTCAGCACAACTAAAGATCTTTCCATATCACTGCATGAAAATTTTCAATGACAAAATACTTGCAGTTTCATGCAGAAAAGATTTTGACCACTGTATTTATTAACATAGATGTTTTCAAATACTTAGTATGTGTTGAAGAAATAAAGAAAAGCCTGGTCCAGAATATTGCAACTTGAAGGCACAGGTAGCTACAGTATGGCTACAATATTGAAATATCAAAGTATGATTAAAAGGCTGTTACCTATGTATACTAAACGGAGGACTCTGTATTTGTATACAATTCCTGCTTTTCATGGGAATAACACCTTAATTTCTGAAAAATTACACTGTAACTTTACATTCTTATTATCATTTTGATACCTTTTTTCCTTCATCTTTTGTTTATTGTCACCCTTTTTGAGAAATCTGTTTTAGACCATGTGAAGGCTGAAGCAGAGAACTGTCCTTCTGATTCATTTGTTAAGCACTACAAATATATATTTGCTCAGCAAAGAGTGGAGCCCTGGTGCTATAACCAGGAAACTTCTTCCTTCTTCCTCCCTGCTACTGCCTAGGCATGTAGTGTGTGCCTAACAATTTGTTAGGTGGTGAAAGAACAAGAAGTGTCTCATTTCCAACTTCCATGAAATCATCTACTATTATAGAATCTAGATACTGTGGGTGAAAATTTGTTTTCACTGGAAATAAGCAAAATCAACTATCTTTTTATTTTGTGTCTTATAGGTCAAATGAGTTCTTAAATAGGCATGGCACTTTGGTACCACTGTCTTTCAAACAGGAAATTAAGAAATAAGAATTTTCTTCAGTGAAGCACTTCTGCTTAAAAACAGCTTTTGTTCTTCACTTCTAAGAAAGTTATGGCTGTGTCTTCAAGCCCAACACAGAGTTGTGCTTTGTTTGAAGTCTGCTTCTTAGACTATGATGCCACTTTCTGCAGGTTTCCAGGAAAAGAAATTCTTATTTTTGTTGAAGTCACTCTAAAGAATAGTCATGAAGGATTATACATGAGCTTCTGGATTTTTTTTGTTATATTGCTCACTTATTCAAGATAATGTTTATACGTAGCTTGGCTTTGGGGTTTTTTTTCAGTATATGAGTTTTCAGGTCCTGGTGTTTGTAATGCAGATGACAATATTGGTGCTGATAATTATGAAAAAAGAGAGGTATGTAAATAAATTATGTGAAACTGCTGATAACTTCAAAGTTGTTTCGTGCAATTAATTAAAAAATATCTAATAGTCTGTTCTCACTGTACACTGTATTACCATTTGATTGAAGTTGACTATTATACATGTTGATCAGGAATAGTAGAACATGTGAAAAACTTTATTTGCGGAACTCAGCATGGTTCAATATAGTAAATGGGAGTGCATGGAAATATATTTCCAATTTATCCCCTGCATACCTTTCCTATTCAGGAATGTGGAATCAGCAGTGGAAGGGACAGCTTTATTCCTTGTTGAGGGATTACCGAGGAAGTCCCTCTTTCCTGGGTATCTGCAGGTGTGGGAGGAAGCATTAGTTGCTGAGCTGTGTCTGTTAGCAGGTGACAGCAGTCGTCCCCTGTGCAACTGATAGTAGGAGTTACTGGTATCACGGCATGCAAAGTATACCAATGAGTTACTAACTTTATTGTTTGAACCTGTATTTTAAGTACAAGCAAAGATCTAATCTAACGAACATGTATCTTCAATTTGAACAACAGCAAGCCACAATAAATACCAACATAGTTGTTGTCTCTAGTAGCTGTTCCACTTTGAAACTTTATTAATTTATTTTTCTACATATAGCAACTGCAATAGCTTGAGTAGTTCTCACAGTATTATGTGGAAGGTACTCTGTACTGAATCAATATCAGCCTGGCCACTTCTCTATTCCATAATTTCAAAAGCTATGGTTTAAGAAAACTTCCAGTGACAGTGTTCTCATAAGGTTCATATGGTTCTCCAAAGCCTGCTGCTATTCAGGCAAAGTATAGCACAAATAAATTACTTTTAGTCACTCAAAATGCATTTGTATAATCAAATTTATTCATTAAATGTTGATTTAGAGTGATGGAATCATCCCTGTTTTATATGATGGTTTTACATTTTGAAAGATTTAAACTGTCAGGAATAATGCATTCTGGAGTGAGCTATTTGTGCTAAAAAAATTGATTGAAAAATTGAAGTTAAATTTATTTTATATCAACTGTAATTACACTCGATCTCAACCTTAATTAAGTGTTGCTGAAGTATAATAAATGATGGTTACATCATCATTCACTGTGAAAGCTTTTGAGGTTGTTTTTAGGATAGCTATAGCAAGGGAAGAGTTGGAGAAGGTAAATTTTTTTATTGCTTTGTAATGAAACCTTTCAGTGGCCTAGGATTTCTCCTCTGCGTACATTCCCTGCTACACTCTCTCTAATCAGACTCTTTATGGTGAGCTTGTCCACTTCAATTACCGTTGAAGATGTATTTTAACAGTCTCAGCAAAGATACCTAATCTAGGGCCAATATGAGCTGTTCATTCTCCTAGCCTACAGCAAAACATGTCTGGGCCAGATTCTGTGGTACTCACAAAAGTTTGTGTCGCATTAGATCTCGAATCAATTTTTGGTTTGTGCTTATTATTATAGAATGCTGTGCTTATTAAAAGTAAGTATGAGAAGTAGGATTTAGTATTTCAGAACAGATCAGGTGGAACTAAAGTTTTTCCTGGCTCTTCTGGCTCCAGCTGGGCAAATCACTTTGTGCCTGCCTGTGCTGGGTATGTGATTTGGGTTGCTTCATTTATCCTTCCCATTAGCTTTCAACTTTCCTATTAGTGCAATGGCTGTGATGCATCTTGGATCATATTTGGCAAATTGAGCAGAATGCTGCTGCTTGTAAGTAATCCTTGAGGATGCCTGAATATCAATAAAAGATCAAGGATGGTACTATCCATCCACACATTTACCAATATGCATATATCAAATGCTATAAGTATTTATTAACAGGTCCACATCAATAGAATAACAGAATTGATAATTTTATTTCTGAATACAGGAATGAGAGTCTGGGTGAGTAGGAATCTGTGTGGAACATTCTGAATGCTATGCAGCACGATGTAAGAAAAAAACCCCCACAAAATATGACCTCTTAAAATACTGCATTGATCAGAAATGTGTATACCAATCAGAACTTATTAAAAAAAAAAATCTCATTTAGTAAGGGATTAATTTTTCAAGATCTGCTGCTATTATCTGATGTGGGTTGGCAGATTCCTTGCTGTTATATGGGTCACTACTGATGAGATTAAGCTTTTGAAGAACTTCTCATTTCATGTAGGAGCAGAGGGTTCTGGTCACTGAAAGCTGAAAAAATTCCTGCAGCTGAAAAAAATAATGGGAGTTGTGGTATTTTTTACAGTGCTAGATACCATAAAACACTTGATCTACTTAGGTCTGGAGGCTGGTGTGAACCAAGCAGAGATGTGATGAGGTCAAAGTAGAGCTCCTCCTGTGAGAAAATTTGAATAGGTTTTGCACTGAGACTCTCAGAAATAGTGCTTGAAGTCTAAAATGAGCTTGCAAACTAGTACTTTCGATACACATATTTAGTTACTACTCAAAATATTTCCTGCGGCCTGGCAGCAGATAATTTGTTTGTATTTTTAGAAAAGCCCTTTAAAGCTTTTGGATGGTGTTAGTTATTTTGGAAGTTGTTAGGAATGTTTCTGACCAGTGATCTTCTATCCACCTTTCAAATTAATTCTGCATTATGAGCTTTTAATTACAAAAACTACAGTTCAACAACTTAATATGGTTTAATATGCTTCTATAGATCAGCTGTGAGTCCCTTAATATGACTTCTTCCAGAGGTGTTCCATCATTTTTGATGGGTGCTGAAGATAATTGATGATTCCAGATAACTCACAATGCATATATGTCTAGTCTCAAGATTACAAACGCATTTGGAATGTATTTTTAAAATCTGTTCTTTGAAAATCCATTCATTGCATTAATGATTTCTCAAGTGATTAATGGTGACCCCATTATGTCAATGATGCAGCTAGACTATGCGCTGGTATACTTGACTGCAGTTTTATTGAACTGTTGTAGGAGCACAGACTCACCACCTACCCAGCTGCTGGACTCATTGGCATCTGCAATAAGAAAAACAAAAAACCAATGATCATTAATAATATTTTTGTATGTTCTTGGTAATATTTAATGTACTGCTTGAAGCTGATGATTCTTTTCACTAAACCCATGGAGTTGTTGAAGTGGAATATTTTTACAGGGGAGGGTCAGCTTTTGCCAAGTTATCTAATTTTCAAAATTTAGAAGCAGTAGATCTTGAACTGACTCTTCAAAACATGAAAATGACATGTTTTTGTTTAGGATCCCTGGGCTAAAATATAGAAGATTTTCATTCCACAAAACAATTCAGATATTTCTGAAGATTCATCCTGATTCAGAATGAGAATCTCCTGGAATTTTCTACATGAAAAGAATTCCATTCTCCAAGCTGTTTGATAGTTTAATTTGCTTTTGTTTTACTAGTATTGAAGTAGGTTATCGGGAAGAGCTAGCTGAGAATTATTTGAACAGGACACAGTGTCTGCTTTGTCCTCCAAGTTTGGGCTACGTGTTCAAGAGAGATCAATTGCTACTAAAACGAATTGGAATAGGGAGACCTGCTAAAGATCTCTCAGAGGGGAGAATTTTTGCCAGTTAAAAGGAATAAAAGAATAAATAAATATTTTCAAAATTTGGTCCATATTGAAGTTTCTACATCCGAGTTTCTCTGGTTTTATTTTTATTTGTTATATGTTTTTATAAAATATACCCCCTTTGCATTCATTATGAAAGCGCATTCATTGTGCTTTTTCCAATAATACTTAGCCATAGTCTATCTTAGCGCTTACACACAATTTCTACACTGAAAATACTTGGTGTACCTAAGGGTTATAGTCAAAATGTTTTACTTTAATCTGGATTTGTAATTATTTTCTTTTTCTATGTGTTCTAGAATAATTTCGAGTATAAAAGAAAGTTCATAGAATCATAGAATGACCTGAGTCTGAAAGAGACCTTCAACATCATCTTGTTTCAACCCCTCTGCCATGGGCAGGTACACTTTCCCCTAGACCAGGTTGCTCAGAGGTCCGTCCAACCTGGCCTTGAACACTTCCAGGGATAGGGCATCCAGAACTTCTCTGGGCAACCTGTTTCACTGCCTCACCAGCCTCAAAGTAAAGGATCTAATCTAATCTAATCTAATCTGATCTAATCTAATCTAATCTAATCTAATCTAATCTAATTCTACCCACTTTCAGTTTGAAGCCTCTGCCCCACTTCCTGTTGCTATATGCTCTTGTGAAAGTTTTTCTTGATCTTTCTAGTAGGCTCCCTTTAGGTACGGGACAGCCACAATTAAGTCACCCAGAAGCCTTCTCTTCTCCAGGCTGATCAAAATTCTCTCAGCCTTTCTTCATAGGAGAGGTTCCACATCCCTTTAATAATCTTGGTGGCTTTCTCTGGACCCACTCTATCAGGTTCTTCCCATGCTGGGGACCCCAGAGTTGGATGCAGCACTCCAGATGCAGGATGAATGTTGGGTGCAGGACTCCAGAGCTGGATGCAGTTCCTTTCAAAAGTATATTGTAGGGTCATACTGGTTTTGTCTGTACTATCCAGTGCATATCCTGGAAATTGTACATATGCAAGGGTGAATCATCTGCAGAAACACTTCTGTACTGAATACAGAGGGCAAATATCCAAATAATTGAATCAACTAACTAATAGCTTGTACCCATTTGGGTGAAAATTCCTGTATGCAATAGTCTTCATAAGTGTTGGAGTTACATGATTTTGATTTCTATTGTAGATGGAATGCTGTGGAAGGTACAATGCCACACAGTGAAAAAGGAACCAAATAAAGAAAAATAATACTCTGTTCCCATGTTCATGCACAAAATACAATCTGAAGAAATGGTTTTGTGATATCCCAAGGGATTCAACATACAGTATGGTAAGAATTAAAATTTTCTCTTGAAGAATGGAACTTTTGCTACTAAATAGACTTTAGAAAAATAAGTAAAAAACATATTTTCCTTCAAGATGTGGCTTACAAACACCGAAGTTTTAAAAATATTCATTGTTTTGTCTCTGGTCACTTGGAAGCCTTGGTTTTTACTTGCTATCTGTCAGCCATATAGGCAGTTCTAAATTAAGGACGCTTCAATAGAACCAGAGTTGTGCCTGATCAATATCACGGGGAAATTTAGAAGTGGTTTAAGAAGCATCTTGGCATAAACCCATGCTGTGCAAATCAATGATGACAATAGAAAGTGGCAGTATATAAAAAGAATCCAATAGATTTTCCACTTGTAATTGTGAGCAATGTCTCCACTTCTTTGTATTATCTGTTTCCAGAGCATCTCCAATACTTTACAGGATAAGTGGAATGAGCAAGACCCTGAAATATGATGTGTTTTGTGAGACCGGTTCATGTTAGCGTTTATGTGTCTTAATATCAACCTAGTCTGCTTGGGACCACCTGATATCACCACCTGAGCTATAGCAAAGTGATACATACTCTCCTCTTCTAAAAACCACATGGTGGTACTAGGACTGGCCAATAAGGACAAAAATTCAGTGGGTAATGGTTACTTCTTGACAATGCAGAACAGTAAATAATGGAAAGTTTTCCAGTGACGTTTGCTCTTGTCTTGTTTTTTCATCAGTTCTGAATTTCTTGCTGTTTCTATAAACCCTTGTAATTATTAAAAAAATCATTTCTAGTATAGAAAATATTTATGTATATGTTTTATTGTATTTATACCTATTTTAATCTACATAATAATTTGACAATTTTTTTAAAAAGCTGATTTTTTTTACTTGGAGAACTTCAGATTCAGGGGAGTGCCTCCTTCCCTCAAAGAGTTAGATTTTGGGAAAATAGAATACTTCAGTCAGTGTGAAGTAGCTTCTGAAAATGTACAAATACTTCTATTCAGTTCATATTGGAGGGTTCTTCACTATTCTAGCACAGTAAATTACATCCAAATCTAATAAATAGCCATACATGTCTTACTGCTTTGTTACACTTAAAATAATTAATCATACCCCCTGTTTCAAAAGGATATTAAGGATGAGGTTATTGGGCTAAGTGCAGCCATGTAAAGCGGAACAAGTATTCTAGTGCACGTGAAGTGTAAGGTACTCCTGTAGAATAGCAATTCATCCTTTTTCCTAGATAAGTATTATAGAATGACATCCTCTTAGAAGTATCATTATTCTGCTGGTTTGAGTGAGTGCCTAGTTGCCCTAATTTATAGTTTTGGCAACTTGAAATGGTTAACACTAAATGAACTGGATCCCACTCTAATAATATATAGTCAAGAATTCAGAAAGTCCCAAATAAAGTTACATGTGAAATTTGCATTTGTCCCTAATATATCTTTATTATAGAACAATTGTCAGTTATGTGCTCACATATTGGCTTTTCACAGTAGGCTGAAATCCAAATTCTTTAAAAATATGCTGTGGTTTGTACACAGATATTATTTTAGGATGGACTGAAGCAACTTCTAACATCCTAAGGAAAAACTTGGCATGCCCAAGTGAGAGAAGAATGTGACTCTGTATGCAAGGAAATGCTCCACAATACCTGATAAGACCTGTATAACCATTCACGATTCATAATGGATGCTAAAATCTCCAGCAAGCACACAGACAACTAGACAATAGACAAATGTGTGTGTGCGAAAAGATTATGTATAAAATTGTCAATACCGACACATATACTGCTGATGCTTACCAGGAATAACTATAAAACATCACTGTTAATATAAAATGTAGTAAAAAAAGAATAAGAATTAATAGCAGACAAAATTTATACGATGGAAAGCTAATTTTTTTTTTTAATATTTTGAGA
>WEKY01001477.1:32645-53406 GCA_013390045.1 Picathartes gymnocephalus | reverse complement strand
CCTCCAGCATGTCAGCTGCACCAGACAGCTCAGTGTGGCAGGCAAACATGTTGAAGCTGCACTCAATCCACTCTCTGTGTTGCTAACAAAAATGTTAAAATGTGCCCATTGATGTGTGATAGCCCATTCACTGCAAAATCAACCACACCAGAGGAAAAAGACTTGCTCCTTTCTTGAAAGTATAATATTAAAACATATTGAACTTAAATAAGTCCCTTGAATTTCATTGTGGAAAAATCACTTGAAAAGTTACCTAAACTGACACTGACAGTGCGCTGGGAAATGAAGCAACAGAACAAAATTCTGATCTTATTTATACTGATATAATTAAGGAAGATTGTAGGCTCTTTGGTCTTTAAGGTGATCCTTGTGCATGAGGAGGGACAATGGGGGCTACAATAATAAAACTAATATACTGAAGAAAATCACTGACACCGCTGTAAAGCTGCTTTATGGGTAACAGCAAAGCTGCTCAACACATAAAGCATCCATAACACATTTTTCTCAGGAGTTTGTTCACATAATACACACACGAGTGTGGGAATGAGAAGGGTGATTATCTTCTACATTAAAGTCTTTTTTATGTCTCACTGGAATATAAAGCAGCTGTAGGAAAGAATTTACACCTATATTCAGCTCCCTGCACATGATATCTGGAACACAGAGGTGATATGTGTGTGAGGGAGTGGGAACGATGCCCATGTATCTATCAGTGCCAAATAGGGTTTTCTGCTTTGCAGTGCTCATAGGGAAGTTTGAGCACAGGACTTTGCTCATGTGGCTCCCAAATTGTGCTGGTGCCCTTTCCAGGAGTGGGTTTACTCAAGGCAGCATGAAATAAAATCTACTAACCTTGTCCTTACTGCAGACAAAGGAGGGATGGTGACCTCACTTTCTCTGCAAAGAGGAATCTGGGGTGTTGAGCTATCAGCTGCTCCCACCATAGGATGGTGCAGGCCAAGGATTCAGATTTTAGGCCAGACAATGGGGATGAGGCAAAATGTCAGCTGTGAGCACTCGTGTGCACTGTGTAGGGCAGCTGGTGTCACTGCTCCTGGTTTGCTTTTGTGCCTCTTGGGGCTCTATGGAAAATCCCATCTATTATGTTGGAAAAAAAATAGATCAGTCTGTGTCTGCAGCTCTTCTACGCAGAGCAGCAGTGATAGCCATGTCACCCTGAACTTCTTCAGTGCTGGTAAAGCTGCTATTTCTCCTCTACTAAAACATAAAAAGTAGAAAAACTAAAAAATATTTTTCTTAAGTGTGGCAACTGTGCACACAACTCCTGTGAAACTTTTGCAATGCCCAATATTTCAGAAGCGTCCTCTAATTAGGGCTGTTCAATTGCAGCCCTAATTTTTCAGATTTTTCAGATCTTCTGAGGGATTGTAGCTTTCATTGATCTTTAGGAGGAGTGGACAGTCAGAACATCTGAAAATCTGTGAGACAGGCAGATGAATGTTGATTCAGCAGAGGGAGAGTGTGGAAAGACAACGCTTTGTTTGATATTACTAATTGTTTTGTTTTGGCATTTAAGTATTTTTTGAAGCAAGTGATTGATTTGGTAACAGATGAAAGGGGATTAAGTGTGACCCCCTGTAACTTCTTTCTAGCCCCAGCTGCTTATTATGAAATTAGTTTTTGTTTCAGAGTAAAACACACAGACAGACTTGGTGGTATGGAAACTATCAATTAGTTGTATATACAGAGAAATCCCATTCTGTAAGATGTCTTCTTCTTATGTGACAGTCTTCTAAATATGTGCTTTTGAATGTTTTAATTACTTGGTGATGTTTTTAAAAATAACAGTGATAAGGAAAATAGATTGTGATGGAAAACAATTGGAAATACTTGTTTATTCTTTTATTTCCCAAAACGATATTCAGAACAAATTCTTTTGGCCATTTTAAAATACAGCTGCTCATTTGGTCAAAAGGAGTATAACCCTCTGTCAAGAACTGTTTGATACCATTATGAAATATTGATTTTAGTGACTTTTTGTTAAAATAATAATAATAATAATGTGTTGTTTGTTTCATTTTTCCCCCAGCTGAGGAGCTATTACTCTGAAATTAAGTGGTAGACACAGACTCCAGCAGGAGAGTGTTTGTGTTACTGTGATTATCAGACACATGCACAGTTTATGAAATGACCTTAAGAACATTTTACAGTATTTTGGGCACCTTTAATCCAGATCTTTTCTGCACCAAATGTCTACTTGAAATACAACCTGACATACCTCCAAAGATTTGGGACTTAATTTTCCACAAAAAAACAAAAATCAATGAAAGAAAAAAGGTCTTACAAACTATTTACTCTAAAGGATGGGGCTTCCCAAATAATTAAATCAGTTTATGAAACACACAAGAAGAAAAACAAAGACGTAAGATGCCAAGCATTTTGGATGTGTTTTTAGGAACATGAATGGATTTTATAAATGGTTCATCAAGGCTGGTATAACTCCTTCCACAAGGCTGATCCTCGGCCATCCTGGAGTCCACAGCCAGTCACCAGCTGCATCTCTGTGGCTTTGTAGATGATGTTTCTCTCTAGCTGCATCTCTCAATGCAAAAAGGAGCAGCAGAAAAGGACATACAAAAGGAAGCAAAAAAAGAAAAAAAAAAGAGAGGAAGAGAACAGGGCTCTTAACAGTACAGCTTGATTTGATGTTTTGCCTGAATCTTCACAAGTGTAAATATTTGACTGCAGTTTTGGTGCTTTTTTTATTCCCCTTCAGGTAGAGTATTTGTTTACATAGCATAACATTTCCTCCTTCCTCTCTTCTGTTCTTTCACTTCATGAGTGAAAATCTGCAGCTTTTTTGGCAAGGGTTTAAAGATAATAACAGTAGTGAATGTGAACACTGCTTTGTCTTGAAATTGTATAAATCACTCTCCTTTTACTAAAGGCTTCCATAGGAAGGAATATCTGAACTTTCACCCATTTTTTTGCAGCCTCATGGCAGCAAGAGCCCAAATGGACCTGGAAAGTCTGGTTAACAAAATCGTCAGATTTTTTCATGTGAACATCCAAGTTTCAAATCTTTACTCAGGTGAGACCTTCCTTACAAAGAGGAGGGCAATTTGGCAGCTAGCACTGGAAGACTTGTTTGACTACTATCTAGTTCATTAATCTTAATGAATGCTGGCAGCATGTATACCAAGAATATTGCCCTCTTTTATATGAGAAAAAAAGCACAGAGTCCTGTTCCCAAGGAAAAAAAAAAAAGGTAGGCCCCTACTTCTAGGAATCACATTCATTATTTAATCTTTCATCCAGTCACCACTGCCTCCAGCATGTGTTGCCTCCTACCATGTCCATGTCCACATAGTAGGATTGTTCAGGTTCAGGGGAGTTTACCTTGTCTTTGGAGGTTTTTGTAAAACTAAGAGAGGGACTCTACCATGGGTTTCTATTTGTGTTGTTTGTTTAGAGGGCAGCAACAAACGACTACACGTATGTTCTTTCAGATGTGTAGATGTAGAGATATTTGGTAATAAAGCTTATCTGGTTCTATATGACGGTTGATTTTAAATGCCGTAAAAGGAAAAAAAAAAACCAAAACCCTAATTTAGCCTTAAAAATCCATAAACAAAAGCATGCGTTGTCATTTGGGAGGTTTGTACCTCATTTCTGGGACCTCGCACAACAGAACAGTCACAAAGAAGATTTAAAACTGCAGCATCTCTGGCATTAAAAATCTCCCTCTTTCAAGTGATTTTACTGAAGTGAAGTATACAGCTGTAAGATTTAGGACTAGCTTAATTTAAGAATATTGAAACCCGATGATTGAGTGAAACAGCTTTTCCTAACGAGTACCTTGCTCCCAAGGTACAGAAGATGACTTGCAATTTTTTTTCTTAATGAAAATGGAATAGGAGGAATTAGGTTTCACAGGCCTGTTTCAGAAGTGCTAATGCAAGAAGCAAATCAGTAATGAGAGTACAAATTTTTTTTTTGTCATGTAAAGGAAAGTTGCTGAACCTGTAATGACTGACAAGGGCCGATTTTCACATTACTAACAATTTTCTCTGTGTGTTTCATTATGAAATTATTGGACACTTAAATACCTTAATAAAATTATCAGGTTTGAAGGACCAGGATGGGATAGTGTGGAAGACGTCATGCTGTCATCTGTGCCATTTCCTGTTGAAAAGATTCAACCTTATTTATTTTGATTTATGAGTGAGGAAAGAACATCTTTTCTAGAAAAACATGCAAGCACCTCACAATTAGTTGTTCACACCTGTGACTTCTCTAGGACAGAAGGTTCAGCTAGGTTGATGATTTTTCTGTCTTAAATTGATCATATTGCTTGATTTACAGGACAAAAAAAATTATTCAAGGTTGTAATGTTATTTTAAATCACACAAGACAGGCAAAACCCACTAATTTGTCTGGAAGCAGATAGAAGAGTGTAGTAGGGCAATTGAAAGAATTGGAAATTATTTGTTGATGGAATTTGTGGCACACAAAAATATTTCCTTGATGAGTTCCTAAACTCTAGACATTCTGAAAGCTATTAGCAACTTTTAAGCTATATTTGGCTTTGTGTCCAGAAGGTCAACTATCTATGAAGCACTGTTCTCTGTCTGTGGAGAAAGGAATCCTTGAAAACCAGATTCAATATCTCCTTGGGTTTTCATACTGAAGTAATCCTGTGGGAATTTCATTCTCCCTTCAGTTCATCCATTTTGGTCTTTGGGAATGATTTCATACCATTTGAAGAAATGAATCCAACTTCTGTGATACTGACATCCTCAATACTGCATGATTTTATATAAGTGCTGCCTGGGAAGTAGTATGTAGCTAGACTGAAATATGGACAGTGTGGGTTCCCATTAGCTGAAATACCTAAAGAATTTGTTATATTTAGCATTTTGTTCACTTATGCTTAATAGAGCTCCACTTTAAGTTAGGGAAAATTGGTTTCATTTTCTCTTGCTACCATTAATAGCTATTAGAGTTGAAAATAAGGCTTTAAACATATCATTAAGGTACACTTAAGTAACTTGCAACTGACAATTAACTCAGCATGGTAATACATTATCATAACATTTTTCTTTGATAGGTTTGTCTCTGAAAAGGTGAGGAAAGACAAAAGGATGGTTTTGTAGGACTCCTGATGATTTTTTTTTTTCTATTTTAATATAATCTACATTTTGGTTTTTTATCAGTGAAATGTGTTCCATCATATACGTTCAGAAAACATTTATTTAGGGCTTCATAGAAAGGTAGAATCATAGACTGGTTTATTGTTGTAGGGGACCATAAAGACCATCTAGTTCCCGACCCCGTGCCATGGACAAGGACATCTTCCACCAAACCAGGTTGCTGAATGCTGGTTTGATGGTAGGCAGTTGTAACAGACTGTGTTGAGGGGGTGTCTGGGTTTTGTTTCTGTGGGTACAGTGTTCAAGTTGGATGGATGCAGAAGAGAATTTGCTACATATTTCATGGATCTTAAAGTTTGGGAGATTACTTCAATAACCAAAGAAAGATACAGGCAGAATTCAGATCCACATTCAAGCATGGTTTGCTTTCAGGTTTTATTAAAATCCTCTTCAGCAGAAAGCATGATGATTTCTAGGAAAAAAACCTGATTACTGACATCTCAGCATAACATGCCGTGTGTTTTCCCTTTCAAGACAATAGTAAAATCCAGTACTGCACTTAAACTGAGAGCAGTGTTTGTGCTGATTTTAAAGACTGGAGTTAATGGTGAGGGTGCAGCTCCTCGGCACAGGGACCAAGGATTGCCACCTCCCAAAGCCGAGCTGGAACGTTATGGTGACAGCAGCAGCGTCGGTGTCATCCTCCACTCCTCGCAGAGCCAATGGGCACTGACCTTATCCTGTCAAAGCATGTAAAAAGCGATGTGGGCAGCACTGGCTTTGTGAAAACTGGACACATTTATCCAGGACGTTTCACTGCATTACCACGGAGTTACTTGTAGAAGTGTAGCTAAAATAGCTGCTACGTGGTAAGTTTTTTTGCAGTGAAGCTAGAAATGCAACAAAGGCAACAGTAGTGTGAGTGAATGTTTTTTGCAAATGCTATAAAAGCAAACCCACCAGTGCCAGGCATGCATAATCCCATCAGTTCTGTGCCCCAGATCCCCTCTCCCACTTCTTGTAAATCTGCTCGTGAACACATTGGTTTGAAAATTGCACCAATTGTTCTGCAGCCTGTCAGTCTGAACAGTTTGTTTTGTTTTGAACACTTTCTCCGTGCTTAAGTCTGCAGAAAAAGAAATCAGACTGGTTGCATGCATTCTCCTGGAGCTGATCGTAGCACAGCATCCAAGCATAGTATTTCCCAGCTCACTCTCCTCCCTTTGCTCCTCAATCATTTCTGGAAAATTCCTTTATAATAACCTTATCCAAACCATAAATATGAAAGTCAAACAAGCCCAAAGGAGATTTATCATCCTGTGACTCGGCACTCCTTTTATGATTAATAATGACATTGATTCCTTTGGAAATGAAACAAAAATTAATTTAAAGGTTCTGATTGGTTTTAGTATTAGGTAAACTTAACATATCGAATGAGCGTAAAACAATTATCAGTCTTATTAACAAAATTAGCTACAGCAAATTTACCAGAAGGAAACTGTTGCTATTTAGCTCCCTAATTATGTCACTATTCTTTGTGACCAAATGATATAATGAAAATAATTTGATCTACTGGTGCTGCATGGAGAATTTTCTAGGAGCAGCTGAATATCATAATCTGTTTTGAATGTATGTTTTCCTACACTTCTTCTGTTCCAGAAAGTAGAGGTCAAGGGCTTCAAAGAACTTTGCAATGAAGTGAAGTTGAACTGCGCTAGGCAGAATATGGAATAGATCCCTTTACTGTTATGAAATATTAGATAACCCTTTCCTTGGGGCCACAACCCTTTGACTTCTTGAAGTGATCTATGGTGTATGAATTTCAGACTCTGGAAAAGCATAGGACGTCTTTTATCCTGCCTGGCACTAAGGCCAAGGATTGGATTTTCCATGCTGTGCAGTTGTCTGCCTATTTCCTTGCACTGCGCCTCAATCCAAGCACATAAACTTGGCAAGTTTTTCTTTCCAGCCCTGAGAGCTGATAAAATGGAGAGCAGTTGGATGCCCTCTAGCCACAGGCACTTCAGCCCAGGGGGACAGTCACCTGGCCAACCCTGAAGGCCACCCAAGCATTGGTGATACACAGAACTTGGGGTGCCAGCTCTCATCTATTCTGTGTGAGTATCCTGTGCTCATGGGTTAGCAGTGCAGCAGGGTAGAAGCAATGAGAGCTGACGAAGCTGATGAGAGAAGTCATACATGATCTCAGAAAACTTCTTGCAAAATGTCTCTACTGGCATTCCTGTACTTCCACCTCAGCAAGCATTTAAATGTTGGGGTCTCCAAGCATTTCTGTCCAACCAGATCTGTCTGCCCTCCCTGGCTTCATCCTGACTAGTCAGGATATGACCCTCACTCTGTGTGTGTTCTCATTTCTCCCAGTTGCCATCTGCGTTCTCTGAATTGCCATCAGTGGACAACTTGGGTCCAGACACATTTCCTAGCCCCATACCTGTAACAGCTGTCCCAATTTCTAAGTAGAATCTTTCGCTCTCTCCCTCCCAGTGTAGCTTTATGATCTGGAAAAAGGAGATTAAGACACTCTGGTACAGTGAGAAATCTGCAGCATGAGAGTGATCTGCATATTGTAAAACTGCCTTAGATTGTAACAATGAACTTCAATATGATCAACTCCAATATTAAACTACACAAAAGTGAATGGGAAAGCTCCTCTGGTACAGAAACCTCTTGAGTACATCCCCTGGCTGCTTGCTTAATGCTTATGAAGATGCTCTGAACTACACAACTTGTTTTCTTGCCTACATTCTGACTTTACATCTTTATGGTTTGTGTCCTCTGGGAAACATTTTTATTTTTGTTTCATTATTTAAAGCAAGCCTGATATTAATGATGGGGCTGCTGTGCATTAAGGCACTGTGCTACCAATGCACATCAGCTCATAATTTTTGGTGAGGCTTTCTGCATAATTTATGTCCAAAGGAGAATATGCTGACACAAAATCGAGGATTTAACCATGTTTACTGCTGCTTGTGATAATTAGATCATTTCATACTGGAACTACTAAGCAACTGAAGTAAGGTGAGCCTCTGAATAATTGTTAAATTTATAGTCTTCTCTTAAATAATCAAACATGAAGAACTTGAAACATGTTTTGTAGCCTGTTCTTTATATAGCATAATCAGAAAACCCAGATGCTGTACACAAGATACTTGGGTGCCATCAGATGGACCAGTGAAAGAACTGGCAAGCAAAAATTATGCCATCATAGGATTTGCCCAATCATCCCCTAATTGCTCAGCTTTATAAAGTTTCCTATAGTATTTCTTGAATGAGTTGTTCTAGGCCCCAGAAGAAGTTCCAAATATCACAATTTTTTTGACATTTTCAACACTTCTAAACATGTCTGGAACAGAAAGGGCTTTAAATGACAAAATCCACATGTGCTTCTATTAACCTTTGGTTTGGCATATTTTAAATCACTGCACACATTTCTATATGTTTTCTGATCGGCCATGCTCTGGCATCTGGTCAAAAGCATGTAACAGGTCATATGGCGCATCTTCTCTAAGAAATAAATATACAGGGGGTATGGTGTCAATGTGAGAAAGATCTCGAAGACTGAACAGGCACCTCATTTGAAGGCAGTATAGAAAGATGACTTGAGGGGTAAAAAAACAACAAACCATATTTCATAAAATCTGTTGTTTTAAGTGGGAAATGGGAATTTTTTCCTTACTGATGGATTATGGTAAAATTATAAGAAATATAAAATCATACTCATGCAGTCCTTAAAGAGGCTTTAGATCCAAGAGAGCTAAAATGCACACCTTCTTGCCTAGATAAACTGTAGAAACACTTAGTCCTTTGCTTTGAAAGGCATTTTCCATCAGTCACTCACTCCTGTTACTCCTTCTCAAAATTATTAAGCATTACAAATCAGAGGTGAGAAATAGGTTCCTATACAATCAAAGCATTAATTTTGGATGCTCACTGTGACATTCCAGAGAGTTATTTTGATTTCCTGATGTGATTTGTTTCTTTGCCAATTTGGACAATACCTAGTCTTCTTTTTGCACCTTTTATAGCAACTCTCATTGTTTCCCTTTAGATATCCTAAAACAACACATGAGGATGGTGGACTCTTTCTGAAGTTCCCCTGTTAGATGGGAATGTTTGTTGGGTTGTCCCTGAGATGACAAGAGCTGTAACCTTTCCCTAGACATCTTCCTGCTTAGTTTAGGATGCTTTTTCTGAAAGATGTGTGTTCAGTGACAGGTACATACTGCACAGATCAGAATGGCATCAAAATTAGGCCATCTGTAGGATATACTAGTGAACATCCATCTCTGACTCTCATCAGAGCATGGAGGCTTTAAGGGAAGCCATGACTTGGGTTTTGTGGGGGCTTAATATGTTTCCCCATTCACATCCCTTGCCAGGGAAACAGAAACAGTTATTCCACAAATCCAGATCTAGAAGGGATGAATCTTTTTTCAGTGGGTCAGAGCTTGCCATGCTTCAATCTTAACACAGAAATTCCTTTTCACAAATCCAGTTTTCTAGTCCCTGATGTGACGTGATTAAGAATAACAGAGTTCCTGCATATGTTACTCCTGCACTTTGTTTTCTTAGTTGTATCTATGAGTGAAATGCATTCAAATGCCAAAAAGATGTAGCATTTCTGAAGCTGATTGTTTTTAATATTGTTCTGTTTGGGTTTTTATAGCTGTAAACCTTTTTGAAGTGCCTAGCAAAAAGTGAGAGGAGCAGCTTTGGAGGGGGGAGACAACTTTGAAATCCACAGAGCAGAAGCTTTAATCTCCAGTTGTGACTGACATCAAACAAAAGTGCAAAAACTCCCTTTGTTCTTGAGCACAAAGGGTGTGTTTGTTGTTTGTTCAGGGTAAGTGAAAGGCTCCCAAGAAGTCCCACTGAAGATGTTTAATGAATTTGGCAGCCTCCAAGCTGTCTCTTCTACAGAGTAATCCTAGAGACAGACCCATCACACATAATTTGTGTGACACGACAATCTCTGCTCAGGAGGTACTTTGGAGAGGGAATACTTTTATTACTCAACAGCACAGATCCCTCGGGGTCGGTGCTGTGGAGAAGAGCTCTTGGTGGTGGTGGCCACACTTTTATCTCTGAATTGAGGAGTATTGCTCAGGTATTGCTTATTAAGCTTCTTTGAACTCATAGTTAAAATCAAGGGAATTGTACTCTCTTTAGTGCAGGGGGCAGGGATTTTGGCAGCCTCAGCTTCTAAAAGAAGTCAAAGTCAAGCATACCTAAGAAAGGAGGAGTCTTGCTACTAAAATCAGGTCAAATAGGGACATGGGTATTAAGGGAGGAAGGGAGAAACTGTATCAAAATTGGAACAATAATGGAAAAGACTACAAAAGCGCAAGTGAGTGAACATTCTTACATGTCAGATCCATTAAGGTTTACCACATATATGTCATCTTTTATCAATTTGTCCTATTTGATCATTCCTTGGATGAGTAGAATAGGAATAACCATGTTTTGTGTCTTTAACCTCCCTTGTCCCTGCTATGACCTAATGTTTAGAGTCTGAGTATTGTGGAAGTTGGGCTGTTTACTGCCAGGTCTCATGTCCTGTTGCCAGGCTAAGGATGTTCTGTGTGGCTGGGAGCACGTGGAGTACGTGGTGTGTGCTTTTATGGTCTGGACATGTATTGCTCATGGATAGGACAGAGGGGGCTTAAATATTCCTCAGACTTGAGTGCTCAGGTGAGTGCTTTCATCTTCTCTCAGCAAAACCAATTTTCAGCCCTGACTCATTCTGCATGTGGGCAATCCATTTGCACATTTCTGTGTCACCATTTCTTCTATAAAATGGGCATAATCTTGTATACCTACTTTGGGGTAAACTATGGAGTAAGGGTGTGACAACTCTTGGCAGCGCCTGTGAAGAAGACACTGTTCTCTTGAAAAACACCATGGTTGGGGTTCTTTTTATCCCTAGCTTCCTCATGACATCAATCAAATTTTATTTTTTATCCCCACTGCTGGATGTAAATGCGAAATGCATTTGTAGTGTAGATGTCAGCCGCTCCTGGGACTGCTGAGGGTCTAAGGACTATCTGTTGTTGCATTTGATCCCCCTGCCAAATGCCAACCAGAGCCACAGAAAACCATCAAACATCAGCTCTGATGACTGGGATTTGGACTTGGTACCACAACAACCTTGATACCCTGGAATACAATACACAGCCCCTTTCTAAGATCTTCTCTGCCCAGCATCACTGTTTGAAATATTCCTCGTTCTCTCTTAAATTGCAAGAATACTGTAGGATCTATCTAAAATAGCAGTTCCTCTTTCCCTCCCTTCTTCCCCCACCCCTTATCAAATCAGACGTCCAAAATCAAGGGCCTGTGTGCTCTGCTGACAAGCACAAGGGGATTAGGGAGTGACGGGTTTAACAAAACTGGCTCAAGGTTTTGTAAAATGCATCTTGGAGCCTGAGCTCTGAACGAGCCATAAAATTCCTCCCATGAGGTACAAGTGAGGTTTCTACAAGACTGGATCAGAACATAATAATGTTTTTTTTTTCTAGGTTATTTTTTTCCTTGCTTTCTAAAAGGTGCCAGAAAATCATCTGGCTTTTTAAGACGCTATAAGACTAACAATGACTTAACGTAACCATTGTGCAAAAAAATTGCAAATATGTTTTACCACCATCAAAAAGAACTGATTTCTGGGCTGCACACAAACCATTTGGGGCAATTAGCATGTAATTTAATTTGCATTAATCAGCACAAGGTCAGCAAGAAATTAACTTTGGGTGTAGATTTTACATATAACAGCATTTGAGAAGAAGGGAGGAACTCTTTTTACAGGGTGTTAATTTGGAGCTAAGTGCATTCAGCAAGTTTGGCTGGGCTTGGCCTTGCAGGAGAAAGATGAATGATGTGGATTTGGGAGCATTGAAAGCACAAAATGATGTGGCAATTTACCAAGCATTTAATGTTGCAGTATATAAACACTTTAACAGACTTCTTGGCACTTGTAAAGATCAGAGCACAGGTTCTGCTGAAGCACCGAGCACTCTGCTAGCACTGAAGGGTTGAACATGAACAGGGTCGCACAGGGCTGCCTGCACTGACCATGGATTGTGCCAAATTATTCAAGAACACATCCAGGTATCCCAAAAGCACACATCTCTCTGCAGCTCTGCAGTATTTCCTTACTGGAAGGAATTTAGGCAAATTACTCATTTTCTTGTGTGGCCCTTCAGGCCTCCAGCCATTCCCTCTGCAGCCATTTCATTTCACAAAGTCTCCTGGGGCTCCAGGAGCCTGTTATGTGAGCAACATGGTATGTGTTGTGAGAAACCCACTGCTGATGACACAGAAATTGTTTTTGACAAATGTTGTCAAGCACCTGGTTATGGCAAATGAGATGCTAAGAAGTCTGGTGGTGTTTGGCTATGGTGAGGTGGTACATAAAATGCACATGGCTGATCTTCCACCTGTATCTTTGAATGAAAAGCATTTATCAGTTGTGCGCTGTGGAAGGTGTCTGAGAGAGAGTCTCTTGTATTTCCTGTTTTTTCACAGAGCGTAATCTGAAGGCTCTTTGGAGCTGCCACTTGTCCATCTGTAGTTCACACACATCTTTTCTGCAGCAGGGTTAGAAAGAACCAAGGACAGCACAGCACAGCCCATTTTAAGACAGGATGCCATTGCCATGTCGGCAGCCATTGCCTAAATATTATTCTGGAAACAGAATTTTTGGACAAAGTAGACATAAAGACCTCATATTCATTTATTTATGCTCAGCTGAGATGTTGACCTTAGTTAACCTATGCTTCCTGCCTCTTCAGAGGGAGATCCATGGTGGGTTGAATTGGAAGTCAAAGGGAACTGTTCTTTTGGGCTTCTTTAAGTTCCCAGACTTAAATGGCATTAATCAGACCAAAGCACGTGTGAAGGAACTGGCTATACAAAGAGTTTTTGCATGCCAAGCACACCACTTTGGGACTCAGAATTAGGATCCAGTTTGATCACAAACTGGGATCATATCTTTATGAGAGAGAGCTTAGTTTTTCCTGAGCTTTTCTCACTCTGTGGCATTTACATCATCCACTGAAAGATTCAAGCTACTGTGCACAGCATATCTGCCATGGTAAAAAGCTATTTGTGAGTGCATTTACCCAATTTCTCATGTTGCTCCCATTGCTTCAGTGAAGTTTTGGTATCTTGATGCTCCATCTTGGCAAGATATCCTTAAGCAATATTTTCCCTAGTTAGCTCGGTATTTAAAAAATGCATGTTTAATTTTTTAGTTGCATGACAGACTAATAAAACCAAATTTGACTTTAGAATCGTAGAATTATATAGGTTGGAAGAGATCATCAAATCCAAGCATTAACCCAGTACTGCCAAGCCCACACCTAAACTGTGTCCCCAAATACCACATCTATATGTTCCTTAAATTCCTCCAGGTATGGTGACTCTACCACTTCCCTGGGGAGCCTGTTCCAATGCTTGATAATCCTTTCTGTGAAGAAGTTTTTTCCTAATATCCAATCCAATCCTCCCCTGGTACAACCTCAGGCTGTTTTCTCTTGTCCTATTCCTTGTTACTAGGGAGAAGAGCCTGACCCCACATGGACACACCCTCCTGTCAGGGAATTGTAGACTGAGAAAGTCACCCCTGAACCTCCTTTTCTCTACAGTAAATACCACCAGTTCCTTCAGCTGTTCCTCACAGCTCTCCCCAGCTCCATTCCCTTCTCTGGACCTGCTCCAGCCCCTCAGTGTCTTTATTGTACTCCGGGACCCAAAACTGAACACAGGATTCAAGGTGTGGCCTTACCAATGCCCAGTACAGAGGGACAATCACTGCCTTGCTCCTGCTGGCCACGCTGTTGCTGACACAGGCCAGGATGCCCTTGGCCTTCTTGGCCACCTGGGCACAGTCCAGCTCATATTTAGCTGCTGTCAACCAGCAAACCCAGGTCCTTCTCCACTGGCAGCTTTCCAGCCACTCCTCCCCAAGTCTGTGACAGTGTGTGGGGTTGTTGTGACCCAAGGACAGGAGCCTGCACTTTGCCTTGCCAAATCTCATACAATTGGCCTCCGGTCACCAATCCAGCCCGTCCAGGCTCTGCCTTCCCACCCTCCAGCAGATCAACACTCCCATCCCACTTAGCGTCATCTGCAAACTTACTCAAATCCATCATAAAGATCTTTCACAAAGATACCTTTTTCTTCAAAAGTCTGTGTTCTGATATTTTAAGGAATTCCTTAGCCAAGAATCTGAGTTTGTGAAGAATTTTCATCAAAAGTTTTGAAATGCATCCATCTTCTGGGTGTTTTCATGGGGTCTGATTTATTTCTTCCTTCCCACAAACCAAGATCTTAACTCTGAATTATAGGCCCTACAAAACTCTGTGAGTTTGGGCACTTTGAATCACGAAAAATCACTAGTCATTTTTAACATCTTGCACAAAACTGTCAAGTGTCAGATGACATGAGAAAGGTCAAAGAAAAATGTGTTGTAAATCTAACTGAGCATTTATATCCTAGCTCTTTCATTTTAATCAATGCTAATAGATTTTTAAAGACAAAAAAGGAAGAAAGGAAGGAAGAGTATCCTTTGAAAAAAAATGTTAGGTAGAGAGTTTAAAGTACTAAAAAAGTGTGGTGATTTTATTTTTCAATAATGAAGTAAAACTGATTAGGGAGGATAACATCTGAGAAAACAAGTGTCTGTGCTAATTAATTTTTTAAATAATAAAAATTATTTTGTAGCTACTAGTTTTATTTTTATGACAACTCTACAGAAGTGATATATTTCCTTCCCTTCAGAGCATTTCTAAATAGAAAATCTGGCTATTATCAGATAATAAATCAAGAGTTCTCAACCAGCATTTAAAACCAAAGATCAATTTGTCTGATTTGAATCATTCAACTTTGAGTTTGTTTCCTTTCCACATAAGACAATACTATATTACATACCTTTTCAGGAAACTTGGTGGATGATGAGTTTTTCCCATAAGCCTACATTTCATGTTGCATAGTGTAGGAGTAAGGTCCACTAATCACATCCCATTCATTGCCAAACATTCCCTTGGTAGATGCATCCACTTATCTAGATGCCAGATCCCAGAAATTATGCCAGACTCCTTTCTCTTTTTCATTTGCATGTGAGTTTCTGTTCAGCATCACTCTCTCTGGTGAGAGGTTGTTTTTAAATATCCACTTTCATCCCTACTTGTTGGATGCATTTCATGGATGTGTGAAAAGAACCTTCTGTGTAGAGCACATAAGATCATTTTAAAATAGGTTCAATAGAACTGTTAAATGTGGTGCTATTTCTAACCACATTCTTTCTTAGCTTAAGAGGTTGAGTAGCCATTAAATTCTCATCTGAAATTATTAACATTTTTTGTGTTCATTGATATGTGTTAATACAAACAGTTCATACATTTGTATATATTGTGCAAGTTCACTTGCTTTAGATTGTGCTCCTAAGAACGCAAGGTCCTTGATATGCTGCATCATTAAAGTTTTGATCTTGGCACTATTACAAGCGCAAAATAAAGATATTCCTGTTTAGACAGAGCAGGTTCTGCTTACGCTTTAAATAGATTTCAAATTAAAGCAAAAAATAAATGGTTCTGTAACCAGCTGCGTTTGTTCCTCCTCTGCCTTTTCTCTCTCTTTCTCTCAGATCTGGTCCTCTGTTGCCTCTTCTGTTACTCTTCACTCTTTTGATCAGCTTTCTCCTCCTTCCCTTTAGTTGCAGGCCAGATGTTCTTATGACATGTAGATATTTCCAAATACTTTAATTCCTTTGTAGAGTAGCCATGTCTGCAACCACAGCCTGGCCAGTTGTAAGTTGTTTCAAGTGATGTATTGTCTTTAAAAAACACACTGAAACATATTTCTCTGTTAGAATTTGTGAACTGCACAAGCTGCGAGTTTTGCCCCCTTCCCTGTCAAGGGTGGGGGAAGCACTGGAGCACAGGAGCACATCTTTTAGGTAAATAGGGAAGGTTTGTTCCTTCTGTCTCCCAGATGCTGAGGTGCAGAGCCAGCACCACTGAATGCTCAAGGGAGGCAGCACACACCTTTTCTATCGCAGAGAAGCAGTGGGTACCAGTCCTGCTATAGGCTTTAAATGCAAAACTTTTTATTCCCCTGCTGTTCAAGTATCACTGCTCAGCATTTACGCAACATTTTGTACTCCCATGTTCTCTGTATGTGCTATTTAATTTTCATGATGCTCTTCAGATACTCCCAAGTGAAAGACTTTAGAAAAGACCTTTTGCATCATGCAGATCAACAGTCTGTAAGCAATTGCCACCCCTATGACTCAGATAGAAAATCTAGGCATATAATCTAAAATATCTACCAAAACAGACAAAAGGAGATGGAGCAAATTTTGGACTGGTTTTGTTGCAAAAAAAAAGAAAAAAAAAAAAAAAAGGTGATTTTTTTGTATCTCTACTGCAAGAGCTTGAAACTAATCTTCCTTTTCCTGAGCATAAAAATACTGTATGTTTAAAACGCAAAAGGCATACAAAGGTAGTACCTCTCCTGAAGACCTGTCCACATCTGCATGAATGGCTCTAAAGCTGATCAATAGGGTTTCACCATGAAATTTTATTAAGATACTTAGAGGCAAAGAACCAAGTCTTTGTGACTTGTGTTTTTGTAGCCTGGAACAGCAAAGAAACTTCTCCACCTGCATGTATGTACGTAATACAAATAGCAAATGTCACAGTGTTTCTGCTCTCCAGATAAAAATAGTATCCTAGATGTCTGATCGCTGGAGCTGAAGAAAATTGATCTCCCATCAGCAACTATGTTAAAGGCTGTATAATCATAAACCAAAATCAACAGAGGAAGCAGAGACAGAAGTGTGATCATTTGTTCTAGGTAAAAATGAACAAAAATTTCAATTAGATCAGAGGTAAAGCAGGAGGAGATACAGCCTCTTGAGTTACAGCCAATTCTTCGCTACTCACATTCACCAATTAAGTGATCCAGAGTAAAATGATTCTAACAATAATACCTAGGTTTGTGTTCCACTATTTCCAATAACACAAAAGCTGCAGGCAATGAGTTACTCATTTTTTTCTAGATTTTAGAACAAGATACTTAAATGAACTGTCTGCTTTCTGAAAGCATGCTGGAAAGACTCCACTTCTGAAGCTGAGACCAATTTCCTCTCTACTTCAAACTTTTCATAGGCATAACATAGAATCACAGAATGGTTTGCGTTGGAAAGGACCTTAAAAGTCACCATCCTAGTCTGCCATGTAAAACTTCCACTAGACCAGGTTCTTCAGAGCCACATCCAAGCCGGCCTTGAAAATTCAAGGGATGGGACAGCCAGAACCTCTCTGGGGAACTTGCTACAGTGCCTCACCACCTTCACAGGAAAGATTATCTCCCAATAGCTAATCTAAACCCACCCTCTCTCAGTGTAAAGCCATTCCCTCTTGTCTCATCATAACATGCCCTGGTTCAAAATCCCTCTCCAGATTGCTTGTGGGCCCCCTCAGGCACTGAAAGCTGCTGTAAGATCTTCCTGGAGCCTTCTCTTCTCCAGGAGGAAATAACTCCAGATGTCTCAGCCTGTCTTCACAGGAGAGGTGCTCCAGCACTATGATCATCTTCACAGCCCTCCTCTGAACCAGTCCATTTAAAAAAACCTGGCAGTCTTGCCCAGGTGCAACTTGATTGCTGCAGACATCCTGCAGGCAGGTTGCAGCTACCTGGAAGTGCCAGGGAGGCTCAAGGTGTCTGAGCTGCACTTGCACAGCAGCCACGGGGTGCCCAGGGCTGTGGCAGTGCTGCGGAGCACAGGGACGGACGCCCGCTGGTGATGCTGAAACAAGAACACGGGAATTCTCACCTTTGCTTTAGGCACTTAGGTGGGATTCGTCTTGCCTAATATATGCATTTAAAAGTTAGGGATCTAATCCCTTTGTAGTCAATGGAGAGATGTGGTAATGCTCTTTAGTATAACTAATCTCCCCTCAGTGACAATAGAGAAACCCCAGATGACTAGCTTAGACTAATTGCTCAGCTTCAAAGGTGGGATTTAACCACCAAAAACAGAAAAATGCTATCAAAGTGTAGCTTTTCACACCTATACAGGACAAATGTGATTTGAGCCTAAATAACTGCACAGAACAGCAGATAGCTGACTTAGACTGCAAGTGCCTCTTGTGGGAAGACACACTTTAAATGTTTGTGCAACCCACAATAATGCACTGATTTATACATCTTGCCATAGTCTGTATTATGGTCACACTGCTCTGGAGTTTATTGGATTTTTTCATTTTAAAGATGGAGATGTGAGCAAGAGGTTAATTGGTTTGCATGAGATCTGACACAGGGACACTTGGTAAAATGGGGACATGAATCAAGGCTTTCTATTCCTCTCATGATTACACTCATGATTTTTGGTCCATTGTTCTGGACACTTGTCCACCATTTCTTTGTCGTGAAATGTAGTCCATCTCTTGGCTGGTAGAAACACTTTTTTAGTGTAGCAAAATGCCACTACATTTTGGGCTTCTGAATATTTTTTAAATACCATAAGCCAATGGAATGGTCAAGGAATAATTTGAACTAAAAGTAGAGAGCAGAAGGCACATTTTTAATTGGTATAAATTAGTTGTTACTGGTTTGCCTCTGAAGTTTGATCATTTTGCCTATGTAAATGATTGTTATTCCTGTTGCCTTTCAAGGATTTGCAGAATCACATAATTAGTTTAGCAAACTCATAGGCCATACGTGGAAGGCTTGGGTTTCCACTAAATACAGGGCAATGAAATTATTAAATTTCCACTGCATGTAATTTGTGCAGAGCATTCTGCAATATATGCATATCAGTTATGAATCTACAATCAATTTTCATATTAAATGTTGAATTTAAACCCACAGCTGGACTTTCATCCTGAAAGAAGCCAGATAACCCTGTGCATCTGGTTTAATCTTCCCTTCAGCCATATTATTTTAAAGGCACTCCTGCTTAGTACATCTTACAATTGAAAAATAATACTCATATCCCCTCTCATCCTCAGCAGCTGTGATCCCTCTGCAGATGTTGTTCTGTCAGACATTTCATTACGTGCGATAGAAAGTGAAGGTTCTTTTCGTCTGTCTGTGTTACTGCTTTGTAGATTTTCTTTTCTTTTTTTTTTTTATTTATTCCTTTGGTTGTAGACGAATCCTTCCATAATACTTCACTTTATCTCCTATTGCTGCTGCTTCTCCTTCTTTCTAAGTGCAGAAATGATCAAGAACTTGCAACTGCGTGGAGCCGCCCAACAGAAGCCCATTGATTCCCCACCAAAAGGCTCTGTGTGAGCCATTCTGCTCCAGCCTGAAAAGAAAGCTTTGTTGCCTCAGCTGGTAGTGCCTTAAGATGCTGATCCTTGCCATATTTTTTGAAAAACTGTAGCAGTTCATCAGACTGTTTGACACTTCCCGTTCAGCTGTGTGCTCTGTAGCATACCCTGGTATTTGCTGCTGCTCGTGCATCAGCCTCACCAGCCCAAGACTGCTCTGGAGCAGCCCGGGCACCACGGTGAGTTGTGCTGGGCATAAGTCATTTGGAGGTGAACAGTAAAGGAACTGAAATCTGGAGTGCTGGTGGCCATGCCTGAAATGGTAGTAATGGATTTAGTATTTGGGGCAGGAGGTATGGGATTTGTCATGTTGGTTGAGTATTTTCCTGGCTGCCTTCCATGACTGCTCAGATATTTTTAGCATGAAGTACAAGCTATGTTGTCTCAGTTGACCTTGGAGCATGACATTTTAACATGGAATTGGTTTGACTTGCTAATCATTAAAATAATTTATTATTTTTTATTGCAAGAGTAACTAGAATCCCAGTCATGTTTTGCAGATGAAAAGGGAAGCAAATTGAAACCTGTCTTCCCTTAACTTGCAGTCCTTCATGACACCCATGTTTTCTAAGCTGCTACACCATTAAAAGTAGATTATGTCCAGGTTTGTTTTTTAATTTGTGTTTTTGTCATTTGACAAATATTATATCAGAGGGCCTGAAACTAATCCCAAGGTTTCACAGTGCTCAATAAGAAGTGTAGAACAAAAGGATTGTTTCTGTTGCAAACAATTTATGACCTTAATAGAAGTTTACAGCTGCCATCAGAAAGGCAAGATCTTGCTACAAGTGTATTTATCCTGGTGATTACTCTCTCTTTGCCTTTGTTCCCATACTCAAGTTTAGAGATCAAGTCCCTAAATACCAAATTCTGTTAAGGAATTAGCAGCAGTAGCACTGCATCAGGATATTGTAGCAGTATACTTTAAGACAGTAGCATATAGTGTAGAAAAAGAGATTTGGACCAGCCACAGACACAGCCAGAAGTCCATGAGAGTTGAATTCAAGTTTTGAAGTCCAGATCAATTTTTAGCCTGACTGGACTTTTTGACAAGTTGTCAATTTTGGACAATTCATGTTTATTGAGTTTTGCACCTCCTTAAGTTAACATAACTTGTGAGGAAATTACAGTCATTTTTAAGATGCATTTTACTGCCACAGTGGTGCAGAAAATCTTTTGACTGAAAAGAGCATCAAGAACTTGTTGACTTTTTCAGTCTACTAAATAAGCACCTCCTCAAGTGCATTAAAAAAATAAAAATAATAATAATAATAATAATAATTTAAG
>WEKY01001477.1:17832-31787 GCA_013390045.1 Picathartes gymnocephalus | reverse complement strand
TGTTTTTTTTTTTTTTTGGCTGGTAATTAAGAGAGCTAACACCAGCTAGGCTAGAGTGAACGCAAACAAGACCCCTATAGGCAGCACAGTGCATTAATGTAAAATATGCCCAGACAACATAACTTGTCAGAGAGGATTATTTCTGCTTAGTGAATCTGCAGGGGCCCCTTTGCTCCACCACTCAGCGTCTGACTAGAGAGAGAAAGAGAGAAAGAGTAGCCATTAGTGAGTAGCTACTGTGGCATTGATGTTTGAGCGCACTTCTGAACTGGCTTTTGTTGAGAATATCGGTGCAGAAAGCATGCGCTGTCCCAAATCCGCTGTTACTATGAGAAATGAGGAGCTGCTTTTAAGGTATGTTGTCTCCTTTGTTTTAACGCGTGCTTTCGAGTTGCCTGGGCCCGCTGCAACTATAACCGTGCTCTGTATTAAGTAGTTTCCCTATTTAAAGGAAAAGACAGGCATTGCTGGGTGCAAGTAGCATTTTCCACTAGTTTGGGTCGCACATTTCATGTATAACGACAAATCTACGGAGAGGGCAAGGAGGGGAAAAAATAAATATATTTATCTTTTCTTTTTTTTTTTCTTTTTTTTTTTTTTATTGCTAAAAGAGAGCTGGTATTTGTTTTATCACCTCCTTTGCAATATTTCTGCCTGCTTCATTATTATGCACTGGGCATGGAATAAGCATGGAAAAAGCTCAGGGAGACTCCATATTAGAGCTAGTGCCCTAAATACCACTTTAATTTTCACTTAGCCTATGTAAATAGTTGCTAATGCTTTACCTAGTCTCTACCGCACAAAGATGTTTTAAAAATACCTAAATACTCCCATAATGTGGGATTACACATCTATTCTCTAATAATGCTCCCAGGTTTAGCAGGGGGCCAGCATCAACTACTCATTTCAGAGACACACAACACGCAGACACGCACACACGCACACTCACACACAGAATTATGCTGGAATTGGCACCCCGCTTTGAAAAATGTAGTCTTTTGTTTATTTGCTAGCAGACATTGTAGCACTGAATATATCTTTTGGTCTGACAATGGGACAGCTGAACAATGGTGTTGTCAAACTAGCTTAATGTATGTCTGGTGATGGGGTGGTTTGGGTTGTTTTGGGGGTTTTTTCCTTTCCTTTTCTCAGCCCCTTTTTCATTTCCCCTAATCTTTTTGTGTTTACAGTATAATATAAAGTGCGTTGCCTGTTTTGTGGTGGTTGTTTCAGTTGATATCTGTTGCTAATAGTGCAGGGAGGGGGAGGTTTGTATTTTACAATTATGGCTATTGCATTAAGTTGCAGATTTATTACTAACCTCTCCATTAACTGTGGTGAGAAAACTTATTGATTCTGAAAGCTTACAATACTGCTGTCAATCTGGCAAATACACACTTGCCAAATGTGCCCTTGCTTGATTTTATGCCCGATCGTATCAACTTTAACTGCTGTTTTGAAGATACTGTTTCTAATTTTGTTTAGGTAATGAAAATGCAATAAAAATGATAAATCAGATCTCAAAGTGGGAGCCCATGCTACTTTCCATTTTTATAATCCAACTATTAGCATACGTTAGAATTTTTAAGGTCACACAGAATAATTTGCCTGAATGATTCCTACCCCCAAATCAAGCAAATTATTCATATGACATTTCTTAAATTATCTTTCTGTTTAGAGAACCATAGTTTAGCATTAAAACAGTTAACAATTTTGGGTTTGAATTTGGCAAAATAAACCTTAAGCATTGTGAGATGAAATTGTTACAAAGCTTTTGAAAAATTTTGAGTTACTACTTGGACAGCAGCTTGTGTCTTAAATAAAATCAATTGTCATCATTTTGTGGAGTTTCTTAAACTGTTTAAAGTCTTTGAATACTTTACATGTTAAGTAAATGTATTACTTTTAGTAATAATTTTAATGATTTTGTGAGAGAAAAGATTTATTTATCAGTGGCTTCTTGTTTTTGCTTTGATCAATTAATGGTAGAGATTTTGTGCTTTTTTAAAAACTGTGCTCTAGTGCATGATTTATATGGGTTGAGGGGTCTCTTGGACCCCTCAATTGAAACAAAAAGACACTAAGGATTTATCGGTAGCAGTCAGAGCCCTCTAAAGCATGTATTTCAACACAAAAATGTTTTGTGGGGAGACTGAATACTTGCTATGCTGTTTTGCATTTTTTTTGTCATTGTATCTTCTTCCCTTGAGTCTTGAGATGGTGTAAATCAATAGCAAAGAGTTTATATGAACAAAAAGGTAATATCACATAAAATACTTGAGAAGCCAAGAGGTTATGGATTATCAGACAGTACTTGCATGCTGTGTGCTGTGCATAAACATGAAGAAAGCAAGGATAGTGTTTAATATTATGGGACCATGACATAATTCACTTCCTTCAGAGAACTTCTTTCAAGACAAACATTAACTCATTCACAACTGCTCTGCTCTGCCTGAACTGGAGGGGGGAAATAGTGGCACGTTTTTATAAAGTTATTTTTTTATCATTGCACGTTGCAGCAGCCTGAGCTTTCCAGCAGCTACTGCCCTTTGTGAGTGGAAATAAAGTGAGTCCCTCACTCTCAGTTAGGTGGAAATGCCCCTTTAGTGATAGCCCAGAGCAGCGTGAGTGCCGCCTCTGTAGCGGCCACCAACAGACACCTGGGCAGCAAAACCAACCACCACTTTTAAGGACTATTAAATACTAAAACTGTTCCCTAACTGCTCTGCTCACAGGTGAGTTCCTACCAAACTTACTGTAGTTTCTATGTTTTCAGATCAAATGTTGCATAAAATACATATACTATGATTTTTTGGTCTTGGATTGAAAATTATTTTGTTCTTTTCCAAAGGTATTTTCTGACATTGCATTCACATCAAAGACTGGTTTTTGCATTAGTTTGTGTGAATCCTATTAAAAAAAAAAATCATTCTATGCATATTTACTGAAATATTGCTTTTTGAGCCATAACAATTATTATTAACATCAAAGAAGGTGAAGCAAAGCTGTAACACCAGTAATTTCTTAGCATGTTTAACGAAAGTATTGGCTTTTGAAAGACTGTATAGGTTTAGAGATCTTATGCCTGAACATCGGAGGTGTCCTCAGTGCTGCCTGCTTTGAATCTCACCCATTCACAAAGCAATGTGGTGCCTTGCAGTTGTCAAACTTGGCAACATCTGTTTCCACAACAGAGCTAAGAGAGGTAGCTCAGGCTCTACATGAGTTGTTATTTGTTCTTGCAATGACCAGGTGTGATGTCAAAACGAACACCTTCAGTCCTACCTGCTAGAGAAAGAACAAGATAGGTCTTAGCCTGGGACCTGGCTTTCCACGCTTCCATAGGGAAACGGAATTGAATTATATTTATTTATTAGCCTGGAGTCTTTGTGTGTATTTATTTATTTATTTATTTATTTATTTATTTATTTACTTTCATATTCATGAACTACAATCAACATGTTAATATTTTCTTTGCAAAGAGAGGGTGACACTGACGTGTTTCTGTTATCAAATTTAAATAGGAAGGGATTGAGACCCGCCCTGCAGATAAAGACTTGGGGGTGAAAAGCTGGATGTGAGCTGGCAATGTGCACTCACAGCCCAGGAAGCCAATTGTATTCTGGGCTGCATCAAGAGACTGGTGGCCAGCAGGTCGAGGGAGGTGGTTCTCTCCCTCTACCAATCCCTCACGGGATTCTACCTGTAGTACCCTTTCCAAGTCTGGAGTCCTCAACAAGTGCCCAACATGCAACTGTTTGATTGGATCTAGAGGAGGGCCACAAAAATGGTCAGGCTGAAACACCTCCCCTAAGGAGGCAGGCTAAAAGACTTGTGTTTGTCCAGCTTGGAGTAGTGAAGGATACAGGGAGATGTTAGAGCAGCCTTTCAGTACTTATAGGAAAGACTTTTTAGTAGGGCCTGTTGCAATGGGACACAAGGCTGTGGCTTTAAACTAAAACATTGCTGATTCAGTCTAGACATAAGGAGGAAATTTTTCACAATGAGGCTCGTGAAACACTGGGACAGGTTGCACAGAGAAGTGGTGGCTGCCCCATCCTTGGAAACATTCACAGTCAAGCTGGACACGGCTCTGAGCAACTTGATCTACTTCAAGCTGTCCCTGTTCATGGCATGGGGGTTGGAAGCAGATGACCTTTAAAGGTCCCTTTCAACCCAAACCATTCTATTCTATTCTATTCTATTCTATTCTATTCTATTCTATTCTATATAAGAATGCAAACTATACCTTTGGGGCTGAAAAACAAAGCGAGTGTTCAATTAATATTCATATCTAGAAGTTTTACTGCAAGTGTAGATTGTGCTTGAATACTTAAGAAGTCATTCAGGAGTGAATCAATACTAATTATTGTAATCAGGAGGGTTAATTAGCTGAAGATGCTGCTGATGGAAAGTTCACTGCTTACAGCCCTGAAAACACCTAAGTTGATGAAATCTGAAAGCAAGATGTCTAAGAGGACTTTGTGTGGAGAGAAACATTTGGCTTTCCTTTAGCATTTCAAGAGCCAGTCGTTCCAAAGGGGAAACATAGCTTGTACTTTGTATTTTGCATTATATTAATTCAGGGAGTATTAGAAGATGCAACTAAATCTGTCATGAAGATATTTTGTGATAGTCTCTCAATAAATGCAAGTACCATTTTGGATAACCTGTACTGTCTCTGCTACATTCATTTGTATATTACCATAAATTAATATGGATAATCTTATGCATTTGAAATCTGGTTCCAGCACTGTTATTTGGAACAGTTATTTTATTTTTTTTCTCCATTTGTGTTCAGGCACGGGGACTTTACATGGTACACGCACATAAATTACATATGCTTTGTTTCTAATACACACATATATCTATCTGTGTGCACGCATACATGTGTGCACTTAAGTTTAAACATTTTTCTTTGAGTGTGTGTATTTCTATAATCCTGTGCCCTTAAAATTCCCACTCGTTTTCCATCTGCAAAACAGTATTCAACCACATATGATTCAGAGGATAGTTATTGAAGAAGTAGTTCATGAAATTTAAGTTAGATGATAAGGAATAAAGACTGAAAAGAAATGACTGAAGAAATTCCTTTTCTTTTCCCTCAATTAGAGCAGTTGTGTTTCTTAAAGTGACCATTACTGAATTCAAACAAAATCCAGCTGTATAAAATCTTTCTCAAAAGTGACTTGCAAAAAGATTTTATATTTAATGCTGGGTGTTTGGGGTTTGTGTCGTTTCCTGTTGTTGCGTTTTGGGGTTTTTTTCTCCTTTTTTCCCAGTTGTATCTATTAAGATTATAACCAAGACGAATGTCTGGGTGCTAATTTAAGGGAAAAAAAAAACCTACAGAAACCCCTCCTCTCAGTCACACACACACATAACCCCCCAAGTCAAGTGATGCTTTCAGAGGAGAGAAATTCTATTTCAAAACACATCCTTCTTTCCTTTCTAATGACATTAGAGATTATCACGTGCAGGTGCTATTTATCTTTGCAACTGCTTTCCTACGACTGTTTTACTGCTTCCAACACATTTACTTGTATGTCAGCCACAGAAAAGGTAACTGAAAATGGCAGTTGTTGAGAAAGCATGTCGCCATGCCTGGAATGACATGCATTATCGTGGCAGCAGGAGCTGCTGGCTCTACAGCCCATTTCTACTTGACCTGCGGAATGATTGGCTGCCTGGGATGGTGATGAATCACTGGAGTTTATGAAACAAGACTGCTGGCATCCTCACAGAGGAAATAAAAACAGGATTTTTTTTCCCCCCCTCTAACATTCTTGCTGTGGCAAAAGGCTTTTTTTTTTTTAACGTTTTGTTTTCCTTCTGTGTTATTTCACCCTGCAGCAGAAGTAAATGTGTCAATTAAAGTCGCTTTAGTACTGTTCTTGGCAAGTTAATGATGCACTGAAGGTTAACTGTCTTTATCAGATGGAAGTGGGCAGGAATTCTCCCAAATTTTGTGTAAATCTTGATCTGGACTGTAATTTTCTCATCTCTCACTCCAGTCTTCAGACTGAGATAGCATAAGTAGTAATCAGCTCAAGCGGGATGTAAAAAGGATTTCAGCTGTTCTCACACAAAACTTTATTTTCTCTGATAGTGTAAGGATCAGTGACCATTCCGTGGGCTAATATCAGTCAGATCCACCTTCAGCATTTCTAAACTAATGACTAAAATGACATTTCTGGAAAGCACCGGCACCCAGATTTGCACTCACTTTCTAGGTGGTTCATGAAATTACGTTGTGCATTAAGCCCACATTACTGGATTAGGCTGTTATGAGCCTGTGCTTGTAGGAAAGTACCGTGGGGCTGTAAATCTCCCAGTGCACTGACAAGGCTGACACAGAGTGGATCACAAGCTGCCCTGAAAAATGCAGCCAAATAAAAATGATCTTTCTATTTCAATTAAAACACCCAAAATTTTCTTTGGGGCTGGGGGAATGGAGAGAACTACTTGTTTGTCTCTCCATGTAGCATACTCAGTGTGCTGATGTGTTACCCTGCATCCCTTATTCGGGTAAAACAACCCCCTATTTTTAAGTTAATTCTCTCTGATTCAAAGGAATAATAAATTGCTCACGAAGTTTTTAAATACAACACTTATATGAATATAATATTTTTTGCCATTATATGAGAGAGGGTTTTTCTCAGCTCTTATGCTTTGCTGTCCAAGTTTTTTCTCCACTAGTTTTGAAAAGGAATTTGCATGCTCACATCAGCTGTTAGACTTTTCCACCTTCCTCCAAATAATTCAGGTGCTGCTGGACACTGCAGAGGCTGCAACACTCTTGCTATTTAAGGCATAGCCTTCGAATGCCCCTTAGGAAATAGAGAAGGGCAAACTTTAACCAGCGAGAAGGGCAGCACAGGGAACTCTTTCTTGTGCCCTTTGGTGTGCGAGGGGTAAATGCTGTCCTTGCTCTGGAGTTCCCATGGCAGCAAATCAGCAGGTCATCCTCAAGAGCAGCCTCTGAGGATGCCAGACAACAGTCTGTCACCAGGAGGAAGACAGAGCAGAGAGTTTGAGGAAGGGGAAAAAAATTCTAGAAAATCTGAGAGGATAGGGGAAATTAGTAATAGGAGGAATGAAAAGTAAGGGTATTCAAACATAGACCATCTGGAAATTGAACCTTGCACGTGTAGATACCTGTGGATGACAGGATAGCTGTGATACAGAGTGAATTTAAGATTCAAATCCTGCACCTGCCCTCCCTGGAAGCTGCAGGTGAGCAACTAAGGAATTGAGGTCCTCTAGAAAAGAAACAGAGAATTATCAGAAAACTTAAAATTTTAGAGACTCTAAATTCAACCTCTTGATTTCATTTGCCTTCTCTTCTGCCTAAAAAAGATCTATCTTCTGCTAAACTGTGAGGAAGAAGCTCACTCTGAAGCTTGAGAATTTGCCTGCATCATTTCAGCCCACATTTAATTTTAATGAGAGAGTTATATAACCCCTTTTAAAAATAACAAAACACTAACAGAACTGCATTGGCAACACCAGGTGTTCTGCAGTGCTGCTTCAATGAATCATATGGAGATTTGTCTGTGCACGGCTGATGAACATACATTAAACTCAGTTAACCCCCACCCCTGAATAAAGCAATCCAAAGTGACCAATATTTTTCCCAAAGAGCCTTTCTAACAAAACAATGCCAAACTAGATGCCTGCCCCAGGAACCTCATGGTTCCAGCACTTGTCCCTTACAAAGTCTTTGTATCAAGAGGTTGAGTTTTTCTTTAAAAGTTGTAGATTAATTATTGTGACCTTTCAAAGTGAAACATTTTATGTTAAACACTAAGTTGGGTTAAATGTTTAGGTTCAGAAAAGAAAATCAAAGTTCCTCTTTGTTGTACTGAGCCCCAAATCAATGAAATTGTTAAGAACAGCACATTTAACAGGTATCTCTGGGAAAAATAAACATGAGACTTCATCAATGTTCCTTTCAGACAGAGAATTTGTGGGAAAACTGAATCAGTGACTTGAGCTTGTTAAACATCTTGGTTCAGACACCATTCTTGACTCTAGGAAGTCCTTCAGCCACCAGCTGCTGGAAGGTGTGAAGGATCACAGTGCACTTGCCATACTCATGCTCTTTCTCTTTTCATCCATTATCAGAGGCAGGATCATGGACTAGGTGGACCTTTTGATCTGGCTTATGTGGCAATTCTTACACTGTTCATTTAAGGGGGGAAAACCCCAAACCACTAAAACCAGGCATGGTGCAGACTTCTGCACATCCAAATGCCTTATAGTTACAGCAGGAGCTTTTTCTTTATGTTCCTCATGTCTGATATTTAATGGTTTCTGTCTGGGAAACAAAGATAGCTACTTTGCATATTTTCAGGGTGATTGCTTATTTGAGGATTGACATGTCTGCTAGGCACTTCACGAACAAATGAAAGAAGAAGATCTGTGAAAGTTCCTACCTTAAAGATGCCACAATTTAAGTTTAAGGTGAAATACAATCATTTGCAGAAAGAAAAGCACATGGTAGAAGTGAATGAGAAGGGAGGATGAAGGTAAAGCTCATAAGGATCCTGCTGCTAGAAGTGGAATGCAGTAGGTTAATGTAGATATCGTTATAAACCCCTCAGATGTCTTTACATTTTGTTTTTAAAAATAAGTCTCCTTTTGGCTTCTTTGATGCCCCTTAGCCACATTCTTTCTTGGCTGATGCCACATTAGAACTTCACACTTAACTTTGCCTGTGGCTTTTGGAGTCGGAGATGCCCTCCAGCATCACCTCCTGATCCAGGCCACCCTCACCATCCACTTCCGTGGTCCTGCATCTCTCCCAATAACCAGGCTCTCCAGCTGGGCAAAAAGCTCTAGAAAACTCAAATTTATATAAAATGAGAGTGATTTTTGTGTCTCCAGTAGTTCTTCCTTTGGGTGTAGATGGCAGGGAGGAAGGGTTTTTTGTTACAGTGGGATTTTTCTTCTGCTCTTTGAAGGCATAGGTGGGGCTTTTGCATATTGTGAGGATGGAGCAACAGAGACAAGAACACCAGATATGTGATTTCTCCTGTCCTAAATCACAGGTTTTCACAAAAGATAATATAATAGCCAAATCCAAGAATATTCAGTTCCCTCTTCCAGGGTTGTTTGGAAAGGTGTCTTTTCTTACCACAAATAACACATCTGCTCCCTAGTAGGAAATCAGGCCTGCCCAGTGCTTGCAGTACCTCAGTTTCTCTCATTTTTGGGTAGTGGTTGTTGATAGTCAGTAGGCGAGAAGATAAGGTAGTTCATTTAAAAAAAAAGGAAAAAGAAAAATGAAAAAAACAGTCAATGTCTGTTGCCAAGTCAAGATAAGACTGGGTTGACAAAAGCCTTGGTCTTGTGTCTATGTGCACAAGGCACTAACACAAAGGCAACACCTGTGGATCAGTAGTGATGCTCTTCAATAGGACTGCAAATAAATAACAGGATGGTAAGACTTGGCCTTGCAAAAATTTGCTTGTTACTGCTTTAGTTCAGAATTCTCTAAATGTAGTGCTGAGGTCAGGAACAGCCCAGCTGGAGCAGAGGTTACTGGGCAGCTTCTGCTCAGCACTAGCCCTGTGCAGGATTGGACCTGTGGGTGATGACTGATTTTCCAATGTATTTGGTACTGTTCACAAGAGAGGGTGGTCCTCTAAATTAAAGGCCTTTCCAAAAAACCTTCCATTCCATGCAACATCTGCCTTGTGCCATGATATGTTGCCTAATTGTTTTCGGAAAGATTGAGTTATTACCCACAAAATGGAACAAAGGCCCTTTACCCACAGTGGGATGAAATCACCTCATCACCGGTATAAAATAGGAAGGGGGAAAAAAAAGAGAAGTGAGTGGGAAGTTTTACTATAGCAACCAAGTTTACATAATATCAATGCGCTTGGAGTGAAAGCTCTAGAAATGCTTAATTTGAGGTACCTTTTCACAGGGCTAATTTTAAATGACGTTTATTCTGAAGATTACTGATGAGCAACGGTAGCCTACGGAAGCGGAGGGAGCCTCACAAGCACTATTTCAAATACTTAAAATTCATTGATCAGCTTTAACCAATAATTTCATTTTCTTTTAAAAAGGATTTCAGTTATATGCAAGTTATTTTATTTCTCAAAATGAATGAAGACTGTTATGTGTTTGGTTTTGTAAATACAAAATCCCTACTGAAAGGTTAAGGCTTCATAATTCAAAATTTTATTCCAATATTAGACATAACTGAAAAAGAGTTTTGTTCCAGGTAATCACAAATGGTAAAATGGTGTAGAATTGCATCCATTACTTTTTACCATTCAAGGAAATGCACTACTTTTTGCTTTAATTTTTAATGATTTTTACACCGTTCTGTAGTTCTGCTCAAGTGCTTGTGTGCTTTGCTTTGCTTTTTCTCCATGCCCCTTCCCCTTCTTGCCCCTCCAGAATTCTGCTACTAAGAGTTAGGCTGATGGGCTCCCTCCCTAACAGGCAGGTAGGCTCACGCCCCATTACTCAAACTAAAATGCTGTACTGCCTGCTCTTAGTCATCCCACTGCTTCCAGGCTCATGGGTCGCCTGGAAGGTTATTTCTTTGTGAAAGATAGCCACCACCTCGTTTGCATTCTCTAACTCTAGCTGGACCAGATTCCTGTTCCCCCTCGCATTAGTGGAAGATCCTGAGTGATTCCACTGGAGTCATTTGAGCCCGCTCCAAATTTACACCGCCGCTGCTGAGCTCTGCTTCTGCTGCCTCTGTTAGAAACTTGCTTTGATGCCAGAGATAAGCTGAATCCTGAGCATGTTCATTGGCTTAGGGGGGAATAAAGCAGAGGATTTGAACTCTCTTCATACTGCCTTGCAGGCTTGGGGGAGAGTGAAGTCATTCAGAAACTTTCCCTTGAAGTGCTTCCAACAGTAGCATTTCCTTGGCCCAAAACTGGGGAGCAAGTTGATTAAAGGAATGGCAATTAAGGCTAGGGTGAGGTGGGGGTCTGGAGAGGGGACGTGATGTGAGCTCCACACTGGATTTGGCTCTGGGATCTGGAAGGGAAGGGGGTGTCTGCTCTCTTTGTCTCTCGCTGAATGAAGCCACAGGCAGTGATGTCAGAGTGAGCTCATACACATGACAAGTCACTGCTCAATCCTGGCCTTACGCAGCTGAACTTTTTGTGGGGTTTTTTGGTTTGTTTTTCCTCTGGTGTGTGATTTTCAAAGGTTGTTTGGAGAAATTGTGTGTAGCTCTGTGTTTGAAAAGCCTCTTGAATGGTGACTAATCTGCAAAGGTGAGGTAGAACTGCTTCATCTGCCCCACTCGGATGGAGAAACTGAGGGGCAAAGAGTAAACAAGCCAAACAGGGTCCGAGCCTCTGAAATGAGGGGAGGAGGGACAGGAAGGAGCATTTGTAGCTGGAATAGGATTAAAGCCTGAGAACTGATGATTCCAAATTCTAGGTTCCTCCCTCAAAACTGCCATATGCTCCACCAGTTGAAAAAGCTCAATATTGGCGGGCAGCAATAATGCAGCTCCTCTAAGCCAGTGTTTAGAGCCATTGTCTGATTTATGCTGTGAAAATTAATGCAGCTTCACTTGCCACTCTCACTCCCCATTTCCCTCTGCACTGTTGCAACACATCAGAGCTCACACTTTTCCCTTAATTTTTAATAAAAGTTGCTATTTTGCGCACATGTGCTGGTCAAGATTCTGGCATTAATGTTACAAATAACAGAGCTGAGCCTGTAACAGTGTGTGAAACATTCAGGGGTATTTTGTTTCTTACCACTTACCCTCTGCCATCGAGAGTTAATTCATACACAGACACTACATAATTTATGTTTGAGAACCAAATTATTCGAATGCAGTTTTTCCCTCTAAGATCTCCTTGAGTCATATCTCGGTATCTTTTATGGAGAGGGTTTCTTTTTGCATTTGACCCTGCTCCTGCTTCTAACTTTTAAATGGCAAAAGCAAATGTGCTTTGAAAAGTGTGTTACACTGTAGTTGTTAAATAAAGCAATAACCTATGCACTTGTAATGCTTTCTCTATGACCTACTTACATACTACTTCACCCTCCTTATAGTATGATTAAAAGCTGCTTTGAATCCACTATTCCCTCAAGGGATTTGAGGCTAGAATTTAACAAACTGCTGAGAAGGCTTAAGTCAGTAAGAGGGCTTCCCTACAGCTTCTTCCAGCTAATTCACATGTAATTAAAAGGAAAATAAATATTTCAAAAGAACATACGTTTTAATGAAGCATTTTTAAGCACTTACACCTTGCAAAATGGGGCAAATTTATAAAGATCTCTCTATTCCATATGCAGATTTTAAGCAAAATTATTTGTGATCCTCTCCTCCTCCCTCTTTGCATCCTGTGCGAAGTGTGGATTTACTTTTCAGTCAGCAGCAGTGGGACTGTGGTCCTTAGAAGCGACAGGCTGGTGAGGCTGAAGTTCCTTAGATTTAGGATGTACCAAAAAAACTCATGATGAAGAGGTGCAGATCCAGCCACACAGGGCGAAGTGGGGGTGGAGACTTCTTAGTCAAAAGAATATCTTCATCCTCACTGAGCTGCCTGTATTTCTTCTGAGCTAAAACCTGTCCCTTCTGCAGTGGCAAGATTTTGAAATTGAAAGTTAATCCAACTCTGCTCTGGGCTGGATTAACCACCATGGAGGCCTCAGATCAAAAACCAGGTGGCTGCATTCAGCTAGAGAAAGTTGTGCTGGTTTCTCCTTTCATTTGGACTTTGGACTCAATTTTTTTATCCACTGTATACTCAGTCCTACGCTGTGATGGATGGGTGGTGTAAAGGAATCACCATGGATTTGGTAAAGAGGAGCCATAGCTTTGCTTTGTGCCTTTCTACGTGGATGTTTAGGTGCCATGGTGATGAGGACAGTATGCGAACATATAGAGCAGAGCAGATTAATAACACTATAGATATCTGTTCAGGATTGCAGCTGTCCTACAGGGATTATGCTGAGGGCCCAGTGAACCTTTTCTTTCTTTAGACTTGCAAAGTAGGCAAAAATTTTAGCAGCCTGAGGGGTTTTTCTTCCTTTTAACTGTTGAAAATTGAAAAGTCACTTAGTGCAATAAATTGGGCTCTAAAAATTTGCCCGTTCTGTATTTCTTTTCCTATCAAATCAACGTTGGTCAAAATTTAAATAAAACTTAGCCTGACTGATGACACATTTTTTAATGGGTCAACTTGATTTTTATATTAGAATGCTCTTTGAAAAGCTTAAGCATAGTAGGTTTTAATTTGCATTTGTTACTTTTTGCAAGTGTTGATTATCCATAACAAATCAAATTAGAAAACCTAGAGAGAGATTCAGATGGAGAAGCACACACAATGGAGAGGAACGTTCTGTCTGTCTAGACTGCTCAGATCATCCAGTAATCTTCGTAAATATGTTAATAGTCTTTTGCCTGGAGCGGCTTTGTATTGAAGCAAGTAGGTCTTGGAGATGGAAAGGAAAATTTATACAGATTTTCAGGGGGCGGTGGTGTGGGGGGGGAGGGCTCCAGCTATTTGTATGTGTGGAATTTTGTGTGCGTCTTGGTGGTGACACTTCTGTGCGGCCAACTCTGAGAGCTGCGAGGTTGGGAGCGGGTTTTTAGGAGGTTACAGCCATGAGAAAGGATTTGCCGTCATTAGTTATTTAAATCCCTCTTTCTGATCAGTGAGGACAAAGTTACTACCAGTCTCTCGCCAGCCAGTAACATCACTCTGAGCGTTTAAAAGACTGCCAAGGTCTGACTGGCAGGAGTTTGAGTGGAGGGACCCTGCACCCAGAACCTGACCAAACCCTCCCAGGGCTCCCAGTTTGGCTCCGGCCGCACCGGGAAGCGTCGTGCCTGTGCGAACCGATGGCGTGTGCCGCGGGCAGTGCCCGCCCAGGGCTGTCCGCGGCGCGGGGCCGCTGCCCGCCGGGCTCGGCTCACCCCGCACGGCCGCGGGGCCGGGCAGCGCTGC